>VDFB02000017.1:540666857-540796015 GCA_007258455.2 Sequoia sempervirens | reverse complement strand
AAGGCTAACTCACTCTCAAAGCCTCAAGAACTTATGTTTGTACATTCACGTCTCAAGCTTCCATACATCTAGTAGGTGTCCAAACCCTATTTTAGGAACTTAAACTCACAACCATAGTAAAAAACCCTCCAACCACTCACACTTATAGGGACCCATTAAACTGGCACAAAACATACTTCAAACTTACCTTAGGGTTCTTTAGACCATCAATACTCAAATTGACTTTTTAGGCTGAAACGAGCTCCAATTAGCCCTATTTTCCAAAGGACCTTGTCTCTAAACTTATCAGAAACTCCCAAAACCACAAAAAAGTATTAGAAATGCCCTCAAAAAATGTGATTCGTCAAATTTCAAGGCACCATACACATACTAAGGCTTATTTCTTCAAAACCCTTTCTTTTCACCATTCCAACTAGGGCTTATTGAAAGTCCTATGTCGAGACCACTCTCAAGCCTGAAACCACTTTAATCCTCCATAATTTTACCTACACATACTTAAAACAACATTACATTATGCTTCCTCTTGATTTATACACACTTCCTTCACAAAACCACTCTTTTTCACTTATTTTTACCCTTTTCCAACTAGGGTTTCAACCTTCCTCACACATCTGACCAGTTCTACTCACTCAAAACTTCTAGAAATAATTAAATACTTCCAATAACACAAATTTCAAGGGATTCTACCCAATATTCTTCCCCAAGCATCATTTCACTCTTTCAAGCCTTGATTCTAAGGCTTAAAACTTAGTTTTTACCACAGGGCAGCGTGGAGTTCTCTCTCAAAGCTTTTTCTACCTCAATAAAACCTTTCTAGAACTAATTATAAACTAAAAAGGCCCATTCAACCTAGGTATAGTAACTATAGAAGGTGGAATGGCCTGTTCATTACATTTTAACCTTCAAAACACTAATTCCCTATTTTTGACTAGTTTCAAGGAATCAGTCCTTAGATTCCTCTAAATTCACTAAAAATCCTCAAAAATGAATTTGTGATGATTCCAACACCTTATTAAAACATGTTCAAACCATTCAAAAGCCAAACCCTGTTGTATGAAACTGTACACATGCAGAAAATTGACTAAAATTGGTATTCTTTGATTGAATTCTTCTCCCAAAAAACTCTTCAACAACCTTCCTCAAGCCTTTAAGAGGAAATTTATAAATATTCCAATCCAAAAATACCTAAGAAATTCCTATAACTGACCATACAACTACCTATACCCTTCAAATTCTTCAATTTTGCATTCTTTTGACAATTTGTTGACAACAATTACATCATTATGCAACTTTTTGTATGTTAACCCAAATGACACTAAAAACCCCAATTACATAAATGATGGTCTTAAAAGACCTTATTTAACATAAAATGACTCAAATTATCCCTAATTCCTAGTCCCTCCCATAACTAACCTTCAAATGATGAATTTTTGCAAATACATACTTTAGGTGCTCTTGCACCAAGATGATTGAGCAACTCTATAGACAAGCCATAAGTTAGCATTTGAAAGTGAAAAAGAAAGTTACATGTCCCATTTAGAAGATATAAAAAAGGAGAAGAAGACAAATGAAGATAAAAGATAAAGAAGAAGATGAAGCATTTGAAGATGCAAATGAAGAGTTCATAGATGAAGAAGGTAAAAGTGTTGTAGACATTCCCAAGCATGATAATGAAAGTATGATAGAGATGAGAGACTTGATTTCAAAGGTTGTGTTGATTAAAGGGACGATCATGAATGAAATGGTCTTGGAGGTTTATAAATAATTAGGAAAGGATAGAGGCATTATGATAAATTTAATGTGTCATTTATTTATTGTGCTAATGTTTTGGATAGGAAATAAGTTGAAGGTCAAAGGACAAAAGGAGAAACAAGTTATTGAGATGAATCAAAGCATGTGAATCTGATTTCATAGGGTAGTCAAGATAGAGGGATAATTTGCATGTAAAAATTCAAAGCCAAGGTAAAAATGAAGGTGATTTGGAGTAGCTTCAAGGTGAGACAGTAGAAGAGCATATCAAGGGTGCATTTTTGTTGATGAAATCCATTTCAAGAGGACTTGGAAATTTTCTTGGTTGGGAGTACGGTGTAGGAGCACCTTTACAATATCATGATTCCATTGAAAACATCTTGAAGGTTGATCAAATTCATGTGGTTTTACATTATATCAAGGTCATTTTGACCACTCTCTATGTATTTATGCCATTTGGAGGTGTGAAGAATGAGTTTTGTGTCAAAATTGTCATAAGAGGTGAAAACATGTAAATGTTGTCACAAAAATACAAGAAAATGTAAAAGTTGCATAGAGAATATGAAGGGTAAATTTAGTGTAGGCGTTGAAAGGTAGTTAGGAATTAGTTGGTAGATAAAAGGTTAGTTGTATGCCTTTAAATATACTTTGTATCTCCATTTTTACTTGGTGGGTGATTGAATACAAAGTTTTGATCAACAAAGAAACACTATTTTTTATGCATTTTAACATAAATCCTCTATTTTCTGATGGTGTACATGTTTGTAAAAAAATAAAATCATGCATGAATGGTTGTAAGTGAGAATATAATCAATCACCTTCCTCACATACTTTGTTTCATGCAGATTGGTTTTGTTTGGAGTAAGTTATAGTGATTTTTTCATCAAACTATCAAAATCCTTGTTAGGGTAAACATAGTTATTATAAAATGAGTTTCTTTTGTTTTATCCATTGAGATATGCTAATATTAGGTGGATTTAATCTTGGTAGAATCTTCCTCAATATTCTTGAAGTTTTATACCAAATTATTGAAATTGAAGTGTGGAAAAATTTAAGTTTTAAATTGTAAATATATGTATAGATTGGTAAAATAGAGTCTCAAGAAGATCACACCTAGGGTTTGGTAAAGAAATGATTAAAAAGGAATTTTGGTGGTTAAATAATCTTATGCAAGTATAAATAAAGATGTTTGAATGAATGGTTAAGTTATTTGAGTCTAGAGATATCAAAATCAATAAGACCTATATCTATTATTTTGCAAAGGACTGGTAAAACCAGAATACAGTGTGAACTTCATGAATTTTGTTGGTAAAATGTGAATCCTTCTTATGTAAATTTTATTTTGGAAAAGCGTTTGGGTATGGTTGAGTCCATTTCAAGTTAAATATTGGTGAAGGTATGAGGTTTGAGTCCCTTATTTTGATTGTTTTGTTTAAGCAGACTATTGACAGTCCTATTGTTGGAATCAAAATGAAGGATTAAAGTAAGAGTTTGATAAGATATTAAGATTACAGTGTGGGAGATGGTTAAATATGTATGTGAAAACATAATTACATTTTTTTGAGGCATTATAAAAAAAGATATGGCTTTGGAAATTGATGTGGATTGTTAGTGTGGGCTAAAAAGGCCTAAATGCTAAATTAGGACAATCCACCTTAAGAATTATCACATTTGAAGTGTTAAGGTTGGGGATTGTGTATAGGACAGTTATTTCATTGTTGCTTAAGGTATCTTGAAGATTAAACAAGACTTTTTGAGCATTTTTATCAGTTTGGTGTCATAAAACTAATGTTTTTGTGAAGGAAAAAGGATTCCTAGTTGTAAGGACATGGAAGGTTTGTTTGAGTTTTGGAAAATGAGATTGTTTGAGTGAGTATTCTTCCTCTAGAATTGCATCGGAACATAGGATGGTATGAGTCTCGAATTATGTCTCACTAGAGTGTTGGTAATAGGACACCAGGTTGTGGAGCTCATACAAGTTTCACCAAACCTAGGTGCACCCAAAATGGAGAATAAATTCTAGATAAATGCAATCAAACACCCTAGAATATGACTTGAAATGCAAGTATGCAAAAGAGATAGCAATTTTTAGATTTTAGACAAGATAATTTTCTGATTATACTATGCAAAAACCTAAAAATGATGTCTTGTAATTCCAATTTTTATTTTGGAATAATGCACTTAACTAGACCAATTAAACCTAATGAAAACAATGAAAAGTTTTTCTTATTCCTAAAACTAAAGCCTAGATTTAATAGAAAATTAGACAAATACAAACTGAGACAAATCACTACCCAAAAGTTTGAAACAAAACTTGTACAAGGAAAAATTCTCCCTAGGGCTAATGATTCCTACCAAAAGGTTACAAAAATTTAAATTTGAGTTTGAAATTAAAATATAGGGTTTCATATTTTAGGTTATAAATTATACTTTCAATGACTGATTTTTCCAAAAATTGATGTCTAAATGCAAGTGAAATGTATGATAAATGATGAACAATATGACACTTTTTGAAATACAATTTTGACTCAATTTTTGAATATGAATGATTGAACATACACTAACATGCAAGTACTATGCAAAATTAATGCAAAATTTTGATTTTTTTAGACTTTAAAGTATGCAAAATGCAAACCTAAAACCCTAAAAGAAATGCAAACTAATGCAAGTTAACAACCCTAAATGGGATACAAGTCAATGCAATGCAATGCAAAGGAATGCAAACCCTAGATCTAGGGTTTGAATGGAATCCAAATTCAAAAATTTTATAGTGCAAGAATGTCAAGTTCACCAAAATGAAATAAAGGAAAAATATGGGCAAGTGCATAATGGAATAGGGGTTCACCAATTTTACTATAAATAAAAAGGGGAAAATGGAGTATAATGAACCTATTTCCCTCTATTTCATTGGGAAAAAGAGATCCCTTAGGTGAGTTGACCTTGAAGGAGATCTTGTTGTTTTCCTTATGATCTAGGATGGGGAAGATCTGTTGAAACAATACTTTTGGGAGAAAGACTAAAAATAGTAAATAAACCCAAAAATGTAATGAAACACATGAAATGAGAAGATTAAACCTTAATCTAATGGAGCCTGCAACTTTCAGACAGTTCTAAGATGGTTTAGTATTTTTGCGCCTATCATCAAAATGTTGTTGAGTGTCCTCTAGGACTCATTCACCCAAGGGCGAATGGGTCTTTGTAGGGATTTCTAAAATCAATTTTTGGGTCCTATGGTGCTATGTTTGCACTCCAAGATTCCTTGAATTTCACTGTCGAAAGTCAGAAATAAATTTTGTAGGTGGGTTTCTGTGGCTTGATGACAACTTTGACAACTTTTGCAAATTTGAATTTTTTTCCAATTTTGTAGTTTGATAGATCTTCAAACCTTCTTCAACCTAAGATCTGCAAAACACACAAGAGGGAAAAAATGATTGTTTTTGGTGAATAGGGGTTTACCTTGGTCAAACCCCGTTTTGATAATTAAAACTTGAATTGAAACAATAAAACATGAAGGAATGATGAATGAACAATTTCTATGTTGAAATTCACCAAACCCTTGATTTGAAACCCTTGAAAGATTGCAACTTGGTAGATCTCTCCAAGGTATTGATCTTGCATGAATGGCTGGATTATTTATGTTGATCTTGATGCTTGGAATTTGACTTGAATGCTTGAAACCTAAATCACAATGTTAGCTCCAAAAACATGCATGATGCTTGATAACTTTGACATGATGCTTGAGATCTTGAATGCTACAACAAATGTTTGAGAAATATACTCTTGAACACATTTGACAATAGTCTTATCTCTATTTTTTTCTCTTATGAATTTTCTAGGATTTGAATTGATAAAAATACCTTATATTTATAGACAATTTTCTAACAGAAAATTAAAAATTACAAGTTGACACTTCAATCTTGAATTTAGGACCTTAAGATGCTACCAAAAACATGTTTAAAATTTGAACTTGTGATCTTAAGGGGGGCCCATTCACCCAAGGCTGAATGGTTCCTGACCTAAATAATCAAGACCTATTCATTTCTTGGTGTTAAAAATAATAATTTCATTAATTAAATCACAACTCCCCTTTCAAAAATTGTAATTAATTAGGCTTGTAAATGCATAATTTAGGCAATTAGAGGCTTAATTAAGTCTAATTTATTAAGGGACCTAAACATAGTGTGAAAATTTAAAGTACATTTTATGACACTATAGTTGTTAAAATATCATATTTATATTTAAAATATAACTTATATGGAACCTAAATGGACCAAATACCTATTGGTAACCATAAATCTATGCTATCTCTAACATTATATCGAACACAAATGGACCAATAGTTGAACACTAATACTTTTTGACAATCCTTCACATTTCATAGGAAAATACAAGGTATTTGTTATGCTCACCTTTTATATTTGTGATGGGAAAAACTATTAATATGAAATACTCCAATGTATACACATTGCTACCCCAATAGTTGTACACATAAGAATAATATTTTTTCACTATGACAAGAATATTGATTTAAATGAGCATCTTATTTTACAAATGACACAATTATGATGGATATTTTTGATATTTTATTTGAAACTAAAAAATATTTATTTCACTTGTTAATGAATGTATTTATATTTTTTTATATAAAATTCATAGGTTTCCATGTATTCAAGTATGGGTCCATCTTGACCATCATTTGGTTGTTTTTTGATTTACAAGTGGACTAATTATTTATAATATATGGTATAAATATGTAGTAAGAATGAATATTATAAGCACAAGTTGTATAACAACAATTTGACCCTATACAACTACTATCCCCTCATAGTTTTTTTCTTCTAAATATTTTATTAAAAAAAAGCGTACTTGATGGTACCTTGAATAGGGTTTGTTGGGCCTCATACAAGGGCATAGACCCCCTTATTAAAGAGGTTGTAATCCATATACGGTCTGTAGACTCTCATCAAGCCACGAGCTGTATATAGGGCTCAAGCCTTTTTAGTGGGGTGCAAAGAGAGGCCCACATGACCACTCTCCCCTTTCTATAATTTTTTTAATTTAAAATATATATATATATATATATATAAATTTTAGAAAATTAAAAATTAAAAATAAAATAATTTAAAAAAAACCTCTAGTAGATCTATTAAATTTGGTGGCCAATTTGGAAAAACCCCCAAATTTAGCAAAGGCCTCCAAATTTCGTAAACATTTCAGATCTAGCAAAGATCCAAATTTAGTAGGTGGACTTCTATCTTTGGAAACCACTAATTTTTGTGGCAGATCTGCTAAATTTGGTGTAAAGTGATTTTTAAAATTTTACCCCTCTCTAATGGTGTTTTCAAATATGCAATTCAACTTTGAAGGCTCATATCATGGGCTCACAACCTCCTTTTTGAGAGATTTTTTTTTTCAAGTTATTTTTTTGTTCTCTATGTTCTAGTGTAGATGGTTTTTATTTTAATGCACATATTTTCTAGAAATTGCATTTTTTCGTAAGTGTTGTTGAGCCATTCTCATTTTGGGAACTTTCAGGGCTCCATTTAGGCTCATATAGACACATTTTCAAGTGCATTTTTTTGTGTACTTCATAGTGGTGCTATCAATTTATAGTCATTATGGTCAAAAATTGTATTTTAAACATATAGCCTTATTTTAGAAATTGTATTACATTGATTATAGTTTGATCTATTACATATCGATCACAAATTGTTCTAATATTATTTTGACAATCATAAGTATTAAGATCAAAAGTCCAATTATCTTTTTTATTGCAAGTGGCAATTATAAGTGCACTAAGTATAAAGTTCCAAATCATTTTTCTTGGGGGGTTCTATGATTGAGTATTTGGGGGGTGTGTTCTTAGTTATGAATTTCCCTTTGTTAGCATAGTCTACTCTGAGGAGAATATCATGAGTATATCACCTCATCCATCTGTTATTGATTTAAATAGAGGGAACTACAAGGCTTGGCAAGGTGGAAAGATGAAGCATTTCAAATGGATTAACCTCTTGACCTACTTCTATGAAGTTGTTCTTCAACGAAAAATGGATTGGGACAACATATAGTGGTATATCAAGATATGGAATATTATTGGAACTATGGATGTTAATGTTGACACCTACACAGATCATCCTATTAGATTTTTATTTCCCTATTCATTGTTGGATTAAAATATGAGAGATGTATGGAGATCTAGATGATCCTCCATACACAAATGAGACTCTTTTTGATATGTCAATTCCACTAGATGATTGTGATAATATTCCATAAGATGAAGATACCTTAGAAGTGCTAAATTATTGGTAAATAATTAAACAAAAAAGGGCCATCAAATATTCACCTCCTCCTAGAGAAAACAATTGATTCTTCAACTTCTATGACTCCTATACATGATCCTACTCCTACATTTTTGAGTTAGCATCAAGATGTTGAGGTCTCTTCACTTCCAACACATGTTGATTATATAGTTTTTCATGATCAGAATTGTGTGGATGCTACATCATGGAAATATTCATCTCTTATTGATAATTGGTATGATTACTTTAAGGACATATATTATTTATTTGTTGAATCCTACATATAATATGTTGATGACAGTATTGAGGAAATTTATCTCATCTTTGATGACATTCCATAAGAAGGTGTGTCACATTCTTTAGATTTTTTGAGGATACAATTATACCCTCTTATTCTTTTTCCATAGTTATATGCTTCTACAATGGCAGATTCTATAGTTACTCATGAGTTGATAGTTTCAACTACATCATCATTCATGTTGACATCTTCTGTAGTTGTACTTGATTATTTATATCAGTTTTTATCATAGTATGGCATTATTGGTCTATTCTCTACATTATTTTTCACATTATCCCACATTGTCACCTTCTTGAATTAATATTGGGACTCTTGGCATTGTGAAATTTGAGTATTCCACATACTTGTATCCTTCTTCCTTGATATTCCTTCTAGGAATGGAAGGGTATCCTACATGTGTCATTGGTTCTATTTATTCCTAAGGGGAGGAATTTTGTTTGACAATCTTGGACCATCTTTAGAGTTCCATGTGGAACATCCACAATTAGTTTTGGATAATTCCAACATCAAAGAGAGCATGAAACAACATCCACACATAAATCAAATATGCACAATAGTATGCCTATCAAATATGAAATGAAGAGTATATAATATAATGATGAATTCTTGCATATATAGCCAAGGATGAGAAGGTGAGAAGGTAGGAGTGAAACTCTGACTACTCCTCCAAAGGTGGAACACTTGTGAGATCACTTGAAAAGTATGTGAGAAAGTTTCAATAGGTATCTAAAGGAATAAGGACACATGTCTCAATTCTATGAAGTGAGACAAGATAAAAAGAAACCTATGTAAACTTAAGCTAGGTGTGAATAGGTCAATCCTAGAAAGGTGATTATCTAACTAATTATGATAATGACTCTATTTACACTAATAACCCTCCACACCCCTTAGTGTAATCTAGGGAGTATTTTATGCACTAATGATGTGTCCCAACTACTAGGCCATGTTAGTTACTTATGTACACATATCTCATAAAGTGAAGTAAAGGAGAAAGCCCCAGTGGGAAATAAAAACCCCTCTCCAAAAGAGAAATGATGTAATAAAATTAAATATACAAATGAAGAAGAAGTGATAGATGGAGAACTCATGACAACCACTTGTTATAACTGGAAAAATCTCACATTTTTACTGGCCTTCACCTACCTATCTCACATATACCACATAAATTTTCCACACCTTAATTTCATGATCAATAAAAATTGTTGAAATTTGTGTGACAAGATACATTTCAACACCATGTTAACCAATGATCCCATTAATTTTTCCTTTGACATATAAGCATCTCTTTGGTCATTGCTGAGCAAGAGTTTTAAAAGCAGCTGGTCCTTATTGGGAAGATTATGTGCATGTCCTTCTAATCATCAAGTCGTATCCTTTCAATTTGAACATTTTTTGCTTATTGGGAAGAGGTGAATTGAGTCACAATGATCACAGACCCTGAAGATTACATGTGTGCGTAATCAGGAAGACAATTCCTACCATTTTCACTGATGAAAGCTTATCAAAAAGAGCAAGGTAATTAAAGTGAAGTTTTCAAATCATACTGAGCTTGTAAGTCACACTGATGGAAGCCTTGTCGGGAAGAAATATGTGTAGTTTCACCAATGAAGCAAGAGAACAACTGTATTGGGGATACATGTATAATTGGGGTAAGTCCCTTAGATCTCTCCAACCATGTGGGTTATGCTGATGAAAGATGTTTTTGGGGAAAATCTCACTGAATTATCTTGATGAACAAAGTGGTAAAGGAAATGCATTGGGGAGACCAAGATCATCAGAAAGGCATTTTGTTCTCTTAGCGATAGTACATGTTAGCCTAATGGTAACATGGAATGGTAAAAATTTGTCAGAAAGATAGTAGGTAATGGGTAAAAATATTTTTAATGGTTCAGACAACCTTGGCATTGAGAGAACTTCATAATTTTCTCCTCGAAATAATAAAAGTTGAAAAATAAGAGAAAGTGAAGTTGTACAATATCGGTAAGAGTATTAGGTGGTCTTCCCAACTAAGAATGAGAATCTAAAGGACACTTCATATTGAAGGGACATTCAACTATGTCTTGGCGATCAGTTATGAATGTATAAACAAAGGTGGCACCAAATAAAACACAATGTTCAGTCTAATATTAAAGGGTTTCACCAATGCAACATTCTTGTTTCACCTTGACATTTTGAAATTTGAAAAACCTGTTGCATTCATTTCTAGTGGTAGACATTAATGGCTACATGAATGAACCTTATGTAAATTCTGATTGAAAAGAGAATGAACCAAGAGAATTTTTTAGAAGTTGTAGCGAGAAGGACAAGAGATCAAATGAGAGTCAAGGAATTCAATGCGACAAGAAATACACAAGTAAGCATATGAAGTTCCTTGTAATTGATAAATTATAGTTCAATTCTGCCACCTTAGAGAATTAAATGGAAGGTTCAAGTTCTGCAAAAACAAAGAGTAGGAAGCAACAGGGTGAATGTAGCCAATCCAAAAGAAAAAAATAGAAAATTGAAATGGGGGTGGAATCCAAAACAAATGAACAAAAATTGAACCAAGATCTCATTGATCAATTGCCTAGTTCAAGGCCGAAATCCAGAAGGTCTACACAATTGAGGGTTGATGTACAAAATTTAAAAGACAAATGCAAACATATAGGTGATGTGTGGACTCCCATTAGGGGATATGAATTGTTGATGTTTCACTATTGTTGGAGAAGTAGATTTGAACCAGTCTACAACCCTTGGAATTTCAATTTGGGAAAAATGGTTGTTCCCAATTTCTTTGTGAATGTAGAGCTCATAAAACTTATGGCCACACATTATAATGTAGACCTTAAAGCTTGTTGCAACATGAAAGGTGAACCTTTCATCCATGTATCCAAGACTACACTTTGTGAAGTTTTCAATGTAGATGACACATGTGACCAACCTATTGTGCATGAGGATTTAGAGAAGGAGTACTGGAGAGTGGATATAAATTACAAGGGATGGAGATTACCGTTGCACAGGCCTAGGAAAGATGGAGACTTAGTTCCACTTGAAGATAATGATGGACCTCCCTTTCATGTTGATTTGTTTGAGCCCTACTTGAAACATACTTACTTCTTGGTATGCTAAATAATGGGAACATAGGCCTCTGAATTCATGTCTATAGAGCCAATGGTGATTGTTGCAAACATACAATGCCACAATGCAAGAAATTTTTATTATGCTTCACGCATTTCTAGAGGGATTGACTCAGGGCTAATGGCCACCAAGAATGCATCTCCCACACTGCACTTCAAACATTATTCCATTCTTATGCACATGATATTGTATTATGGACAAGAGTTAGGAATGTGGCTAGAGGAACTAAGAATTACACAATTTGATAAGGAGGATTAGCCACTACCAATGGAATTGTGGACTACTATTTGGGACATCAGGTTTATCAATTCCAGTTATGTTTATTTTGAAGAATATTTTGTCAAGATATTGTATAGGTTTTATAATCACTCCTATGATTATTCATTGACTAATGAGATTAAAATATTTTTAAGGCCCAAGGATTTCAATGAACCACCAAATATAGGTCATAATTGGGGTGACTAGTATTGTTATATTGATTCAACCATGATTAGAGCATATGGTTTTGAAGATACACCTTTCCTTTTACGAAAAATTGTACCAAATAGGATTGTATATCTAGAGATTTTCAAGAAATTAGATTATTCCAATGTCATGAACTTGAGTTCCTATGAGAAATAGTCATTTATGCCTAGTACATTGTGCTTTGGAGATTTCATTGTGGCATCGAAGGAAGGATATGATATTATTTTAGATAAGTTATGACATTTCAATATGAAGAAGGCTACACCAAGGAAGGGATTTGACCCTAAGGGTTATATTGGTTTTGCAAGGAAAAAATAGAATCTAGGTGGACATGACCATATGCCATATCCTCATGATGATATAATCAAGAACATGGAAGAAAAGGAGGTTGAATTGGAAATTGATAATTATAATAGAGAAATGGAACATAAGATGAAGGAACTACAAGAACCAGAGATGTTTTCATCTGGTGAGGAATATTTTGAAGAAAATGAACCCCAAGGCCAAACTGACAAGATTCCCAAATTGAGAATTGTAGAGTATCAACCTTTGAATAGAGAACAAGAAGTTGAGGAATCATCTGATACAAATACTAAGCAATTGGCCTATAAGTCCTTTGTTTTTGATGATCAGTTCATAATGTCTCAAGAATTTAAATCATTTTTGTACAAACAAAAGGGGAAAGCAATAAGGGAATTAGTCACAAACATCACACCCAACAATGAAGGTTAGTTGCTGAACACCTTGAAAATGGATGTGGAGAATGAGATGAAAAACATGACTTCAGAGAAAGGTAGAAAGTTACTAGAGGAGTCTAGTGTGATGATCTTTCCTAGTTTGGATTTAAATTTTGCTCTTCTTTTTGATAGTTTTTTTACATAATAATGGTCCTAAACACAAGCTTAGTCTAGAAGGGGTAACAAAAGTATATAGTGGATCAAGATATAACCCTGATGAGAATTATCTTATGATTTGGGAAATGTATCCCCCACATAAGAAATATGTGATTATTGATACTGAGAAGGAATTTGTTCATGTGAAGACACTAAAAGTAGGAGAAATGATCCTATGGTCACAGCTGACATTGGCATAAATTTAGCCAAATTGAATAAAGTGTAGATTCAATGTTGATCAAGGAACGAGATATGTACAAGTTGAACAGTGAGAGAATGCTAAAAGAAAATGATTTCCTGAGAGAAACAGTCAAGGACACCTTAAAAGGATCTACTAGAATGTTAACTCAAGGAGAAAGTTCCCAATCAATGGATAAAAGTGAGTAATCACAAGTACACACTCAAGTGAGCAAGGCCAGATTTGACACACTTGTGTGCAATATTCCAAAAGAGGAATGATAATATAATGGTTTGGATGGATAAGTTTTGGGTACCCATTCCAAGAGTCACACTGCTATTTAGGAACATAAGAGAATAAATGATAGAATCTAGGAAAAGATCCAGGAAATCCAAAAGAGAAGTAATTCTGACACTAGAGCCATTACAACCACTGAGGATATGATGAGGAAACATAAGGATTATTATAAGGAGCTTCAAGCAAATTCCAAGGAGTTTATTGATGCTTCAAAGGAATGGGTACTTGCACTATTCAAAGATTATGGAGAATTGAAGAATCAGAGTGAATGGATGAAAGAGTGTAGAATAATACTACATGGGGCCTTCGAAGTAGCCAAGAATGAGGATTCATCATTGGAGGAGGTCTGTGAGAATTTGGAGAAGATGATCATCTTGGAGATAGCTACAAGGAATGCTATAGAGGATGTTGACACACACTTGATCCAAGAATATTTAGATCATATAACGCAAGTTCATTTGTGGCTCATTAGAGCATAATTGTTAATGTTTTATTATTAACTTCAAAACACACTTATGAAGAGGTGTACCCTCTTCAAGATATTGATATATAAGTTGGACATGTAATGATTATATAGTAAGAGTTAATAGGGATAGAATATGAGATATACAAAATATGACTTTCATAATATATATCATATAGCTCATACTATAAAGGACCATGATGCATGCATGAATTTTGGAGAAAATCAATAGAAGATCTTTGATGTTGTGTGACTTCATATTGGTGTCTATTATTTCTTGATTTAAACAATTATTTGGATGTCTCCACAATGCTATATATCTATTATTTTATTTTGTTCATCCAAGTTGATATTCAATTTCATCAAGACACATTTGGTGTTATTGTGTAATAAAGTTGATTGGTTTCCATTAAGGAATAAAAATCATTTTAGTTGATTACAATAACTTGGAAGTAACATTTGGATCAGTAAGAAGAGTTAGGTAATTGATAATATTGTCATACTATCTCCAACTTGATGTTATCTTGTTATTCAAATTGAGGATATACTTCATTTGTCGATATAGATTTGTTGTCATTGTGTGATTATTTTAATTGGTTCCTTCAAGGAAGGATTAAAATCCTTTTAATAAATCACAGTAATCTGATAGGATTGATTGGATCAATAAGAAGAGTTTTTCAATCACATTCTTGCACGTCTATACAAGATATAATCAAATATAAGTGCCAAACAATTAGAACTTTAGCCAATACTAGTCACTTATCATAAAACTTCATTGACTCCACTTACCCAATAAAGCATTGGCCCACTTCACATTTCATTTATACATTAATTATCCACTTTCATATTCTAAATTTCCAATTATCACATTAGGAGTAGAAATAGATAACAAGCCATCATCTATCTCACATTTTATGCCACTGTGGATAGATCCTTAAGTATAAATAAGTCACACAATTTGTTTCAACAATCGAGGTCCACCCACCTAGGTCTAACAAAGCCTAAAGTGTAGGGAGTCATCAACCATATAGGTTAACTCCATTGATTGGTTCAAAAATGTTGCAAGTCTAATCATAGAGCCTAACATCCTCTTAGAATTTGTAACCTAGATTTTTGAGATCCAACACCACCCAAGGACTACTTCTAGCATAAAGTATAATGGATTTTCCCCCCATAGGAGAGAAAAGAGAGAAGGTCATGTGAGCCCCCCATAAAATGTTAAGTGATGAACTCCATGTGAGGAAACACTTCCTCCCAAAACTGAAAGTAGAAGAGAAACCATGCAACCTCCCCTTAGGATGATGCCTATAGTTTTGGTAGATGCTTGACATTGGATGTTGAATATGATCCATGAATATTGAACAAAATTTCTCCTCTTAGGAAGAAACAACACCATAAATGTGTACAAAATGAATTCTCATTCCTATTAGGAATATACATGAAGTAAGGTGAATTTCTCTAAATGGTGTACATAATCCAAAGACTGAAATGATGCCAATGATGACATTAAATGATGCTTAGGATTCATTTTCAGAGCTTCTTCCTCTTTAATCATCATCTCTTTTCCGTTGTCTTTAGCCTTTTCTTCTTCACTGTAGGGGTATTCATCAAATTTATATCCTTCTGTCAATACTAAAATTTGATGTGGTTCTTCATCCATTTTGACACTTGCATTCTCAAAAATATTCCTTAATTTATTGTTGTAACACCGGTAGACCTTGCTTCTTGTACAGTATCCAAGGAAGATTTCTTCATCGGATCTTACATCAAAATTTCCTAAGTTTTCTTCATTTCTTTTGATATAACATTTTCTCCCAAAAACTCTAAAATATTTCACAGTAGGGGGTTTACCATACCATAACTCATAGGGAGTCTTTGAACTATTTTCTCTTGCTAGACCTCTATTAAGAATGTAGACTATAGTATGGATTTATTCTCTCTAATAGACATTTGAGAGATATCTTCCTTCATCATTGTCATGGCTACTTCCTGAAATGTTTTGTTATTACTTTCCACAACTCCATTCTACTAAGGAGTTATACGTGCTGAAAAATGCCTCTTTATTCCATGTGATCTTCACAAAAATTGTTAAAATAATTTGAAGTAAACTCACCACCTCTATTAGACCTCAAATATTTTATTTTCAAATTCACTTCATTCTCAACCATAGCCTTAAACTCTTTAAACTTACCTAAGCTTCTAATTTTTCTTTGAAAAATATAACCCACACCATTCTAGAGTAATAATCAATTAACAACATGAAATACCTATCACCACATGAGCTTCTAATTTTGGTAGGTCCACACATATCTATATGCACTAACTCTAATAGACCTATGGTAGAATATTCTTTTTCCTTGAATATTTCCTTTCTTTTCTTTCTTATTTGACATTCTTTGCAAATCACATTGATAGGATTTGTAATCTTCATAAAATCTCTCACAACATCAGTAGATCTTATCCTTACTAAGATATCAAAATTAATGTAACCCATTCTTCTTTGCCATAGTCAACTTTCATTAGTTTGAGATGTAAATCACTTTGAACCATTACCTTTGAGTTGATAGACATTACCTCTTATCCTTTTTCCAACAACAACCAAAATACTAGAGCTTCCTTTCATGATTTCACAACCACCATTCTGAAATACAAGATTGTATCCTTTGCTACACATTTTTCTTACACTTAGAAGATTATGTCGGAGAACCTTGACATAAAGATCATCATTTGTGTTATGCTTTCCATCAAAACTAATTGAACCTTTTCCACAAATCTTAGTAGATGTACCATCACCAAACTTAACAAGACCACCATCATACTTTTTAAGCTTAACAAAATTACTCTTATCACCTATCATATGATTTGAGCATCCACTATCAATGATCCAGTAATTCTTCTCCTCTCTAGCATGATGAAAAGTAGTTAACATAGTTCCTTCAATGTTATGATATGTTTTTGAAGCACTTTTCTTCACACATATTTCAGGATTATTATAATTAGTTCCAATATTTAGAGCCATGAACACACATTCATCACTGTCTTCATTTTGATAATCTAATTCTTCATCATCAGATACACTAATGTCTATTTCAACATAATAACTCTTCTTGAAAAATTTACCCTTATGATCCTTTTGTTTATCATTAGTAACTTTGATTGGACATTTAGATGCATAATGAACTTTCCATAATTGAAACATCTGAAAGGTAGCTTACCGTTGTATTTTCTAGTACCCTTTTTCAATTTCCTCACAATTTTTTCTTCCACCTCATCAAGATTATCTAGATCTGATCCGTCATCCTTTTCTACTTTGTAGACTTTAAAATTAGTTTCTTTATTTGTAGTATCTTGACCAAAAGAAGTTAAAGAACTAAACATCTGATCTCTATAATAATGATCCAAATTTTGAGCTTCCTCAATAGCAAAAAAATTATGACTATAAGATTTAGGCGGAGTTCTTAATACCTTTTTCACAAATTTTCTTTCATCCAGCTTTCCACCAAGACCATTGATGGTATTGAAAACTTCATCAACTCTAGGAATGTAGGTAGAGATATCTTCATCTTAAGACATCCTTAGGATTTCAAATTTGGTATTGTATATCTACATCTTCACTTGTCTAACCTTGTCATCTCTTTTATAAATTGCTTTCAACTTTATCTAGACATATTTAGTATACTTGTAGCTTATAACCTTCACAAATTTTGAATTAGTACGATCACTCAAGATTACATTCCTTTCTTTTCCATTATTCTCATGTGCCTTGATCTCATTATTAGTTGATGGCCCATTTGCAGGCATAGTATAACCTCTTTCAACAAATTTCCAAACACCAAATCTAAGGGAGTCTAAGAAAGACTCCATCCTAGCTTTCCAATAGGTATAATTTGTTCCATCAAACAAGAGATCTTTGACACCACAATTCTAATACCAATTGTTAGATGCATAGGACAATTGAGAGGGGGTGAATTAACTGTATACTATTAAATCATTAGAAACTCTCATTAACATTCAAATCTACATTATTTTTTAAACCATTATTCACCATTAAACCCTTAAAATGCATTTACAAAATGTAAACATGTAAAGTAGTAATGCAAACAAATCAAACACATAAGAAAACTAGATTTATGTGGAAAAATTGAGAAGGGAAAAACCATGGTGAGGATGAGCTCACTAATATATGAATTGCAATACCAAATATAATAAGGTGAATTGCTAAGGGCTCATGTTGAATGTCCAAGACAACTGAGAGGGGGGTGAATCAATTGTACATTAAAACATCAAACCCTCATTAACATTCAGATCTGCATTAATCCTTAAACCCTTAACAACCATTAAACCTTTATCATGCATTAAAACAGAACATAAATATGAGAAATAGTAGTGAAAACACATTCAAACACATGAGAGCACTATATTTACATGGAAAACCCAAGAAGGGAAAAACCACAGTGAGGATTAGCTCACAATATAAAGTAACTACAAAATTGAATACAATAGGCTAACTATCAAAGGGCTCACTACCCAAAAGAAAGAAGGGCTCACTACCAATGGCTCACTACCAGATTAGAAAGAAGAAGAAAGAAGATTGTTACAGTGAGAAATCCATCTCAAAAAAAAAAAAAAAGTTCCACCACTACTTCACTAGAACATTTACACTCTCTCTGTAAAATGTAGACACCTTCTGCTCACTGCTTATAGTAGTCTTAGTCATTAAAGCTCATACGACACTTCATACTTTTGTAGTTCACATAATAATTTGCATCACACACACTTAACATGATAATCCCTCATCAAATCAACACATATGTATATCATCCTCAACCTTGAAAACAATCTACAAGGTCAACTATGCACTTCAACTGTATAAATTCAAATTAGGTCAGCACTAAAATATTCCCACAATGGAGATGAATGAAGGAAGATCACATCACACCTTAACTCGTACCTAAATCCACATATACACACCACAACAAACTTCCACAAACACCGAAGCATATCTGTAATTAGTGTAAACACCTAAGGCCAGTCGACCCTATGTTAACACCATTAAACAATTAGGTACACACTTCACCAAATCCAAAGATGACTCGCAGACCACACACAACACTCAAACACAATCTAGAATATTCCATCAACACTTTGAAATCCAACAAATCCTTTGCAACATCATACACTTGAAGAACATACTCATTTTGTACAACCAGTTAACCTTCCACATAGTGTAACTCATGAATCCAACCTTGCGGAGTACCAAAACTCAAAAAACTTGTATTGAAGATAGATATGAGAGATATAAGAACACTTCCAAATATGAAAATCCAAAAACCACCATGCAGAGAAATGTGGAGAAAAACCATTTCTCTGAGACAACTTTGCATCATAGTTCACACACTGGTGAACACAACTTCTTCTATCGAATGATCCAAAACCTGAAACTATGGATATAATACCTCTAAAAACCTTTGATCAACATATCCAAAACACACAAGTAGATATCTAGCCATGGGACCAAAATACTAAACACTACTCTACCACATTGAACACTCTTTACCTCAATGTTTCCTCTTTTACTCAAATTTTGTCAAAAGTAATTGAAAACTAAGCACCAAAAACATCATCTCAACATCTACAACACCTTCTCAACCACACAAGAGGTTGAACACCCACAAACATATGCTCATCAAAGAAATAGTAGAGGTTGAAATTAGTGTTATTACTAATGACAACATAATGCAACCAATCAAAGCATCTCCATAGGTTGGCATCAATGACAACACATGGAAAAACCATCAACAACAACAAAAAACTATGATCACCAACTCATATATTGCACCATAGTGCATACTGATCCCCCTTACACAAGCATCAACTCTTTCCAACACTTTGTCTTTTACAAGACTTCACTCTCTCGTAATTTATTCATATTGTTTTTAGTTAACTCTCTCCCCCATTTGACATCATTGGAAAAGGGAAACACATTCTTCCTTTTCTTTGCTTCCCCTTTGACATCAATTGAACATACTTTCTCTCCCCCCAAGGGTAACACCTATAAGGGACAACAATTATTCTACAAAACCAATTATTTTAATGCACTCTATTTTATTCACACTCTTCTTGACTGCAATAGCCAACAATGCCATTGCCTACTCCCTTTGAGAGGTAGCCACCAACATCAGTCTAGAAAAAAGAAATTAATATTGAAATCCACTAGACAAGTGCATAACCTCATGCATCTAATTGAAAGGAGGGGAAATAACCCCTAACTTCTCCTGGAGATACTCAAAAGTATCCTTAGGAAGATCCTTAGTGAATATATTTGTAACTTGATCTTTAGTAGGTAATATTCCAACTTCACCTCATTCTCTGCAACCTTCTCTCTTAGAAAGTGATACTAGATTGAGATATTATTTTTCCTTTAATGCATTAGCAAAGTCTTTGAAATATTTATAGAATTTGTATTGTCACATAAGATAGGAATTGGTTCATCGTATGACACTATGATATCCTTCAAGGTTTTCTTCATCCATAACACTTGTGTGCAACATGATGCTCCAACAATGTATTTTTCCTTTGCAATAGATAAGGACATTGAATCCTACTTCTTGCTTAACCAAGACACCAACCTACTTCGAAAAAAGAAAGAACCACCACTTGTTCTTTTCCTATCACCCACACAACCTTCTCAATTTTCATCTATATAAGAACTTAGAGAGAAATTAATATCCTTTGAATACCTTAAAACATGTTACAGAGTGCCTTTCAAGTATCTAAATATTCTTTTCACTACTGCCACATGTGACTCTCTGGGATCTTGAAATCTAGCCACAAGAAAAACTACATGCATGATATTTGGTCTAGTAATAGTTATATATAGTATTCCTCCAATAATTGATCTATACTTGCTCTTATCAGCCTTAGAATATTCTTCATTCTTACTTAGGTTGCAACCAGTAACCATAGGAGTACATGCTAGTTTACAGTCTTCCATTCCAAACTTATTCAACATTTCCTTGGTATACTTCGATTGTGAAATAAATATACCTTTCTCTATATAATTTATTTGAAGTCCATGGAGAAATTCATCTCCCCAAACATATACATCTTAAAATCTTTCTACATCTCTTCTACAAATCTCTTACACATACTTTCATTTTGTCCAAATATTATATCATAAAAATACACAATCAAAATCAAGATTTGATCTTTCTCAACTTTAAAGTAAATATTGTTATTTGTGGTACCATTATTGAATCCTTGTTGCAACAAGTATCTATCCAATCTTGCATACCAAGATCTGGGAGCTTTTTTGAGTACATATTTTATTTCTTCAATCTATATACCTCTACTTTTGTCACCAATGATCTAATCTTCAAAATGATTCTTCTGCACATACTTAAGGGTCTTAGGGATCCTTTTTGAAGCTTCTTCCTCTTCA
Source organism: Sequoia sempervirens (assembly GCA_007258455.2). Classification (NCBI taxonomy): domain Eukaryota; kingdom Viridiplantae; phylum Streptophyta; class Pinopsida; order Cupressales; family Cupressaceae; genus Sequoia; species Sequoia sempervirens. The sequence continues at coordinate 540,774,815 of VDFB02000017.1, read as the reverse complement.
TTTTGTACTTCTTTTTCCTTACCTTCATCTTTTTATTTTTCTTTGCAAGAGGACTCATATGATTCATATCCATCTATCAACACTAAGCTCTTATGTAATTCTTCATCCACTTTGACACTTGAACTTTCAACAATCATTTTTAGCCTCTTGTTGTAGCACCAGTAAGCCTTACTATTCGTAGAGTATCCAAGGAAGATTCCTTCATTATATATTGCATCAAACTTTCCCAAGTTCTCTTCATCTCTTTTGATATAATACTTACTTCCAAACACTCTAAAACACTTGAAAGTAGGAGTTGTTCCATACCACAACTCATAGGGAGTCTTTGAACTATTTGTCCTTTCTTGTGCTCTATTAAGTATATAGATTGCAATATAAATTGCTTCTCTCCTGTAGACATCTAGTAGATTTGATTCCTTCATCATTGTCCTTGATGCTTCATGAATAGTCCTATTCTTCCTTTCCACCACTCCATTCTGCCGAGGAGTTCTAGGAGCTGACAAATGTCTATTTATTCCATGACCTTCACAAAACTATTAAACTCATTGGAGGTGAACTTTCCACCTCTATTAGATATTAAAAATTTGATTTTGATGTCCATTTCATTCTCAACCATAGCTTTGAATTCCTTAAACTTGTTTAGAGCTTTTGATTTTTCTTTGAGAAAAGTTACCCAAGTCATTCTAGAGTAATCATCAATGAACAACATGAAATACCTATAACCTTGATTTTATTTTTTTCTTGTAGGTCCACAAAGTTCTATATGCACCAACTCCAAAGGTCCTATGGTAAATATTATTTGAAATTGAATATTTTCCCTGTTAGCTTCCCAACTTGACATTCCTTACAAACTACATTTATAGGCTTTGTAATCTTTGGTAGATCTCTCATAGCTTGAGTAGAGTTGATTCAAACTAAGATGTCAAAATTTGATGTGACACATTCTTCTATACCATAGCCAAATTTTATTGATTTGAGTCATAAAGTAGATACCATTAACACCTTTAAGTTGATAAACATTTACCTCTATCCTTCTTCCTTCAACAACCAAAGTTTTGGATCCTTTTCTAATCTCACAAACACCATCTTAAAATACAATATTATATTCTTTGCTACGTAGTTGTCCTACACTTAGAAGATTATGTTAGAGCTCCTTAACATAAAGAACATCATCTATATTATGCTTGCCATAAAAATTGATTGAGCCTTTTCCACATATCTTAGCACATGTATCATCACCAAACTTAACAAGACCTCATTCAAACTTTTCAAGTTTAACAATCTTAATCTTATCATCTTTCATATAATTTGAGCATCCAATATCAACAATCCAGTAGATTTTTTCCTCTCTAGCATGAAAATTAGTCACCATAGTTCCATTATGACCTATTTCTAGAGAAACTTCCTTCATACATCTCTCAGAGTTGGCAGAATTAGTTCTAACATTTAAAGCCATGAACATGCCTTCATTATCCTCATCATCAGGGTAATCAAATTCATCATCAGATATGTTAGTGTAATCGATTAATTATTACACTAGCATATGTTAACTTAGGTCTTGCATTTAATTAATTAAGTTCTAGGTTGCATTATTAGATAAATCGTTTAATAAATAGGGAAATATTCCTTTCCTTGTTTGGTGGGATAAGATTCCTTCTAGAAGATGAGTTGTCCTTCTAGAACTTATCTCAATATTTAATAATTATCTAGATAGAGTTCACATGTTGTCAAATGTTGTTAGATCAAGACACATGGCAACATCTCTTGCATCTTAGGTTTTTCTTTCTTTCCTATATAATCAGGCATCTTGTACATTTGTAATCATGTCATATTGAATTTGACATCCTTGCATCTTAATGATAGCATGATATTTCTACCATTTCTCTTTTGTGGAAGTTTTGTCTTGTAGGTGATTCTGGGGTGTTTGAGGAGTTCACCTAAACTCCTACAAGATATACTGGTATCTCCTTAAATATGTCATTTGAAGCATTTGTTGGACATCTTGAAGCATAATGACCTATCTTTCCACAATTGAAACATCTGAAATTAGGTAACTTACCTCTGTATTTTCCAATGCCCTTTTTCAATCTCCTCACAAAATTTTCTTCTAGCTCATCAAACTCATCCAGATCAGATTCCTCATTCTTCTCTAATTTTCCAAATTTAAAATAAGTCTCTTTTCTTGAATCACTTGGACCAAACTATCTTAATTCAAAAGTAGTTAAAGTGCCAAAAAAATGATCTTTGGAATAATGATCTAAATTTTGAGCTTCTTCAATAGAAAAAACCTTATGACTATAAGATTTAGGAAGAGTTCTTAATACCTTCTTTACCACCTCAATTTATTCAAGTTTTCCTTCAAGGCCTCTAATGGAATTGAATTCAACTACACTATGCATGTAACCTGTAATATCTTCATCTTCTATCATCCTTAACATTTCAAACTTAGTCTTAAAAGTCTGCATCTTTGCTTTCTTGACCTTGTCATCTCCATATATACTTTCCAACCTTTTCTAGATCTCACTAGTAGTTTTAAGACTCATTACTTTCACAAGTTCAGAATTGTAAAGATCACTCAAGGCCTTGCCTTTCCATTTTTCTCATATGCCTTGATCTCATCATTAGTACTCAAATCATTTGTAGGTATCGTATATCCAATTTCAATAGACTTCCAAACTCCAAACCATAGAGAAATAAGGAAACCTTTCATCCTAGATTTCTAGAATGCATAATCAGATCCATCAAATAGAGGATCCTCCTTATGCACCACCCCAGATCTACCTCAATCGATTAAGCTTTCTTCCAAGGAACCTCACTCTAATACCAATTGTTGAAGGAAAAAGACAACTAAGAAGGGCGTGAATCAGTTGTACATTAAAAACATCAAACCCTCATTAACATTCAGATCTACATTAATCCTTAAACCTTTAACAACTAATAAACCATTATAATGCATTACAATAACATAAACATGAGAACACCATATTTACATGGAAAAACCAATAAGGGAAAAATGATGATGAGGATTAGCTCACAATATAAAGTAATTGAAAGACCAAATACAATAGGCTCATTTCTAGAGAGCTCATTGCCAATGGCTCACTACTAAATTAGAAAGAAGAAGAAATAATATTTTTACAATGATAAATCCATATTAGATCAACAAAAAAGTTCCACCACTACTTCACCAGAACATTTTCACTCTCTCTGTAGAATGTAGACACTTTCTACTCACTTCTTCCAGTAGTATTAGTCATTTAAGTGCATATTTCACTTCACACTTTCAAACTTCACATAATAATTCACATCACACATACTTCACATCATAATCCCTCATCAACTCAACACATATATCATCCTCAACCTTGAAAATAATCTACAAGGTCATATATGCACCTCAACCTTGCAAATTCAAATTATATTAGCACTAAAGCATTCCCACAGTGGAGAGGAATGAAGGCATACCACATAAAACCTTAACTTAGACCTAAATATAGATATAAACACCACACCATTCCATGCTTCCACAAAAACTGAAGCATATCTGCAATTAGTGTAAACACCCAAGGTTTGCCAAATCTATGTTAACACCATTAAACAATTAAGTACTCACTTCACCAAATCTAAAGACAACTTAGACCACATGCAACACTCAAACACAATCTATAATATTCCATCAACACCTTGAAATCCAACAAATCCTTCCCAACATCATACACCTAAAGAACATACTCATTCTGTACAACTAGTTAACCTTCCACGTACTATAATTGATGAATCCAACCTTGTGGAGCACCAAAACTCAAACAAATTGGATTGAAGATAGATATGAGAAATATAAGCACACTTTCAGATCTGCAAAACTAAAAACCACCACATGAAGAAAATCAGAGCAAAACCATTTCTCCCAGACAACACTACATCACAATTCACACACTAGTGAACATAACTTCTTCTACCAAATGATCTAGAACCTAAAACTCTCGGTATAACACCTCTAAACACTTTTGATCAACATATCCAAACCACACAAGTAGATATTCAACCATGAATAAATGCAAAACAAAACACTAAACTCTAATTTGCCACATTAAACACTCTTTACCACACTATTTCCTCTTTTACTCAAATTTTATCAAAAGCACTTGGAAACTAAGCACCAAAAATATCATCTCAACATTTGCAATGCCTTCTCAACCACACAAGAGGTTGAAAAACCAAAAAAATATGCTCATAAAAGAAACACTAGAGATTGACATCAATGATACAACTAACGACAACACAATGCAACCAATCAAATCATCTCCATAGGTTGACATCAATGTAACAACAAAGATCTGTTGAAATCAATGATAACACATACTTCTAATAGCTCACTACCCAAAAAGATAAAGAAAGGCTCACTATTTGTGGCTCACTACCAAAGGACTCACTATCTAGAAGAAAGAAGAAAGAAGAAGGGGTGGCTCATTTCCAATTTGAGCTTCTAATAATGCATCTCTCATATGTCAAAGATATAGTTCCACTGAAGCACAAAAAAATCATCAAACATACTAAAATTTAGAAACCTTATGCTCACTATGTTAGGAAGTCATAAGCATCAATGATCACACACAAATCAACACACTTGATCACTTTCACATCCTTTGCATCACACACACTTTTCACACACTCCATAAAAAAATTCACCTTGCATTTATACCCTATGCAACCTAAAACAGTCTCAATTATGTCAGCCTTAAGGAGATGTGTGTACCTCTATTGTGTAACACCAAATATAATGGAACCAAACAATTCCATAATATAAAGCAATGAATCCAAACCACACCAATACTTGATTGGGACCCAAATCTACAGAAACACACTTCTCAACACTTCCTCAATCAACAATTATCCTCCACAATTAGCGCTAGCACACCAAGTTAGCCAAAATTGCACTAACACTAACAATCAACTCCAAACACACCTCTTAATGTCTGGAAACACCTCGTATACCACACAAAAACACTCCATGATATTCATAAAACATCTCAAAATATTCCAAAATCATCAAAATATTTTATACAACTACTGCAACCATCTAAAACTCAAGAACACCTTCATTGTGTACAATCAGACATACTAGCATAGACATCCAACACATCAAAAAACCTTGGAGAACAACTTATCACTTGAAACATCAAGGCAAGGTAGATTAAAATATTATAAGAATGCTCTCAAATTTGCAACACCAAAACTTTTACTGCGAAGAAATGCCAAGAAATCTCATTTTTCCCAAACACCTTGTTTCACTGGATAGACATACTGTCAAACATATCTTCCACTATAGAATGATATAAAACCTAAAACTCGGGATATGACCCAAAAAAATCTACAAAATTACTTATCTCATACATTAGTGAAAACATTGATGCCATCTCAACAACATCAACAATCTCCCGTAATACAAGTTAGACTAACAACCTCTACAACTATACTAAAGTGGGACATCAATTACAACACCAAAAATGTTGTGTTGACATCAATACCAATACTTCCAACAACTCCAATGCTAAGGGTTAACATCATCAACACCAAAAATATTCCAATACTCTCTTCATACAAGGGGTTGACATCAATGGCAAGACAAAAGCATGAAAACACTGAAGCAACTCAAAAACAACTCCAACATCTCTAAACTTTCAACATCATCATTAGGTCTCAGATCTGATGGTAGATATTTTAATGTCTTGTCTTGCCCTAAAAGGTAACCCTATTTTATGAGGGTGTTGTATTAGGACTCTGTAGTGTGATATATTTTGAGATTCTGATAGTGGTCATGTTATCTCTAGATCTTTGGTTAGGGGTAATCCTATGAGAAGCTTGCTTTGCAAGTATATTGTAATCTTTGTAATTTTTTAATAATATATTGGGTAGCTTTTGGAGTGTGGTGTTTTTCTTCTGAAATATTTTTCCCCGTGTAAATCACTATGCTGTGGTATGCATGATATTTATGTTTATTTAAAATTAAGCTTTTGTAATTGTTGTAAAGATCTATAAATTTTTAGGTTATCCTCCTCTCAAGATTAGTGTAGGATGTTGTTATGCTACCTTAGCTTCCTTACAAGTGGTATCACAACTTGATCACCTTTGGTTTTAGTTGTGGGCTGTTGGGTTTCTTGAACTAATGAGATTTGAGTGGGAGCTTGTGTATAATATAATTTGTTATCTTGTTGTAGGGATTTTTAGATGGAAAGTTCATTAGGGAGAATAGAGGTGTATAAATTTTCTAGAATTAATTTTGAGATGTGAAAGCTAAAGATGGAGGATCTATTGATAGATCAAGATTTATGGGATGCTATTGATGAGAAGGTCGCAATGCACACAAATCCTAATTTGGCTACTCAATATGATGTTATTGATCATAAAGCCAAGGTTTTAATCAAACTATGCTTAGTAGACTCTATTTTAATCAATGTTCATGAAGATACCTCTGCATAGAAACTATGGAAGAAACATGGTGAGATGTATCAAGCCAAATCTTTAGTGAACAATATTTTTTTGAATAAGAAATTGTATTCCTTGAGAATGGAATTGGGTGGAAAAATTATAGATCACCTAGAAGCATTCAGTATGCTAGTGGCTCAATTGGCATTAGTTGGTGTCAAAATGGATGAGTAGGATAAATTTTAGATCTTTGTTTGTTCTTTGCCTAATTCATGGGATTATCTTATTATGGCTATTGGGATTACTTCTATTATCTTGAAGACAAAGGATGTTGTGGTTTATTTTATTTTTGAAGAGATGAGAAGGAAGGTATACATCAGTGCCAAGGAGGCCTTAAATGCTCATGGAAGAAGTAAGGAAAAAGAAAAGAAGAATAAGAAGCATGATAAATCCAAGTCCAAGGGGAGATCCAAATATCCTAGAAATTCTAAAGTTATTTGTTGGAACTACAGTAAGCTTGGAAATATTCGTAAGGACTGAAAAGAAGAAAAAAAAGAAGAGAGATTTGATTATGATTCTTAGTTCAAGAAGGAAGATGGTGATGCATTCATTATAGCTTTGATAAGATGACTATAGAGGCAGGTTCAGGTCACAAGCATTCATTAAGACATCCTAGAGTTTTTGGTTGCAAGGAATATGCACATGTACCAAAGGAGAAGCAAACAAAGTTGGAGAACAAGGCTATGAAATGTATCTTCATTGGATATAGTTATCATATGAAAGGATTAAAACTTTGGGATGCTATTGCACAAAAGGTAATATATAGTAGAAGTGTTTTTTTTAGAGACACTAAGCCTTCTTTTGTTACAATGTAGCTAGAACAAAGTAAACAAGATGTGGTTCAAATTCCTTCTACACCTGAGAAAGTTGAATTGAGGCCTATGGATAGACAAGAAGTTGAGGAGAGCCCATCTAGCTCTAAATCTTCAGAAGAGAAGCAAGAACCTCCAACTCAACTTATTCATAGGTCTACAAGGCATATTCAACCACTTGAAAAGTATTCATTTGATGATCGGAGATGCATTTTTTCTTTGAATACTAACATCGATGAACCCAAATTTGTAGAAGAGGCATTAGGTATGAATGATAAAAAATCCTAGAAAATTGTTATGGAGAAAGAAACAGTAGGTTTGAAAAAGAATGATACTTGGGATCTTGTACTATTTCTTGAAGGGTGAAAACCTGTTGGTTGTAAATGGGTGTTCAAGAAAAAGTTTGGTTCAGATGGAGGTATTAAGGATTACAAAGCAAGGTTGGTTGTGAAAGGTTTCTCTCAACTTGATGGTGTTGATTATGGTGAGATATTCTCTCCTATTACAAAAATGACATCCATTAGATTTTTTCTTTTTATTATTGTTTCTTATTTTAGAGGTTGAGAAAATGGATGTGAAAATTGGGTTAGTTCAAGATCATGGGGGTCCAAACTAGGCCCTTAAGTGGCAATAAAAATTCAAAAAAGAAGAGTTAGGAAAATTTACATAAAAATTTGAATAGCTTATTAACATAATTTGAAAAATATGTAAGAAAAAAATTTATAGAAAATTGAATGTAGTTTATAAGATACTAGTCCTTTTTTGGAAAAAAATAAATCTATTTGGTGAAAATTTGAAATTTAAATGTAGTAGTACTAATTTTTAGGGAAAAAGAAAGCAAGTGTATGTCTGACCAACCTAAGTACAAGAAAAAATAATATATTTTTTTAAAACTTTTAATATAAGTAGAGAACACATGCCTGGATGTGACACGTATTTTTTTATAATTTTTTTCAACTAAATATTTTTATTAGAAATTTTTAAAAATATTAAAACTTGTTTGTCTGACCATCATAACTTGGTCAAAAATTTATGAAATTCAATTTTTCTTTTTTAATCTTATAGTATGAGAATCATAGAATGTGTCGTATCTTTTAGATTCAAAAAATATGAAATCATTTGAGAACTATAGATATTTTTCAATCAACCTTTCAATCAGAACTTTAGTCCAAATGCATGTAGAAAAATAAAAACAATTATCTATTTAATTCCAAATTATAAGGCATATCTTATATTGTTGGAAATTTGAAATTTTTATCAATTAACCCTTTTCATTTCATCAAATTTGGATAAAAAAATGTTGTCAGCCACTTTTTGGGCCCCCATGATCCTGCACTAACCCAACTACTTTCCTTCATGGTGACATGGAGGAGGATATTTATATGAAATAGCCAAAGCACTACATGGTGAAAGGTAAAAGTAAATTGGTTTGCAAATTGAAGAAATATTTGTATGGCCTAAAATAGAGTCTTAGGATGTGGTACCAAAAATTTGATACATATGTGTTGAGTTTGGGATTTAAGCATTCTAATTATGTTTATTATAAAATTGATGGTGATCATTTCCTATTTATTGTTGTAGTGTAGAAAAATGTATCCCTTTACATTTTCACACTTTGTTTGGGCCCTCCTAATTAAAATGGACTTAATAATGCCTTATTGTAGTGTTGAAAAATGTATCCCTTTATATTTTCACACTTTGTATGGGCCTTCCTAATTAAATTGGACTTAATTAGGCCTTAATAATCCCTATTATTCATTTACAAGCCTAATAAATTACATTTTCTAAAGGGGAAACCCGACAATAATTAATGCCAACACATAACACTTTACTTCAACAATATGTGTTCTAGGAATAGGGACATGGGACCCATTCACCCATGAGCGAATGGGTCCTCCCTAGGAATTTGAATCTAAATTTAAAATATGTTTTTGGTGGTATTTTAATGTCTCCAAATCCATATTTCAATGTTAGCTTATAATATTTGATTTTTGGGAAATTAAGGATACATACCTATAAATACAAGGTTATTTCATCAAATCAACATCTAATAAGCTAGCATTTTGATGAGAAAATTCCTATAGAAAAGTTGATTATCAAGAGCATTCAAGACACTAAATCATTTGACTATAAAATATGACGAAACTTTTCAACGAAATATTTACAATTAGATGAATTGTCGAGTACATGTGTATTTAAAGTGTACTTTTCAAATTTTTAAAAAAATTTGTGCCCGAATATCATAAATATTAATAACTAAAAGTGAGTTTGACAATTTATCTATACTTGCGACAGTGTTTTCATGCTATACTTGCAAATTTCCCCTACTTGTGAATTTGTTGTACTTGTGACAGTTTGTTGAGGTTATAGGCCAAATTTTTTTGGTGCAAAATATCAGAATTATTAGATTTTGTTACCTGTCTATGATTAAAAATTATTGGAGTTTGAGTTTAATATTTTTTGAAGATATAAATATTCAAGCTTGGTAAAGAAAAATCATGTAAGATAATATTAGTGCAGAACAAAATGAAGAGATACTTGCTAGATTGTGGGCTAGATTGAAAAGAAAGGGGGATGGGAAATGTTATTGTCTTTGCAATAATTGCAAGGGCTTAAAGACGAGAATATTTTTTATCACAACAACTGAGAAAAATTGTAGGAAACATGGTCACATTGAAGGGGGGCATGATTATCATCCATTGGTAAGTTGTTCATTATATGTCTTAATTATATTGATTGAATTTGTAAATTTTTATATTGTTTTAACATTTTATATATATATATAAAATCACTTGATCATGATAATGGTTTATTCGTGTCGATCATTATTATAAAGGTGGGGCACCCTAGGGCACATGATATGGATTATCACGGCCCGAAGAATGTGGTTTTGCAAGTGGAGGAACATGAAGCTGTGAATATCAAAGATGAAGTTAATGATCCTATGGAAGAAGATGATCATGCACTAGAAAACACAGTTGAAGATGATGGTACAAATACATTGATCCATGACACATTTAGTGGCAGAGCTGATCATGATGATCGAGATGACTTTGATGATGTTCATGATTTACCTGTACTTAAGAAGGTGTACGAGCCCCTTTATGAAGGCTCCCAAACAACTCTTCTCTCTGATGTATTGTTGCTGGTGAACTTGAAGGTTATGAATGGTTTATCCAACATAGCAATCTCACAAATGTTAAGGTATGCCATATATATCATCTTTTTTTATCTATTTTAATTTTTGTTAGTTCCTCATTAGTAAATAAAGGATGAATATGTACCATTAATATTCTTCATATTAACAATTTTATTTTTTTGTAGATTGATAGGTGAATTTTTGCCACCATCTAATATTTTACCTCGCTCATACTAAGATTTATCTACCATTATGAAAGATATTGGAATGGAGTATCAAGTAATAGATGCATGTCCCAATGATCATATTATATATCATAAACAACATGAATTTGCAATAGAATGCCCAGAATATCATATCAATAGATATCAAATAGATCAACTAACAAAAAAGGTGCCTCTCAAGGTTCTTTGTTATATTCCCATTATTCCACATATGCAATGATTATTTAGGTGCAAAAGCTTAGCACAATTTATGGATTACCATGCACAGAATAGAAGTGGAGATGACATCTTCAAATGCCTATGAATGGTTCTACATTTAGGGACATGGAGGAAAAATGGCCACACTTTAAAGAAGAACCTCGTAATCTCATACTTTCATTGGCATTGGATGGTGTCAATCCATTTGGAGAGCTAAGATCTATTTACTCAGTGTGGCCCATTTTTGTTATCAACAATAAAATTTCTCCATGGATGTCAATAAAGAGGGAGCACATAATGTTGGCAATGATTGTTCCAAGTATTTGTTTACATCAATTTTCTTTAATGCAGTAGCATCTCATTTTTCTTATTTGTTGCATAATGACTTATATTTTTTCATTTAATAGTCATGTACATTAATTTATATATATTGTAGTAAAATGGTTATAATAATTATGTAATGTTTGTGTTCATTCAACTAGGTAAGTACCAAGTTAAAGATATGAATGTATATATCAAGCCTCTTGTCGACAAGTTACTAAAGTTATGGAATGGCGTCACTATGTATGACATCTCTAGACCAATAGGACAAAGACAATTTCAATTCCATGCAATGCTTGTATGGAAAATTAATGATTCCCCAGGGCTAACACATTTTTGTGGTATGTTATCATGTTCGACTGCACTTTAAAAATATTTAATTTTATGAAGTAGATATCATGCATTTTTTCAAAATAATTTATTCATTATATATAATTATAAAAAATGACATATTTAATCAATTATATACGATCTTGTAGGTATTCAAACAAAGGGAAAATTTGCATGTCCAGTTTGTGGTCCAAAGATGAAATCTCATCATTCAACAAGTTTAGGAAAGTAGGTGTTTGATGAGTATAGGCACTTCCTCCACAGAAATCATAAGTATCAAACAACTAAAAAATATCTTTTCAATGGGAAAGAAGAGACTACATCAAAACCACGAAGAATGACACCTCACCTATGGAAGTTGGAATATAATAGAATTAATTGTCAAGGTTATACATTAGATCAATTTGTTTATCTATCATATATGATATGTTTGGAATTTATATTTTTATATTGTATTTTGTTTACTCATGTTGTAATTGACAATGATTGTCGTTGTTAATTTGTTTAACTTATATGCTTCATGAAGTTCATCAAGGCATTAATGGTCGGCTTCCACAGGGACTGAAAAGTTATCCCATATAATTTAGTAGGTTTCCCTACTATGAGTAGCTACAAATTGTGCATTTGTTTGATACAATGCATATCAGAAAGAATATAATAGAAATATTATGGAAAATATTGGATGGAGGTCATGACAAAGAAAAAATTGTCAAAATTTGTAGTGACATTCAGGAAGCCAATCATGCAATGAAAAATATCATTCAATTAAATAGTGATGGAGACCAAATTAATATAAGTGCCCTTCCTTGGTTATTAACGAAGTAGAGAAGCAATGCTATAAAAGAAGTCATATAAAAAATTCTATGTCCCACATGATTTGTTGCAAACATAAACAATATCATAACAAAGAAAGGTGAATTTGGGTTAGGGATGAAAACACATGATTGGCATACCTTCATTAAAGTATTTATTCTGGTATATTTTATATATATTTGTATATTGCATGTACTTTTCAGTGTATTATGTTTACTAGTTTTGGAAAAATAATGAAAAGATCATTTTATAATTGTTGCAGTATGTTCTACCTCTATCTCTCCCAGACAACTTCAACAAAAATGTCAAGAAAGTTATATATGATCTTGGAAAATACATGAGGTAAGTAGCAATATTTGTTCAATTCATTGTATAGTTCTTATATTTTCCAGTTGTTTTACTTTTTATGTAATATATTGTATAGTTTTGTTAAATCTCGTTAATATATTTGTGCCTTGAATCACTTGTAGATGGTTGTTATCTAAAGAAATCCATAAAGAAGATATAAATTATTGGAAGAGAAAAATTTCTCGTCTAATGTGTGAAATGCAAAAGTGTCTACCTTCAATATTTTTCAATGCAAAAAAACACTACCTCATACACCAAGTTGAAGAGATTGAATTGTGTGGACTTGTACACACAAGGTCGATGTGGATGGTTGAGAGCCACTTGAAATTTTTGAAGGCTTTGGTTAGACAAAGATCACATCTTGAGGGTTCTATGGTGGAGGGACATATGGTATACCAGACCATGGTGTACATTATTGAATATCTTCCTAAGTTTGCAACAAAGATCCATGTAGATCGCATTTGGGATCCTAACTCCATTAAAAAATTTGAAGGGGAGTACCTGATGGGGAAAGGTAGATTGAGGAAAGTGACAGGTAATTATAAGATGGTCATGGAGATTAATTAGAATACATTTTACATTGCTTTCAATTGCTTGAAAAGAAACAACAGAGAACTATTCCAAATGAAAGAATCTTCCACACACAAATAGAAAAGTAATAGTATTGTATTACTCTAGAAAATAAGTCTTTCACTGCTTGGAAATAATTCCAAATGAAAGAATCAAAGACAAGTGACTTATGAATGGCAATAATTCAAATTGTTTGGCACTTCTATGTTTATAACTTGTATAAATAGGCAAGGATGCAATTATCAAATTCTTCTTTAATAATCCAAAATAATATTCCTAAGTTGTTGTGAATAATCAAGAAGACTTTAATGTTTACTTGAAAGACCCAATTAATTATGCCACACAAATACAACAAATGTGCACTGATAAATTGAAAATATGCTTGACATATCAATTTAAACAATAGATTAATATTAAATATGGAGACAATTTGGAAATATATTCAATTAACTTAACAAACAATTGATACCAACATAGAGCCACCGAATTAAATATTTTCCATTAAATTCATCAAAAAATTTACACGTGCATCTTGGTCCTTTATGATGTAAACATTGTATCAATCCCTATTCTCCTACTTCTTCTATCTACTCCTATCTTAATATTTTTTTATTGGTCTTAGTCTCTCTTATTTATAGGAGAGGCAATAAGCTTCAAAGCAAAAGACATGAATTTTGATAAAAAAACTTAACTAACATGTAAAATATAACTAAAACAATTAACAACTAACACATGAGAATTCTGTTAATCTTTGAGTAAAAGCCTGAGTCACCAAAACTTGTGCAAAGCTTTTAATTTATGATAATCGTCATTGATAGTGATTAATCTTCATCTAAACCAAGGTATTTCTCCTGTCACTTTCTTATGGTTAAATCATTAGGCCACTTGTATTCTTGTGTAGCAGTGAAGTTTGATAGGTGGCTTTTCCATCTACTATCGAGCAAGTTTCTGGCATCTACACCAAACTTTGTATAACCATTATCAAATGCAATAATTCCATCAAGCAGAGCATGGAATTTTTCCAGATTGATATTACCATCACCCTGTATATGTGTCAAACATTGTGGAACCATTTGATCAAATTAATTTCTCCATTCATCCACATCCTTGAGTTGACCATCACCTTTGATGATTAGAGGGATAAAACTATTTTTTATTGAATCAAATGAATTCCTTCTATTTTTTATCTTCTTTTGCATATCAATCAAATAATTATGCTCATCAATGATTCATTTTACCATTTATTGAGTAGGTTTTAACCTTGCGAGTGCACTAGGATCTCTTTTTGTGGCTTTACATTGAGTGTTTAAGATATGGTAAGTGGGCTACCATCTTTTCTACAATTCCTCTAAGATAGGGGAATTAGTATTTATCTGTTCCAAAGCTTTTACCAAATGAATGAAGCCCTCGTGAACTCCACTTATTTTCTCTTTTAAAACTTCAACTCTGTGTTTCAGTATTTCCTCCAAGGTACTCAAGATGTGTCGTTTGATATCATCCATATTATGATTCTTTAGTTTCTCAACCTCTTATTTCAATTCTTGAATATGTGGATCTTCAATTGAAGTAGGTGGATGATATAAAACCATTTCATTCACCTTTTCATTTGTGGCTTGTAGCAATTGTTGTTTAAATTTGAAATTTTTAATGAATAACTTATTTATCTCCTCATTTGATAGTTTGAATCTTTTCTCATACTTTGTCATCTTCTTTTCCATGTTTTCCACTACATCTCTTGTAAAAATTGATGAATGCATTGTCATGGTTGTTGCTTCTATGGGAGTAGTTCCCTTCATAGTTCTGACTAGAGAAGACCCTCTCATTTCCTGCACCACCTCTAGAAGCCTAGGCTTCCTTGTGCTTTTCTGTTTCTTCCACATGGAAGGGTCTAAGTGGTGGGATTATATCCTATCCCTGATACTCCTTCCGAATCAAATTCTACAACCAATTTGTGATCATCTTGAGCTCTGATTTGATCCAACAGAAACACTTTGGAGAGATCCATTCCTAGTATAATGAGCATGTTACTTTTCAACACTAACTCCCTTGCTTCTTTAGGAGTAATATTGACATTGTGAATATTTAACTCTGACATTGTTCGTGCCTGCACTTCTGCATATTTAAAATCATTAGCTCCAATGAGGTTAATTTTTAGTCTGTCATCAAATTGTTTCATCTTCATTTTTAGAAGAAAATCTTTGAACTCCCTAGTGTGGATAAAGTCATCATCCTCCATGAATCTCAAGGAAGCAATAATTCTTTCATCATCCTACATTTCATCAATAGCCTCCTTCGATATTCTCATCATGAGGCTCAAGGATTTTCTATTTCTCTCCAACCTCTTTCATCTCATCCAAAGTCAAGACTGCCTCTTGTTCTTCATCACTTGACTCATAGTCCACTAGTGACCCAATCTTCTATTTCTTGGTAGGAGGCTCATCTATTTGAGATGGAGGAGATAGATGAATTGGTGATGAAGGTGGTGTATGTGATGTAGAGGTTGTGGATGCTAGTGGCTAGGGTGTAGGAAGTGGGGCTGATTTCTCTTCTTGAGCCTTTTTAGATAATTTATCAAATTTACCAAGGACTAATTGCATTCTTTTCAAAAAATCTAGCTCCTCATCAAAAAACCCCTTGAACTTCTTATCTTTTCCTCTCTCTTGATCCTCCCATCTCATCATCATTAACCATATTTTCCTTCTTTCAAACACATATGCAAAATAGACTAGGTTTCTTATTACATCCTCTTCTGGATCAATTTCATGTGCTATTTCCCTCTTTGTGAGTAGGGTTCTTCTAATATTGTTGATGTGGCCTTCTAGATCACATATTCTCTTTTTCCCTTATCTGAGAGAAAAAATATCTTTTATAAATCTCTGCAATTTCTCCAACATATCTTATCCAATTGACAATTCTTCAAATATTGTTGAATCAAGTAGAAATGTGCCTTTTTTTAATTTTTCATCAATTCATGCTACATCTAGAGCATTTTCCACATAAATTCTAAAAACAATACTTTTCTAGGCACAAATTTTGGTAAAATATGAGGGGCTTGATCAAAACCATATACCCTGATGATGGTGTGTTGTGGTATCAAAAACCAATTAGCATAATTATGTGTAAAACCTTGATCCGATTTGTATTGTAGGGGTCTCATGACATCCATTAGGGATTATGGTAATCCTAGTGTAGGAAAACCAAGCTAAGTGATCAGTTTGATGAAAAAATCATCCCTAAATACAACATAATCACTTTCATTGCATTTACTGTCCCAAATATAACACCAATTTTGTACTAGAAGCATAACTCCATTCTCATGTGTTCTCAATTTCATCCTCTTTCTCCATTTTGTTTCAATTTGAGATAGAATCAAATGACATAATAAGGAGTACGTTCTAAAAATTATGGGCCTTGGCTTCCCTAACCTGTATCAGACCTTCATGAATCTATTCCTCAATGAATGAAACAAAATCAAACTCCACATTCAATTCAAGATGTTGGATAATCATGACCACTCTCATAAACCCTATTGACATATTCTCCTTTGCATCAACTCCAAGAATTTGACATAATGCATAGTAGGTATTTTTGAAATAGGTTTGAAAGTCAGACACTGGAAATGGTTCAAGTCTTGAAGAGTGAATGGGAAGAACTCTGTTTTTGTCACCCATTTTCATGTGTAAGGGGAGTTCATTAGTTCTATAGGTCCTTTTCAACCTTCTATATTCTTGCTTCAGCTTCCCCAAGTGAATTTCAGTGACAACCTACCTGTTTAGGTCAAAACACCTAATTATAGCTTCCTTCAAGATATCTACCAGACATTGACCATCTAGAAGTCTGACCATTTTGATGGGGCATGATATCTATTGGCCAAGGCTCTGACTAGCTTGACATCAACAAAAAAATTAGGAACAACTAATTTTCCTATGTCAAAAGTCCATGGGTTTGACATTGGAACATTTTCATCTTTGTTCCTATAAAAATACCTATATAAATTCCATCTAGACTATGGAATTATTGGGTCCCTACACCCCTGAGCTAAATCCTTAAAGAATTTCTTATAACCATTATCTATTGAACTAGGTAATAGGACAAGTAATGGTGATTGCAATGAAATTCTACTAGATTTTTTTTCCTTTTTAGTTCTTACCTCTAATTTCTTTGGCGCCATAGTTTAAATTTTAGTGAATGATATGTAGACTTACCTAAAATTTTGCTCGCTTTGTAGAATTCTTCCACTATCATACTTTGAGCTTTCCTGTATTAAGATTTTGCTATCATGAGCACACAAATTCTCAATTTTCCTTCTTAAATTTTGATTTCATGCCACATTAATTTCATATCTTAAGTTCTTCATCATTCAAATATTTCATACAGAGTTGAATTTCATACTTTGATGCTGATTGATGCAGCTTGCCTTCATTTAATGCTATAATGGTAGATTACCGCACTACCACATGACATTTTTCATCCCCTCGCGGTATACCAGTTCCTCCTTATCTCTATTCTTATTTCACCGCTCTATTGCAGGCTCCATTCCAACCCTCCATGGTATGGCGGTGCATTATTACCTCTGTTCTTCGCTTACCACTCAGGCTTCATTTCAACCCCTCATGGTATAGCAGTTCCCTCTATTAGTATTAACCATGACCCTGCTCTACCATGGGAAAGACATTAACCTTTTGCGGTATTGTGGTATACACTGCATTACTTCCTTTACCTACCGTGCTACTATGAGTTGCTTTATTGGAGGTTGCGGTAAGGTGGTAAAAGGAAATTTTGACCTTGTGGATGGTAAAAACATGGTTTTTAAGGAATTTTTTTTATTTCATATGAAAAGGCCATCATAATTTTGAATGAAAATTCTAGTTCCAACACATGTAGGCCATTCCTACAATGTTTTTATTAGTGAAGCTTGGTATTTTTTGTGCTTATATATTGTATCCTTCCAATATAAACATAAAACATGATCGGGGTGACATAGATACTGCTTGGCCAATATATTATATCTCTTCAATTTGAAATGTGTGAACAATGGGTCTTGGATACATATAGTTCAAAGGTTTCTTACAAAAGATAATAAGACCATTGCTAGTGGGATGTTAGGTTTTTAGGTACATCAATTATAAATTAAGTTCGTATACCATGATAATTAACTAATTATACATTATTTATGAATTTCAATTTTTTTTATATAGTTGGTCGAGAGTGGGATGCACTACATTTGTATGTCGCAAACAATCTTGATTGGATGATGGAATGGATTGAATGATGTCAACAATTTGGCCGTACATTAACATGGGAAGGTGTGGCTTCATTAGTTAAAGAAGCTCATCGTAATGGAGATTCCAATGTTACACCAAGGGAAATTGATTTAGCATATGGTTTAAGAGATAAACAGGTACATATAAATATATTAATCACCCATATTATTTAATTATTTTCAATTATATTGATGTATATATATGTTTAGTTTTTTTTTCTTTGCATACATTCAGACAAGAATAAATATCTTTATCAACTGACGATGCAATAATTTTTACATGTTTGACATATTGTAGGTGAAACACCACAAGGCTATGTGGTGCAATGGTCATAAATTTTGAATGAAAAAGTTGGATGAAACAAAGAAAAATTGTGATTCTAGGATAATTGTAGTCTTTCAGGTGACTAATGTTTCATCTAGAAGCGACATGCATCTAGAAGTCTCATAAAATTGATACTATGGGATTTTGGATGATATACTTGAGTGTGACTTTAAGTCCTTCAAATTAGTTTTTTTTGTCGTCCAATTGTACAGGCTATGATTGAATGAAAATTATCTTGAGAGAAATGTTATTGAACATGATAATGGATTTACCATGGTTAATAGAAGGTCAATCAAGTGAGCTAGAAATGAACCCTATGTTCGTCCAAGTCAATGTGAGCAGGTATTTTACTCAGAGGTTCTAGGTAAACTGGGTTGGTAATTTGTTGTTAGACATGATCCAAGAGAAATTCCGGTAAAGTATAATGTGGTGGAAGAAGAAGATACCGAAGAACTAGAAGATGATGTAGATGATAATCAAGATCAACAGTTAGTTGATGATGTGCCTGACGAAGATGTCAAAGAAGAGGAA
The DNA here is from genome assembly GCA_007258455.2 of Sequoia sempervirens. NCBI lineage: Eukaryota > Viridiplantae > Streptophyta > Pinopsida > Cupressales > Cupressaceae > Sequoia > Sequoia sempervirens. The sequence goes on along the minus strand of VDFB02000017.1, from coordinate 540,755,455 downwards.
CTAGATCATAATGATGTAGGAGTTAATGTTCATGAAGATGATATCTGTGTGGATGATGACATTATCAAAAATGATATCAATGACAATGATGATCATATGACCAATCCTTACAATGTCGAATATGGATCAAATGATACAGACAAAGATTTGGATGAAGAAGATCAATGACATTAAAATGTATGAGTTATGTGATTATATTATCTATTTGATATTGATTTCTTGATAGAATTATATTTGACTTATATGGTTACATAATTAATTCATGATGTACTTTTTAATGTTGTTAATTCATGATGCTACAACTATTGTATCTCTCCTAGAAGTTTCCATATGATCAAATCCTAATTACTCTACGACTATTTATGATTAGATATTCTTTGATCATATCTTTGGTTATTTCATTCCCAAAAAATTAGCATTTCCTCATGTTGACCCCGATAGTAAGATGTGTTTTGTATTACTAACATGTGACATTGTATGCATATATTGATTTCTTGTATATATTATAGTTTTACCAACATATACTATTGTATGCTTGCATGGCTTCTTAGTTAATATATATTTTTTTATTATTGATATTTTTGATTTTTTCTATATGTTATTATTAGATGATACACATTGGATTCCTTTTAATTTTTTTTATATTTAAAGATACATAACTAATTACAAGGATAATATAAAGAAGATATCTCTATATATGTATCATTTATGAGTTTCTAAAATATTTTACTTCCATGTCAACCACTTTCTTTACTTCAATTGAGAAACATTAGACCTCTATAATCTTGCATTTATCAAGTGTCAATAAAATAAAATTCAAGTACTTAGCTATCAATTTTCTCTTGATTGATCTAGTAATAATATACTAGCCAACTAATACTCATCCAATGATATCATCTTGCATTGATTTGCGTTACTTGACAATCTCTTGGTTTAAGGTATGAATTTAAGGTTCTTAGAATGAATTTTCAACCAATGGTATTATTATGTCCTATCTCTACCATTCTAGTTATAAAATAAAACATACAAATCAAACTTAACTAGAAATCACACCTTAGTGTGCAATGGGTACACCAAAAAAGTGTGGAATTTCAATTAGGACAAATTTTGGTCTATTTTTTGAATACATTTATGCAGTACATGAGGTCAATTGGTAGGACATTTAGAAAATGATGTTGTTTGTGCAACAAAGGTCTCAATGGAGAAATCATAGCTTCAAATAAACTATGCATCCACTTACAAGGATCCAAACATGATTGAAATAAAACCTCTAAATTAGGGAGATAATCAAGCTCCATTACCAACAGGCTCATGTTATTCCCGCAATAAGGAGAGAGGGAGAGAGAGATATGGAGAGGTAGTGATAGAAAGAGGGAGAGAAGAGTGGGGAAGAGTGAGAGATAGAAGGGTAAGGAGATAGAGATAGAGAGGAAGATAGAGATAGAGATGGAGATGTAGAAGGAGAGGGATATTGAGAGGAGGAGAGGAGAGAAGGATAGGGAGAGATAAAGAGAGAGAGGAGAGAGGGATAGAGAGAGATGGAAGATATAAATATATAAAGAGGGATAGATATTAGGGAGATAGATGGATGGATAGAGAGAGGGAGAAATGTATAGAGATAAAGGGGGAGAGAGGAAAATAGAGGTAGAGATGAAGATAGAGTGAGAGAGGAAGAGGGAGACAAATAGATAGAGAGATATAGGTAGAGGGAGAGATAAATATAGAGAGAGATAGGGATAAAAAGAGGGAGTGATAGTGAGGACAAGATAGAGAGATATAGAGGGAGAGAGAGATGAAGAGATAAAGAGATATAGATGGTGGGATAGAGTGATAGAGAGATAGAGACATAAAGAGATATAGAGAGAGGAAAGGGAGAGAGAGAGACAAAGAGATAGAAAAATAAAAAGAATTAGGAATATCAAGATGGAGAGAGATAGAAATAAGGAGAGATAGAGAAAGGGAGAAATGAGTATGGGGAGATAGAGATAGATGGGGAGAGAAAGAGAGAGAGAGATAGAGATATATGGGAAGAGAAAGAGAGATGGACATATATGGGAAGAGAAAGGAAGAGAGGTGGAGATAGAGAGATGGATAGGGGGATAGGGAGGGAGATATGGTGAGAGATAGAGAGGGGAAAGGAGGGAAAGGGATATGGATAGAAAGAGATAGAGCGAGGAGTGAGTGGGAGATAAAAAAATAAATAGAGATAGAGATATAGAGTAGGAGAGATTAAGGTGGAGAAGGAGAGGAGAGATAGCTCAATAGATAGAGGGGGAAGAGGGAGTGACATAGATAGTGGGAGATATAGAGAGATAGAGAGTGATAGGGAGAGATATATCAATCACCCTCCCGATATCTCTATCTATTCATCCTTATCTCTTTATCTCTCTACCTCTCTCTATCTCTTTGTCTCCTTTTCTATTTGTATGTTTCTCATTATCTAGTCCCTCTCTCTCTATATTTTCTTCCCTCTATTTATCTTTATCTCCCTATCTCTTTATGTGACTTTATCTCTATCTATTTATCTCTCCTCTTTTCTCTCTCTTTTTCTTTATCTATATTTTTTCTCTATCTACCTCACTATCTCTAGCTTTCTTTGTTCCTCTTTATTCCTCTATATCTCTACATATCTCTCTCTATATCTATCTCTCTATATCTCTATCTCCATATTTATCTCTCTATTTCTATTTATCTCTATCTCTATCTTTATCTCTATCTTTGTTTCTCTCTCTTCTCTCTTTTTTTCTCTGTATCCCTCTTTTTATCCCTTTATTTCTATCTTTTCTCCTCCTTTGTCTCATTTTGCTTCCTCTCTCTTGCTCTCTTTCTTTTTTTTCTCTCTCCACCTATCTATATCTTATCTTTATCTCCCTCTCCATTTTCTCTTCCTTTCTCATTCTCTCTTTCTCTTTCCATATCTTTGTCTCCTTAAGTGTGCAATTGGTACATTGAAGAGGTCTTAAAGGAGAATTATCATATCTTTAATCAAATGGCATGCTACCTTGAGCATAACTCCCCAAGGACACATGCCATCATTGGATTGTTGAAATGAAACAACCAATCAAAATTTAGTTTCTCTTTTCCCTCTCTCTCTCTCTCTATCTATCTAAGTTCATCTCTTTCTCTCATTCTCTATCTTATTAGTTTCTCTCTTTGTATTATCTAATAGGCTACATATATTGTGAGTTTTGAGCTTGAAACAAATCTCATGCCTAGAAACCACTATTGTGTCATTGGAAAACAAGTTTCAACAGCCATTTAATGGTAAACCAGTAGTAGTGTAATGGTAAAATCCTCTAAAATATCAGGTAAAAGCCTATATTATATATAATTTAATCTAATATTACTATTATATTAAATATATATTATATTAATTATATTTTGTATTATATTGCGGTATGGTAGTGCATTATTCCCTTTGTTCTTAGCTTACCGCTCTACCACGGGTAAGACATCAACCTTCTGCGGTATTGTGGTCTACAGTGTATTACTTCCTTTTACCCACCATGCTACCGTGAGTTGCTTTATTAGAGGCTGCAGTAAGGCGGTAAAAGAAAATTTTGACCTTGTGGATGGTAAAAACATGGTTTTTAAGGAACAAATTTTGAAACATATCTTTAAGTGTGCAATGGGTACATTGAAGAGGTCTTAAAGGAGAATTATTATATTTTGTATGATATAAAAATATACTTATTATTAATTATTTATTATAATAATTTTATATTTATTTAATAATTTTGTTAAAGAATATAATATATAATTATAATAAGTAGAATAATTATATTATTTATTATGTAAAATATAGCTAATATATACTTAACTATGTAGAACATTAAAGCCTAAATGGTGCCATAATTTTCATTTTAATTAACATACTCTAAAACCTTTGTCAAAACCTTATTTTTAGGTTGTAGCTTGTCAAATTGGAGAAGTGAAAGGTAAATACCATCGATCATGAAGATTTTGGAGGAGCCAAAACCCTGCATATCAATATGCATGTGCAGGAGCACACATAACTTAGTGCAACAGGGCAAGAGGAAAGCCAGAGTGATGAGGCTGAGGGAACTCAAGGAAAATTGACGACCAAGGGACAATGAGTACTGTAAGTGATTTATATATTTTCTATTGGAACCCCCATTCTCTTTAACCTGCAATTTTCATTCCTTTCCAAAGATCTTCTCGTACATTGGCACCCCCATTCTTGTAAAATGGTATAAGATAAGACAAAAAAAATAAAATAGTTGTATTCAGCCATACCTTGACCCTCATGCATGCCGAAGAAATTTTTGTTGTCTTCAACTCTACAGATGGATAAAAATATAGCTACTAACCTGCCCACTTAGAGTTGTAGATGCCTCTACCATTGATCAGGATTGAAATTCCCTTGTAGTGTACCTTTCTCAACCCTACTTGTGATGCTAAGAAGTTAAGTCCTATATCAATCTTGGTTCAAAATTGTGACACTTAGAAAGTATCAAAATGTTGATCTAATGCATACTATTTGAAAGGTTTACACCCTAGGCTAGTTAATTTGATTACAATACCCCTAATGGATCCATTAAACTATATAATGGTCCTCTAGGTCTTGGGATCAAAATCCATATCACAAGTAAAACATTGAACCCACATGATTTCACATCTATTTGGCCACATACATAAATACAAGCTCATAAAGTGGTCTCAAAGGCCATTTACTACATTCAATTATTATCTAAAAAATACATTAGTTCATAGACATAAGTTAAATCCATAAATGTAATATTACAAAATATTCTACTTTTGAGTATATCACATTTTGTGTATTGCTAATCATAAATCTTAGCATACATTTATCCACCATACATATATCCACCATATTCAATATACTTGCTATTAATTACCTATTGTTAGGAAAGGTGGTCATAAGGAACTCCATCTTAATCTCAACATAAGTTCAAGTATATGTGTAGGTAGATCTTTAGTACCTATTAAGAGTTTCTCAGCCATCAAATCATAATGACTAAATACCTCATTATAGTTGAATACAAAGTTTGAAAATTTTGTTAACTTTGTGATAGCCAAGTCATGGTCAATTTTATCATGACCCTATTTATTAGAATAATAAACCTTAATAGTTCTTGAGTTCACAACCATCTAATGCATAATTCAATCTCTAGTTGAAACATATTGAAGAAGGATTGATCAAATTTAGGAACACTTCAAACCTTGGAGCTTTTCCCAAACCCTTCCCCTATGAACTTGGGTCATAGCGGCATCTTGTGTCCAAGGACTACATACCTACTTCCAAATGGGATTGAAATCCCATGTTGTTCTTCTAATATTTCATCTATTATGATGAGAAATTGCAATTTCTCAAGTGAATATAACTTATATAGATATAGATAAAACCATTTTGTCACATAAATCTAAAACTATATAGCTAAATGTAAAAAAAAGTTGGTATGAATTTAAAACATTATAGATGAATGTCCATGTGGTTGAGCTTAAGAATGGAAGATTGCTAAATGTTTAACCTTTTTGCTTTGCAATGGGATGGGAATACAATATGATAGAAGTGGGATAAGAAATGCATCATTTAAAGCATCAAACCAATATGAAAAGATGAAAGAAAGTGCTAACCCCTTAAACTAAAAATTTTTCTTTTAACTTTAAGTTTGTTGGGTAGCCAATTTTTTTAAGTTATCAAATCCTACCATCATACATAATCAAAATGTTGTTGTTTTAAATGACTATGAGCACTAACTTTCACTATTTGAAGATGTTGAAACCTTGTCATAGAGAACTAGAAAATTGATGCAACCACTCATCCTACCTTAGAACATACCAAAAGTCTCCTAGAAATTAGACATATGAATATTTAAGATGACTTAAACATTTTTTATTTCCAAAGCATAAACTTATGATGACTTAACCAAGCCTAGTACACACTCCCTCCCCATTAACGACTTAGACATATGGAGTTTATCAGTGGATAGCTAAACCACCTCATACATGCACATGAATTATGTCTATTAGTGTTCTAATTCGGCTTTTTCAAGAAAAATTAAACCAAAATATTATGTATGGTGAAACCATTCTTTTGCACACTACATAAAATTTCAATGGAAATTTGTATTAAATTTGCACTAAATGTAAATTTGCTGCTATTTTTAGTCATGTAGGTGTCCAATAAACCACTTGGTGGTGTTTCCCTTCAAGTTTATTTTATTTAATGAAGAGAAAAATTACTTTTATTACAATTAGATAATACATTGGAGGCCTTGGTTGTGTAATTGGTGGACCATAGTCACATTTAACACTCGTTACAAAGTTTGGGAGTTAAAACGTTAAGCAGAAGTCTAGTAAATCAAATAGCTTGGATTAAGACTGTGAGGCTGTGAGACTGATAATGCCTATCATTCATTACCTTTTCCCCTCAATTGTCATGCAAAAATCCTTGGAACATTGTCATACATTGTTCATGTAGGAAAATTCATCATTGAGTCTAGGTTTTCTAGGCTTCCATAACCTCAGCTACTGTGAACTGCATCTCCCAAACTACATGTTTGTGTTAGGTTGTAAAATAATGACATTTTAAATTCATTAATTACAAGGGATAGTATCCTTCATACATTGATTTTATTTGTGATGGATACATTTGGACGGTAGTAACAATAACTTGCAAACTATCAAGACTTGCTTACCTTATAACCTATCAAATTCTAGTGATGAAATGATAGATTAATCCTATTGTCACCTTGGGATCACATCACCATGAAAGAACTTCATCCAACATCCTTATGATTGCAGGTACCACCAAATAGGTATTTTTTAGATTTTTCTTCCTTGAGCGAGGGAAATTTAGGAAGAGAAGAGGAAAGCGAGACATGTAGTAGATCTAAAAGAGGGAGATCAACTAGAGGTCAAAATATTAGAAGAAAATTTCATAAATGTATGGAATTTTTTCTTGCTGAAGGGGGTTCATGTTCTTATGATGATGAGAGCATAGGTGACATCAAGGTGCCCTTGAGGTACAAACATCTATGGAAACAATGGGTACCCAAGGAACTTCCTCCAATAAACACTGATTTTTGTGTCAATGAGAGGATATATTGCATAGCACCATCATCATTACATGGTTTAGGCCTATTTTGCATGGATTGCATAAAGGTCTATTATGACAAAGTTATTGAATTGATGGAGTATATCAGACCCTGTTATAGTTACAAAGATTGGTTTCATCTGGTTTGATATACATGAAGTATGCGTAGGTATGCACTATCAACAAATTATATACAACTGAAAGATAAGGATCAAAATAATGGAGTGGCTATGTACATTGATGGAAGGCCAAAAGCATCAGGGAATATTGTAGGGTTTATAAATAGTACATGACCTGGGTTAACAAATAAGCAACCTAATTGCATATTCGAGGCGCGCGAGGGAAACCATGTATTTGTATGTGCGATGAAATCAATAGCTACAAGCGAAGAGTTGCTAATCAATTACAATTTGAAGCACATAGATACAAACACAATTACTATGGGGGTGGTATGTACTATATACCATTTTACCCAACCTCCAATTAATGACTCCAATATACCATTTTATTATTATGTTTTTTCTTGTAAGTCTTGGTTTTATTTTGGTAATGTTTTTTAATATTTAATTTTTGTCATAGTAGGACATTGATTGCATGGGGAAGGCTCTGGCCCAGAGCACAGATCATGATGCATCTTCAAACGCTTCTACCTGACAAGTTTACCTCATTGTAATTGTACAAATTAGATATGAGAAAAATGTTTTATTATTATGTTTTTTTCATAAGTTTATTGGGTTAATTTTGATAATGTTTTTAATATTCTTGTTGCAGTCGGCTAATCAAGGAAAGGCACTAGCAGTAGAGGAGAGCATCCATAGGGAGGTGTAGTCACTATTATGCAATGATGACATCACATGTTCCGCAAACCCTTTGGATGTGATAGGGAAGACCCAAAAAAAATGCAATGAAGAAAACCTTCAGTTGTTATTGATAGTTCCTTAAATATATGAGATAAGAGAGAGGGTTAAAATATTGATTGAGAGAGCACAAAAATTACAAGTTGTCATGAGTTCTTTAATTATAACATAAGTTCATTAAGGGTTTTATATTTTGTACTCTTTTATGTCATGAACTAAAATATGTGTTGTTTTTACAAGATTTTTTGTGTCATCATGATGTTGTTGGCCATGATTAGGGTATTGCAAGTGCTGCTCGGGGAGTAGGGGTTGGTACAAGTGTTGATCCTCATCTTCCTTTGCATACATCACATCATCCAACCCCATCATTTGTGCCTATATTGTTGACTAAAATTTTGGAAACACATAGCATGCAAACATCGGGTAGTGCATCCTCTGGTAGCGAACACATGCCAGAACATGCGTCAAGACATGTACCTAGGGATGCAGAGGCTACTAGTACTAGTGATGTTTTAGCAACATTTCCTAGATCTTCCCGTATTACTAGTATGGGAACATTGTTAATCACATTTTTGGTGACTAAGGATTTTGATCCCATAAAGATAGAGAAGGTCCTAGGTACTTTAAAATGTTTTAATTATTATTATATATAATCCAATTGAAATTTACTTATTGATCACTCTTTTTAGACTAATGATCCCATGATCATTTTGTGGGAAATGATATTTTTTATAAAAATCTAAGTGATATTACATTAGAGATCTTCGGGCCCACCATACGTACATGGTGGAATGCCCAAAATCAAGATTTAAAAGATGAACTTATTAACCATTTAGTTGTATTGCTCGGTGATAAAACATTCAACCGAACCAAGGTCCTTAAGAAAACTAGTACCTATCTAAAGTATGTGATGGACCAATATAGGTCACATTTAGAGAAGAAAAAATAGTATGAGCATCCCCCCATGATTTCGGAGAGGGAGTGGAAGGACTTGGTGTTGGATGGAAAGGAGAAGGCTGAAAATAAAAAAGGAAAGACACCACTAGGCTAAGGAAGGTATGTGATACTATCAACAATGTAATTATATACTAATTACTCTTTCTTTTTACATAATCTAATTTATTTCAAACTTCTCATAGGATCCCCGACACATCGAAGGCAACAAAGGCAAGACTATAAAAACATGGGAAACAAAAACTTGGCTTTGGTGGTTATATGAAATTAGTTGTATGAATTGAAGTATCAATAAATGAAATATTGCATCCAAATAATAAATTGCAAACAATTTTGGTTTAATCACACCATAGAAGAAAAATTCATGATCTTATGCAAAAATGCAAGGCTCTAAATTCAACAGAGTACCCACAGAAGAGGACTTGAAGATTTCCTTCTAGCAAGGCTATGGAGCCATGGTTGAATGCCTAAGACTCTTGACTGGGAAAACACAAGCTTCCATTGCATCTGACACATAGGTAAATAAACCCAACGAAGTTTATTTAAAATTGAATACTTGTGCAATCTATTCAATATTAATTTCCACCATAAAGTAATTATGTTCCTATTTGTTTTAAACAAGCAAGCAATGATAATATTGCACATGACATTGGAATGCAGCCTAGTGAGGGTGGAGCACAACCTGCAGATGAAGGTCAAGGTGTGCATCTTGGTACTGGATGTATTCATGTGCTATACAAAAAATAGTATGGATTAATACAATTAAACATCTTTAATTGCAATTGGTGTATTAATTAATGTAACATTTCATGTTTCAACTTTAGAGCATGTAGAGCATGATCAGGCTAGACAAGATCAAGAACATGATGTGTCCCCATCAAGTAAAGAGGACCACTCTAATGTTCTTTTAAACATATTTAATTACAATTGGTGTATTAATTAATGTAACCTTTCTTGTTTCAACTCCAGATTAGGATTTAGAGGGTGTTCAACATGTTGAGCATGAGGCTATACAACAAGATCATGAACATGATGTGGCCCCATCAGGTAAAGAGCACCACTCTAATGTTCTTTTAATTAATGAAATACTTGTAACAATAATAATAAAACATATCAATTTAACATTTCTTTGTTATTGCAACGGATTCCCCCTTGCAGTGGCCTCCACATTGTGAGTACACAAATAGGCATACATTAAGATCATGAGCATAGAAAAAAAAACTAAAGGGGGGATAGATGATTTAGAAAATAATGCTCCACTTCAAATTTTTTTAACTTCAAAAAAGAAACAAAGAAAAGTGATTGTAATCATATTATGACAACCATATTTTTCATAATATGGTTAAAACTGAAAGAATGAATGTTATATGTTAATGAATGAATGTGAATATGTTAATGAATGAATGTTATATGGTAATGAATGAATGTTATATGTTATTAGTGGATGAATGAATGAATGTGAATATGTTAATGAATGAATATTAAATGTTAATGAATGAATGAATGAATGTTATATGTTATTAATGGATGAATAAATGATTAATGTTATATGATCAGGTATGGGAACTTGAGAGTGATGTGAGGAGGGGGGGAGGGGCCAAATAAGCTTCCACCGTCATGTAGTTGGACCTGTTATGTAGAGAATATTAAACTATTCTCGAAACAAAGAGAAGCTCAATAAGGTAATGCACTTTTCAATATAAGAAATGCATCGTTTGAAGCATCAAACCAATATGCAAAGATTGAAGAAAGTGCTAAATTTTCACTATGGTGGCAGAAAAATGATTCTTTATACCCTGATGCCTTCATTTTCCAAGCCAATTTCTCCTACTTTGCATAAGATAAATTTGGTCTATCTTTGATACTCAAAAATAGTTTGTGAAAATAATATTTTTATCTTGTGTGGGTTGCATTACCACTAGATATTGGAAGATTGTTTGTGGGATATGGGATTGGCCTTACTTCCTATACAATATGTCTCCTTTCTATATAATATTTTAGAGCTGATGTTTATCCTCTGAATATATGGGTGAATCAACGCCAGTATTTATACAATATAGTTAACCATGACTCATTTTTATAGCATATATATAGCATTTTTAGGTTTGAAAAAGGTTGATTATGCTTGCTTTTTGGAATTTATTTTAATTCCTTTATTTTTAAATACTTGGATAGGTTCCTGTCTACATAGCTGAAATAATTCCCAAGAACTTGAGAGGAGCATTTACAAATACAAATGAAGTCAGACTCTTTAATATGCCTTATCCCTTTTTTAGTAGATAGGTAAGAACATGATTAAAATAGATATAATTATATCAATTAAAAGTTAGAAGAAGCATCATTGCACTTCATTATGCTCAAAAGAAAGTACTCCTATCTACAAATCTAAGTTTCATTGTTGACTCCTCTAATAGTTGTTGATAACTGATGTTATACTAATAGTATACCTTCTTGGAATGTTGGTGACATGGCATGAACTTGCTATTATAGGTAATAAAATCCATTAAGATACCAATTGACATGTTTTCATCAAATAAAATATCACAATAAGCAATGAATGTTCTCCATCCAGGTTGAAGTCTAGTAAAAATCACAATATAAATCTAGGTTTAGTATCATAAATACATCAAAATTGTATTTTTGCATGTGAGGAAACTCAACATTGGTGCACTTATATCTAGCATGAATGGTCTTTGTAGGACTTATCCCCTGTACTTCTATTTTGTTCTTGGGTGTCTTCTTTATTCCAGAGTCCCCTAGGTAGTTGGTGAGTAGCTTTTTCAATTGGTAATTTCATCATGTTATGTGGTTAATGTACATTGGCAGTAATTTTAGAAGTAGAGAGCAGTGCAAAAGATTAGATTTTAGACATGTTACATGCTTATTAGCTCGAAATGATATAATATGTAGGAAATTAAAAGAGTGAGTGAAATTATGGGAACTTAATCCAAACAAAGCTCAATTCCAGTTGATGGGTTTAATTTACAATATCCATTTTACATTCCCAATAATTCACTTGTAGGAAAAGGTAGGACAAGAGAAAGAGTTTAAAGTAGCATTGCAAGCCCTTCGAGGAAAATATTGTGATGTTTCTGATAAGGCAGCTGAAATCAAGGTCTTTATTTCTACCTTGGATCATACATATATGAGTTCTAGTTATCTACAAGCAGAGAAAATCATGAAAACAAAAATACTAAATCTTGAGTTCAACTAATTGTCCTTGGAGAAAACTTACATATTGATTGATTTTATAAAAGTTAGTGATCTAGGAAGAATGTTATAATCTAATTTTGTTGATTTTGATTGAGTTATGTGATAGTCAGGGTTAGTAAGTTGTGATACCACAAATTCCACAACTTCCTTTCAAGAGGTTATGTTTCCTTATATTGGGTGGTGTCTTCACCAATGAGTACTAATCCTTAATACCTGCTATTATATTCTCCATGTTTGTCTTATGTGAACAGCTTGTCATTAAATAAATGATGGTAAATTATCTTGACTTGGGTGCTAATTAATTCAACCCCAGTTTAGTAATATTAATTTTCAGAAAAATGATTCCTTAATCTAAGTCATTTATTGGTTTTCCTTACCTGCACAACTTAAAGCTTTTCACATCATAAGGAAGTTCAAACATGCATCGACTGTGATAGAGCTCTCATATAAATACTCTTCTAATGATTCTTATATCCTCTTCATCATTTTTGAATGAATAATGGATGTCCTTAAATACAACAACATAGCAAAAAAATTTGCATGAATAATAGGAATTACAAAATTTGTTCAAATTCCTGTAATAGCATACATTTGAACGAATAATTTTAAAACAAAAAAATCAAACATTTGTCACAATTTCGACTAACCTCTTCTGATGAACTATAAAACTTTAAACGAAGTTGCTATACATGCAACGATATTTTCATCGTACGTTTGACGATATTTTCTTTGCTTGTACAACAATTCCATTGGAAGTTTTATAGTTCGTCGCAAGATGTTCATTGAAATTGTGATGAATGTTTCATGTTATTTTGATGCTTTCAAAGATGCAGTTTGCATTGTGTTGTGGTTATTTTTCGTCACTAGATGGATGAAGTTTCTATCAATTTGTTGATGAACACTAGTTACATTTTCCATGGTAATGAACGGCGATGCTGGGTCATGGTTTCAATGTTTAAAAGTTGGCAGAAAAAGTGATGAAAAACTAGCGAGGAAATTTATATGGGTGTTTTTTTAGTATTTCAGCAATAGTTTGTTGATATTTCAACAAACAATCATCAAAATTTGGAGTCAAATACAATAGTGAGAGCAGAATTATCATATATTTATTATATTATTCAAGATTCAATCATCATGTCAAAGTCTTCTTGCATCATGCATGTTTTTGGAGCTGACATTGTGATGTAGGATTCAAGATCAAGTTCAAGAATTCAAAGCATTATTTCAAGCTTTAAGATCCACATCCATTGAAGCCATTTCATGAAAGTTGCAGACCTTCCAAAATCTTCATTACCAAGGATTATACAAGGGTTTGTTGAGTGTTAACATAGCATTATTCATTCATCATTCCTTCTTTCATGCTTTATTTCAATTCAAGGTTTAATTAACCAAACAAGGTTTGACCAAGGAAAACCCCCATTCACCAAAAATAAAAAAAATTATCTCTTTTATTTGTGCTGCAGATTTAGGTTGAAGAAGAATTGAAGACCTCTTGAAGAGCTAGATTTGAAAGGTTGTCAAAGTTGCAAAAGTTGTCAAAGTTATTGTCAAATCATGAAATATAACCTACAAATCTGATTTCTAACTTTTTGACACTGAAACCTAGACAAATAAAAGCTATAGATCAACATCAGAAGCTTCTGAAAGTTACTAGAAAACCCTGATAAAAGACCCATTCACCCATGGGAAAATGAGTCCCAAAAAGCCTCCTGAAAGTGACTTTTGGTGATTGTTAAACATCATTCTACCCTTCTTAGATATGCAAAAAAAAATTGTTTCTACCAGTATTGAGCTTTATATTGTTGTTTCAAATTTGAATTGGCATAATTAGGTTGATTTTCTATTTTTAATTTTTTCTTCAAAAGTGTTGTTTGAACTTGACCCCTATCCTCAAGCATAAGGAAACCTGTAGATTCTCACATTTGTAATGTTGTAAAATTGTACCCCTTGCAATTTCACATACATCCTTACATCTACTTTAGTGTCCACTCCCTTGGTAGTTTTGTAGGCTCATTTTAGCCCCTGCATCAACCTTTTTCCCTCTTAGGATGTTCAAAAACCCCTTTTCGATAGCTACCCTCATGTTACAGCCTTGCGTTAAACCTTGTGCTTTTCCCATTTGTGTTGTTTTGTAGCATGATGTGTCTAGAAACTAGCGCATCATGCTGACTTCCACATGCTCTGCTAACATCTTGTGATGTTTCAATGTTCAAATGACCATTTCCAAGCATGTTTTCCACTTATCACCTCCTTTGGTTGGTGGTAATAGCTTGAGATTCCTTGTAACCACCCAAAAATAGCTCAAGAGGCTTCTTTTCGCTCTTTAAAATTCATATTTTCCATCTATTTGGTCTTCTAAGTTCTTCTAACTTCTCTCTAGTAGTTCTCTAGATTCATTCCAACCTCTAGCTTCTTCTTCTCCCCTCTTGCTCTCGCTTGCACAACTCTCTTGTTTGTTACAACAACCTTCTACAACACTCTCAAGCTCTCATTGCACCTCATTGCAACATAGTCTTGGCTTTTACAACTCTCTTTGTCTCCCTCTTTGGCTTCCTTAAGCCTTGCAGCTCTATCTCCCTTACCTTGTGTTTGCAAGCATCTTAGGATTCCATATCTCGTATCTATTGCATTTCTACTTCATGATACAGGTTCTCCTTGAGTGGGGATTTCTTTTATCACCTGCATTTTGTGATATAGGTTCTCCTCCTAGAGTTGGGTTTACTTTTATCACATCTCATTTTCTTACTTCTCTCACTCTCTCTATCTTTTTGGCTGTCTGTGGAGGTGGGAACACCAAAATAGGGGTTTGACTGAGGAAAACCCCTATATAGCCCCAATGATTTATCTAAATCTTATGCATGAAATATTTGAATAAATTCATTTTCTAGAGGTTTCATCACTTGCATGGTTGTAAGCATTTATTTTCTTCTCATTTTCTTTATCATTTCTATTTCACTTTATTTCAGTTTTGTTATATTTTGTTGCTTTCTCATGTTGCAAGATTTCTTAGCAATTAGAATAGAAGTAGTCATTTAGCTATTTTATGTGATGAACTCACTTTTTGGTCCATGTGAGATGCCAGCATGCCTCTAGGATGCCAGTGTGCCACATTGTCATCTATATTCTACATTTTGTCTAGAAAATATTTGTGACTTGCTCTTTCTGATTCTAGAACTCTCGCATTGTTCATTGAGGTAGTTTAGCAAAGTTCACCTCATGAGGCTCTTAGATTGAAGAGAACTCATGAGTATTGAATCCCCCTTCTCTACATTTTGGTGAACCTGATGTGAAGAAGGATATTTTTCAAAAAACTAGGAATTTATTTACCCCTACTTGGTGGGGTCATAACTTTTGACTCAGTGCTCGGAATTTAGAACTGTTTGCACTGTTGGAAAGGTCTCCAAAAGGACTAGTTCAATCCCTAAAATATAGTGCCTTCAACAACCAAATTTTAGGTAATAACTCAAGTTACAACCCCAAATTCCACTCCACAAACCTTTGAAAACATGAATGACTAGGACCTAGAAAATACCAAAAAAAATCAAAAATTTGGATTTTTGTTTTTTCTTAGTTCTATCACCCCTAGACTTGTTTATTCATTACTTATCATAGTTAAATTACTATTTTCAAAATGAATTTAATATATTCTTTTATTAGCTCAGTATCTAATTTTGTTCAAAATGTTAATGATATTCCATTTCATGCATATGATAGCGACTTGGCTTTTCCCATGTCACTTTGTATCTTTGATCCTTCTCATGAGATTCCTCTCTCCTTGAAGTATATCTTGTTGCAAGAAGATGAAATCATTGATACTTTTCTTAACATTACTTTACCTTCCCTCTATTCCAATTTACTCTCTTCTAGAGATGTTGAATTTGTGAACGATTAATCTCATATTTATTCCAATGCACTCTCTTCTAGAGATGATGCATTGGTGAATGATGAACCTACTTCCACATTTGATCCTCCTTGGATCGATGTTGAGAATATTCCTATGAATAATTATTCCACTATTTTTGATTATTTTTTAAATGTAATCTATCTATGCTGCCCCTCAAAGGCCTAAGAGACCAGTCATTTATGTAACTCCAGCTAGTCCTTCTCCTAAAAGGGTTTATTCTATTAATGGTGTTCCATTTGATAGTGACTCTCCTAATCTTTCTAAGGCTCCCTCTTATAGAGAAGCAGACCATAATTATAAGAATAGAATAAATAAACAACCAATTCTTCCTCAAGCACCTAAACCTACAACTAAAGAACCTAGTGATTATGATCTTGTCGAGCAACTCTATGTTACTCTAGCTAAGATCTCACTGTGGGACTTGCTTCAATCTGGTCTAGTTTACCAAGCTATTCTTTAGGAAGCCTTGCAAAAGATCATCTTTCCTTCTTCAGCTAGGACGACGAATGTTGATGTGTTGATAGCTCATATTTTCACATATTCATTGAATATTATGTTCTATCCATAGGAACTCCCACCTTCGGAAGTGTAAACAAAGAATTTAGTACCCTAATGTTCTCTTGCACTTTTAGGGTTTTTCACCTAAAAGGAGAGTGGTAGGCTAAAATGGGAAATGTCTACACTCAAGATATGAATGAACTATGCCTAAATGCAATGTTTTAAATGTGAAGAATGGATAAGAGATTGATTATTAAAGCAAAACTATTGAAATGCAAGTTGTTTGAAAACACATTGTGATGTGCAAAAAGACCTAGAAATGAATGAAACTAAATGTATGCACCTGAGAACTTGCCAAAGACTGGAAATGACTTCTAAAATTTTGTTAATCTTAAAAATTTGGCCTACTGGGACTCATTCACCATTCTAGGTGAATTAGTCCCAGATCTAGGAAATTGTTTTGAAGCCCATTTTGGACAAATGGGTATCCAAAACTGTAGAAACCACTTTTTAGGCCTAGAAATGGGACTCATTCACTACTAATGGAAAATGAGTCCACTTTTGAATTTATGAAAATCCAAAAGTGGAAACAAAAGCTCTCGATCTGCACTTTGGTTCTTGATAGGTGTCCGCCTTCAAAAGTTTGATTTCTAGCATTGTGAATGACTTTTCAATAGGGAGATTTCTTCAACAACTTTGCAACTTAATCCTTAATGGTTTCCAAGCCTTAAAGGTACCTAAATCTACAAACACACAAGAAAAGAAGGAAAAATGTTGGATGTTAGGGCATGGGTGTTTTCCTTGGTCAAAACCCTTTTTAGCTAATTAAACCAAAATGAAGAAATCATGTAATGAAGCATGAAATAATGGAATTAGAGACTTTCCATGATGATTGATCTTGAATTTGTGCAACAATACATGAAGAATCTACCCTTGAATGTCTTAGAAAGCTATGTTGATGACTTAGAATGCTAAAACCCTAGCTTTCTTGACTTGAGAGAGATGATGAATGATGAATGAATTATGAATGAATGATGAAATAGGGTTTAGAAGCTTGTATTTATAGGAAATAATTTTCCTGTTAATTTGATCCTCAAGGCTGACATGGAGAAAAATTAAACTTAAAACCAAATTTTTCCCACTCAAGGTTCAGAAATGGTTCAAATGGGACTCATTCACCATGAACGATGAATGGGTCCCAGCTAGATGGGACTCATTAACCCCTAATGGTGAATGGATCCCACAAGGGCCATTCTACTTAGGGGCTAGCTAGAATGTTGGGAAGTAAGGAAATTAGGTTTATATGTTGACTTTGTGAGTTATTTCATCAAATTGTACTTTAGGATGCACAATATGGGGCCATAGGAGCCTATTAATGATGATGTAAAGGTTAATTAGGGCTTTGGACACAATATTCAATGTGAAAGTGTGATTAAATAAACTTTTCATCATTAAAATGAGGTTCACATAGCCTAGAAAGGCACAAAATCCAATGTGAATATGTAAAACAAATTACAACACTAGATTAAGATTAAGTTTAATCTACAATCCTTCTAGATTAATGTGATGATTCAATTAAACACATTTTATAACATTGAATTAGGGAAATAATAGGTCCATTAAGTCTAGAGAAGTGTGAAAGTCTTTTACAACACTTTACAACACCTTTAGAAGACAGTGTTAAATGCATTTTATTCAGTTTTCAAGGGTCCAAGACCTAGTGTGGACATGTAAAACACCTCACAACACTAAATCAAGGCATCATTAAGTCCAATTTGTTGTTAATTATTCCCATATCAAGCAAGAAAAAATGGATACTTTAGTTAGGCCCCACTTTAGTGAGAGGATGAACTTGCTTCAAACTCACACTAAAGTAGACATTCAAGAAAGGGTCCAATCATACCAATGTGGATGGTATAGGATAAAAAAGATCGAGGAGGAAGACAAGCCCCCATGATCCAGGATCCTAAGTCAATCCAACATAAGTGCAAAAGGACATGCACAAGGTGAATGTTTTATAGCAAGACAAGATACATGATCATACAATGGAAAGAACTAGAAGGAAGAGAAAAGTAGGCCCCACTTTAGTGAGAGGATGAACTTGCTTCAAACTCACACTAAAGTAGACATTCAAGAAAGGGTCCAATCATACCAATGTGGATGGTATAAGATAAAAAAGATCGAGGAGGAAGACAAGCCCCCATGATCCAGGATCCTAAGTCAAGCCAACATAAGTGCAAAAGGACATGCACAAGGTGAATGTTTTATAGCAAGACAAGATACATGATCATACAATGGAAAGAACTAGAAGGAACAGAAAAGTGAAAATGAAAAGGTGGGTCAAGCTTTGACCATTTTTCCAACACATTGTGGATCAAATCTAGGCTATTTTTCAAAAAATGCATACTCACTCTGAGGTGACAAAATTCTTGGTTGTCCCCTAGGTGAGAAGTCCTAAAAGGGTGAGACACATACACTCATGGATGGTATGCACTCACACACACACAAGTGGCTATGGGGAAAGTCATGCCTTAGAATGGGATTCCCACTCAACCATACCAAAGTTATACCTTCTAATAACTTTGATAAGGAACCACACGAAAATGAAAATTTTAAATGTGAAATGGTGTAAGGTTTGTTCAAAGGAATTTTGCTTAATTCTTGTAAGGTCTCATCTTAGGGGAGCATCATGCTTAATGTTTCCAAGAGAGGATGTGTCAAAGAAGTATCACACTCTTGGAGAGATTCAAGCCTAATGATACCATGAAGATGCATCACAAGAATAAATAAATCACACAATGAAATGTGAGTGTTGGTGTATGCCCCCACTTTAAAGCAGTTGCTAACTACATTACTATGAAAAATTTCTTTAAAGTAGAAGAAGAAGAAGACATGAGAGCTAACTCAGAAAGCCTTATGCTAAGTCATAAATTTTTGATAAGCTACATCATGAAAAAAGTAGTATGTCACATGTGAGCCAACCTAAGGCATGTCGTCCACATCCCAAGCTTGCTCTTATATGTTCATGAAAGGTTAACAACTAGCGAAAGGAGGCAACAACTTGTGACATAGGAGGAAAATGCTACTTAACATCTTGCCCCCACTTAGTGTAGGGAAAGGGTGAGCTGAAAATGATTGATAAGATGCATGCTAGAGTGAAAATTAGTATGAATTATAGGGATTAGGTGCCCCCACATAAGTAAGAGCACCAAACTCCTTAAAATGTTGGATTTTACTACTCAAATCCTTACATTCATTAGTATAATGACTGTGAATTCTATGATATGTGAAAAATGAACTCTTATAATAGAATTTATTTTGAGTTCTTGGAGGAAGGGTGATCAAGTGATCTTAGAGAAGTCTTGACAAGATACCCTCTTGATCAATGGTAGAAGGCAATTCTATAGTTTGTGACAAAGATACTTCTAGCTTAGTACAAGATGTCATACCTACGCAAGACTCTTTAGATGTCGATATTTTGTTCCCTCCTTTGCAGGAGGGTGTAAAATATAACGAACTCAAATCATTAGTGTTTTGTGAGATGACATTGGCATTAAGTGAAGATATATTTATTTGTGTCATTTCAAGAAAAGGAGAACAATCAAGACCACTAGTTTCTATTAGTTTAGGATGCATTACTGTTAAAGTCTTCTTAGAAGGATGTCTTGTCATAGTGTTGATGTTGATTGAAGGCTTGGTGATTTCTATCAAAGGACAATAACCAAGACCATGAGTTTTTTCTTGTGTTTTAAGGTCGATGGGGACATATATACCTTGTTATCTAGCACCACATCCTTTTCCACTATAGCCAAGTTGTTTCATAAGTTCATAACCTTTTCCATAAATTTTTTTCATGGCTTTAGAATCAGGTGGTTGTTCATTGTTGTGTTCATCAAAGGTTGTTGTGTAACTTGTTATGTTTTGTTCTAAAGTGGTTGAGGTGGATTCTTTCAAAGGGTTGTCTGAATTTTGTGTTTTCATGACTATTTTTTCATCACCCTTAGTTGAATCTATGTTTATGATCTTCTACTCACCCATGAGTGTTGGTGTGAAGTCTATGGAACCCCAATCATTGTCTAGTAGCTCTGTGACTTGTTCAATATGTTGTGATTTTTGTTTTTGTTGTATGGGCTCCACTTGTGTAGTTGGTGACATTGTGTTTAAATTATTTTTTTTGTTTTTGTCAATGTTCAAACAACTATTTGGATAAGGGTCATCTTCAAGTATGTGCACTGTGTTGTTGTAAATGTATTTCATTTTATGATGAAGAGTGGAAGGTACGCCATTCATTTCATGAATGCATGGTTAGCCTAAAATGAGATTATATGAAAGATCATTAGGAATAACATGTATTGGTGTATTCAATGTAACCTTCCCAACTGTAAGAGGAAAATTGATCACACCAAGTAGTTGTTTTCCTACATTGTCAAAGCCATGGATAGACAAGGAATCAGGTTGAATTTATGATTGATCCACATGTATCCTATCCAAAATATTTACACTACACACATTAAGGGATGAGCCATTGTCAACAAGGGTTCCCTTTATCCCTATTATTTTATATTGAAATATTATTATGAAAGGGCCATTTTTTTTTTGCACTTCCAAAGGGGGGAGTTCACTTTGGTGGAAAACAATGTCATCATTCAATCCTTAAATTATGGCTGCTATGTCATTTGGTTGCATATTAGAAGGGATAGGAATTTTTTGTAAGGCCGTTTGAAGAATAGTGTGATAGGTGAATTTTGAACTAAATCCCATAGGGATATCTTTGTGGGAGTGATATTAAGTTGTTCAACAAGATCATACTCCCTTAATTGAGGAGCACTAGGTAGTATAGAATTAGGCAAAGGTAAAGAGCTTGGGGTTAGCTGTTGTGGTGGATTGTTTCTAGTGTTTTATGTATGAGCAATGGTATTATGAATCATTTGATACGAAACATTGTTTTGAGGTGGGTAAAGGATAAGTTTAGGTTTTTTGTGAGTGTGAGGTTTGTGTGATGGTGGATAAAGGATGAGTTTAGGTTGGTTTTTAGTTTGTTGCTTGTAAGAAGGTGGGTAGAGAATTAGAGGGTTCTTAGGATGTCCCACGGGGTATGTATGAGGTCCATTGATTGAAGGGGATTGAATGGACACTTGCACATTCATAACCTCAATGATATTGGTTTGATGTATCTCTAATCAAAGGCAATCTAGAATCATATTTTTATGGTTATCTAAGGAAGAAACATTAGTATTGTCGCAATTTTCTTGCACCATGATATTTTCTTGAGGAGGAGAGTCTTTAGGAGAACTAAGAATCAAATGTTCTTGACATTCATGGATTGGTTCTTCTAAAATGACTTCATTGCAAATATGGGAATTATCAATGGGTGAATTTTCATATTGTTTGATAGTGGGGAAATTAGGAGAAGACTCTATTTGATTGTCATTTTTCTCTAAGGTTGCATTCTCTTGTTCCATATTATCTACCCTAATAGGAGAGCTTGTAATATGGTCATCCAAGTTTGAAGTTTGTAAAGGATCTTCATCACAAGTGGGGAAGGCATCAAGAGAAGGACCACTATGAGTTTCAAATAGATTGCCCCAAATGGTGGGAGCATTAGGGAAGGGAGGGTCAAGATTCTCATGATTCTTAAGAGGGGTGTATTCTAACACCAACCTATCCTTGTGGAATTGAGGAGGGATATTAGGAGAAGGAAAATGTTAATTGTCATGGTTATGGAGACTAGGTAAGGTGATAGTTAGAAATGTTTCTATGATCTCATGTTCTTGTTGTCTAACATCTTCCAAAGGGGAATGGGGAGATAGACAATCAAGACCCTCAATGCTTGTATCGTATTTCACCAAGATACCTTCATCACTAATAGGAGAGGTATCGGGAGAAGAACAAGTATGACTATTACGATTGTCTACATTACCATTCTCACAAATGGGCAATGTAATATTAAGGATTGTGTCAATGGTTTGAGCATGTTTCTTAATGAATTCATTGGTGTAATCAAAATTGAACTCATAAGAGGGGATGTTGTATTTATGAAATCCATTTTTAACCAAATTGAGGCCACATCTTTTGAAAGAAAACATGCTATAATGGAAAAGTAAAGAAAGTGCAATGCAATGACTTAAAGTGAAATACAATTTTCAGATATGAAACAAGGTAATTTTTTATTACATTATGCAACAAACTGAAAGATGAAATATTGTAAATGCAAATTTGAAATTAAAAAATGCATGAAATAAGCTAATTTAAGCTAGATTTAGTGAAATACATCTTATAGAAACTCAACCAACTTATACTGATAGGTAATGGCAACAAACATAAGCTTAAAAATAGAGTTTTCAGTTTTGTAAAAGGCAGTTTCAGGGGTGAAAAATGACTAATTCGCCCAAGGTGGAGAATGAGTCCCAGTAGGGATTTTTTTTAGAATTTTTAGAAATTTCTAAGTGATTTTGATGTTTTCCGTGCTGTATTATATAGACCTAAAATGCAAGTGCAAAATTTCAGAAATTTTTAATGATTTAAGATGCAAAAATGTAACCTATATGTACTTTTACTAATGTAAAATTTTAGAAACCCTAGAATGTAACTTTAAAAAATGAAAAATGCAATGCAAACTAATTTTAGGAGAATGATGGAATCCAAATAAGAAAATAAAGTATTCTAAAGGTGGGTTCACCAAAATGTAAAGAAATATTTTAGTACCCTAATGTTCTCTTGCACTTTTAGGGTTTTTCACCTAAAAGGAGAGTGGTAGGCCAAAATGGGCAATGTCTACACTCAAGATATGAATGATATATGCCTAAATGCAATGTTTTAAATGCAAATAATGGATAAAATAGATTGATTATTAAAGAAAAACTGTTGAAATGCAAGTTGTTTGAAAACACATTGTGATATACAAAAAGACCTAGAAATGAAAGTAAACTATAACAAAAATGAATGAAACTAACTTTATGCACCTAAGAACTTTCTAGAGGCTGGAAATGACTTTTGAAATGTTTTTGATCCTAAAAATTTGGCCTACGAGGACTCATTCACTATTCTGGGCGAATTAGTCCTAGATCTAGGAAACTGTTCTAGAGCCTATTTCGGACAAATGGGTATCCAAAACTACAGAAAATAATTTTCAGGCTTAGAATGGGACTCATTTTCCACTAATGTTGAATGATTCCACTTTTGAATTTTTGAAAATCCAAAAGTTGAAATAGAATCTCTCGATCTACACTTCGGTTCCTAATAGGTGTCTGCCTTTGAAAGTATGATTTTGAGCACTATAAATGACTTTTTGTGGATATTTTTCCTTATTCAATAGGAAGATGTATTAAAAAAAAAATCAAATTAATCCTTAATGCTTTCCAAGCCTTCAAGATACCCAAATTTGCAAACACACAAGAAAAGAAGGAGAAATGTTCGTTATTAGGGCATGGGGGTTTGCCTTGGTCAAACCCCTTTTTAGGTAATTAAACCAAAATGAAGAAATCATGTAACGAAGCATGAAATAATGGAATTAGAGACTTTCCATGATGATTGATCTTGAATGTCTACAACATTAGATGAAGAATCTACCCTTGAATGTCTTAGAAAGCTATCTTGATGACTTAGAATGTTAAAACCCTAGCTTGCTTGACTTGAGAGAGATGATGAATGATGAATGCATTATGAATGAATGATGAATTAGGGTTTATAAGCTTGTATTTATAGGAAATCCAGCTAATTTTCCTGTTAATTTGATCCTCAAGGCTGACATGGAGAAAAATTACACTTAAAACCTATTTTTTCCTGCTCAAACCCTGAAAAATGGCTCAAATGGGACTCATTCACTCCTAATGGTGAATGGGTCCCTCAAGGGCCATTCTACTAGTTGAAATGTTGAGAAGTAAGGAAATTGGGTTTATATGGTGACTTTATTGGTTATTTCATCAAATTATGCCTCATGATGCACAATATGGGGTCATAGGAGCCTATTGATGATGATGTAAAGTTCAATTAGGGATTTGGACACAAAATTCAATGTGAGTGTGATTAAATACACTTTTCATCTTTAAAATGAGGTCCACATAGCCTAGAAAGGCAAAACATCCAATGTGAATGTGTAAAAAAAATTACAACACTAGATTAAGATGCAATTAAATATATTTTATAACCTTGAATTAGGGGAAGAATAGGTCCATTAAGTCTAGAGAATTGTGAAAGTATTTTACAACACTTTAAAAAACCTTTGCAAGACTCGTTAAATGCATTTTATTTAGTTTTCAAGGGTCCAAGACCTCGTGTGGACATGTAAAACACCTGACAACACTGAATCAAGGCATCATTAAGTCCAATTTGTCATTAATTATTCCCATATCAAGCAAGAAAAAAGGGATAATTTTTTCATGTCCACAAGAAGTACAAAAACAAATGGATCCTCTAATGATTATAGTCAACATTAATAATATCAGCATTAGGTGTACTCTCATTGATGTTAGTTCGATACTCAATGTATGTAGCATTGATCTATTGTGTAAGATTAATATTGAATCATATTCTCTTAATGCTTCTTTTGTTGTCATTTGTGGGTGTGATAATGTCAATTGGAAACCTTCAGGCATGATAGTCTTTCCTTTGAGGTTGGGACCCATTATCGTACCTACCCTTGTATATGTTATGTCAGAAAAGCTACCATATAACCTTCTTCTTGGCAGATCATGGATTCATGCTATGGGTGTAGTCCCATCTACCTTGCATAAATATATTAATTTAATTTGCAATAATCAAGTAGTCACAGTCAAGGTTGACCCTGATGCTATGCACTTGTGTGAGATGACAGATGTTAGACAAGTTTTGGTGGTGCCTACTCTTATTCCTTTAGTGTCTTCCAATGTATCGATGTTTACTCCAACAGTACCTAGTACAAAGGATACTCTTGAGATAAATGTCCCTAAAGAAGATTCTTTTTAATAAATAAATCCTAAGCCTTCCTCTTCTCAAGAAAACACATGTCTTGGTGATGATTGAGGTTCTCTAGAATTTATAGATTCCTTCATTAGGGAATATAAAGTCAACCCGATCCACTTAGACCTTCTGACAACATCATCCAAACATGCTATCAAAGATGATTATTCTTTTGTATCATGGGATAGTGTGAGAAATAACTATAATTTCCTTAATGCTAATCCTCCTTTCATGTCTTCTTCTTGTGAGTAGTCAAACTTTTCTTCACAAGAGAAAGGCTCGCTTCCTACTTCTCATCCTGTATCTGAGCAAGAGCGTATTTTGTTTTGGCTTCTAAAAGCCTGATTGATTACTCTTCCTTCTCCTACACGTAAGAAATTTCATAACCATGATAAATAAAAACATCCTTTCTATGCATTCTATCAAGTGCTTAGTGATTCCACTAGTGAATGTAAGGCCTTGAAGGATAAAATACAACTTCGTGATTCAGGTGCCATCTATTGATGCACCTACCTTTTCTTTGCATGACAAGTGATATTGAGGTCTACCTCTATCCTGTATGTTTTAAGTATCTTGCATGGTTTTCCTCCCCTATATTCTAGGGGTAGTGATAACTCATTTTAGAGATGTGTGTCCTTCTTAAGGACCCCCTCTCTTCTTTATGCACTTTCAAATAGAGTGTCACTCGAGTGGACCCCTCTTCTTTTGAAGGGTTCCCGAGGGACACCTTTCAAATCATTCCAATTAATTGATGATCTATGTGACTTTTTGCTTGATTTCTTATGTGGTCGCTTTGTTTTCTGGCATGTTTTATCGGTGGATTAACATGTCCCTTCGTAGGTGCACCTGCGAAGCTACTTTCTGAATCTATGGAGTCCCCTTACTTTTATGGGTTTCCTCCATGTGAGAGATCTTGGGGCTTGCCTCCTTATAGGTCTATGATCCTATAAGGCACTTGCTTCTTTAGGTTTCTTTCATGTGAGAGATCTTGGGGGATTCCTTCTTGTATGTCTTTGAGCCTATAAGGCACTTTCATCTTGGTTTCCTCCATGTGAGAGATCTTGGAGGTTGCCTCCTTGCTAGTCTACGGGCCTATATGGTGCTTTCATATGGGTTTCCTTCATGTGAGAGATCTTGGGGGATACCTTCTTGTAGGTTTCTAGGCCTGTAAGGCACATACTTCATGGGGATTTCTTCATGTGAGAGATCTTGGGGGCTACCTCCTTGTAGGTTTGTTGACTTGTGAGATTCTTTCATCTTGCGAGATATGACCATCATTGGTCTGTGGGCCTTTAGTGTGCTTTGTTCAAAACTCTCCTTGGGTTCGAGGACCTGTGGATCCATCTCTCTTGAGCCTTTTTGCTTCTCTTCTCTTCTCTTTTGTATGTATCAGATTGAAGATCCGCATCTTCTTCATCCTAAGTATATTCCCTTCCTCTCTTCATTTTATATTTCTTCTAAGTGTGTTATTTCTTAATTTGGGGACTACACATAGTATTGAGAAAACCTTCTAGATCGAGGTATCTTTCACTTTGCTAACTCAAATCCTTTAGTTTTTTGTGTGCTAACTTGTTGTCTGGTGCAGGTTTTTCTTGTCTGATTTTTTTTTTATAGGTCTTTATCATGGGGGCATAATTATGTTATTTATGTTTAGTAGATTTACTTTAGGGTGCATATTAGTGTAGACTCATATGCCCACTAAAGTGGGGGAAAAATGTAATGTTGTAAAATTGCACCCCTTGAAATTTCACATACATCCTTACATCTACTTTAGTGTCCATTCCCTTAGCATTTATGTAGGCTAATTTAAGCCTTTGCATCAGCCTTTCTCCCTCTTAGGATGCTCAAAAACCCCTTTTTGGAAGCTACCCTCACATGTTAGCCTTGCGTTAAACCTTGTGCTTTTCTTGTTTGTGTTGTTTTGTAGCATGATGTGTCTAGACACTAGCATGTTGCACGGACGTCTGCATGCCGCACTAGCATCTTGCGACATTTCAACATTCAAACAATCATTTATGAGCATGTTTTCCACTTGTCACCTCCTTTGGTCAGTGGTAACAGCTTGAGATGCCTTGTAACCACTTGGAAATGGCTCAAGAAGCTTATTTTCCCTCTTTAAAAGTCATCTTTTCCATATATTTGATCTTCTAAGTTCTTCTAACTTCTCTCTAGCACTTCTCTAGCTTCATTTGAGCCTATATCTTCTTCTTCTCCCCTCTTTCTCTTGCTTGCATAGCTCTCTTGTTTGTTACAACAACCTCCTACAACACTCTTAAGCCCTCATTGCACCTCTTTGCAACACACTCTTATCTTTTACAACTCTCTTTGTCTCCCTCTTTCGCTTCCTTAAGCCTTGCAACTCTATCTCCCTTTCCTTTTACTTGCAAGCATAATGGGATTCCATATCCCCTATCTATTGCATTTGTAATTCATGATACAGATTCTCCTCCTTGAGCGGAGATTGCTTTTATTGCTTACATTTTGTGATACAGTTTCTCCTCCTCGAGCGGGATTTTCTTTTATCACATCGCATTTTCTTACTTCTCTAACTCTCTCTATCTTTTTTGTTGTCCTTGGAGGTGGGAACACCAAAATGGGGTTTGATTGAGGAAAATCCCTATACAACCCCAACGATTTCTCTAGATCTTACACATGCAAGTTTTGAAGACATTCATTTGCTAAAGGTTTCATCACTTGCATGGTTGTAAGCATTTATTTTCTTCTCCTTATCTTTATCATTTCTATTTCACTTTATTTTAGTTATGTTATATTCTATTGCTTTCTCACCTTCCAAGATTTCTTAGCAATTAGAGTAGAAGCAGTCATATAGCTATTTTCTATGATAAACTCACTTTCCAGTCCATGCAAGATGCCAGTGTGCCTCTAGGATGCCAGCAGATCATGCTATCATCCTTATTCCGTGTTGTCATCCTTTGGCCAAGAGCTTGTCATTTTTTCTAGAAAATATTTGTGACCTAATCTTTCTAATTCTAGAATTCTCATGTTCTTCCTTGAGGTAGTTTAGGGCAGTTCACCCTGTGAGGCTCTCTGAATGAAGAGAACTCGTGAGTATCGAATTCCCTTTTGCTACAACATTGAGTTGATTCATGTAAGGGTTGTTAGTCAATTCTTTGTGGGGATCTCATTTCCTAATGAAATATTTAGAAATAGGTGTACCATAACCCCATTATCCTTCATTCCATGTTGGTTCACCTAGTTTTCATTGTTTCATTTGGTGAAATCGACTTTTGGGCATCATAACTTTCTAATTTTGGAGTCCATTTTCTACCCTAGATCTAGGATTTGCATTACTTTTCATTGCATTTTATTGATTTACATTTCATTTAGGGTTTTAGGCTTCCATTTTTTCATTCATTAAAATTTGAAAAATTCAAAAATATCAATAATTTTGCATAGTGTTTACATAACATTGCATGATCACTCATTTACATGAGAAAATTGAATCAAAATTGCATCTCAAATTAGGTTTTTTTGCTTGTCATTCAACATCATTTTTCACTTGCATTTAGAACTGATTTTTTAAAAAATATGAAACTATAACCACCTATTTGAAACCAAAATTTGAAAAGCATAAAAATCAACTCAAAAATCTATAAATTAATTTTTAAAAACCCTAAAGTGAGACCAATTCACCCATGGGTGAATGAGTCCTTGATCAAGTTGCTTGAATCTAAATTTTTTAGCATCAAAAACACTGTTTATGCATTCAGTTTTTTGTTTTAGTTTCCAAAATTTATGCTTTCTAAAGTTATCTTGTTTTAAATCTAGAAATTTATTTTACCTACTTGCATTACACTTTACATTCTATGGTGTTTGATTGCATTTTACCTATTCTACATTTTGGGTGCACCTTGGGTTTGTGAAAATTGTATGAGCTTAACAACTTGGTGTCCTATTTCCAATACTATCATGAGACATAGCTCGAGACTCATGTTATCCCATGATACATCATTCACCGTGGATCTTGGATTTTCTAATTCTCACTCATAGTGTTGACACTAGTCAACCCACTATGGACCATACCCTTGACACTTCATTTCCTGTGACCTCCTTACCAACAACTAATGTGACTAATATTGAATCAAGGGTTTCTAATGTCCCTCAAGAGAACCTAAGAAGAATGAATGAAGAGTTAGAGAAATTGCAAAAATCTGTAAGTTTCAAATCCATCATTGGTAATAAGCTTCCTATGATAGAAAACATAAGAAAGTTGATTAAAATTGAACAAGGAATAGAAATTTTGTGTAGCCTTGGTCACATCATTCAACATCACATAAAAAATAAAGAGAAGTATCCTATAAACCCTTTGGTAAAATTCATTGAAGTTCAACCTCATAAGGGCCAAACCAAAATGCCCCTTGGCATTGCTTTCTCACAACATTCAACATAATCAAACATGCACTCGATGGTCCTCTTTACATAGATGGAAGAATCAATAACAAGCCTACTAATGGGATAAAAATTGATCTTGTCTATGTAGAGAATGTGGTAATTGAATAATTCTTGTTTGTACATGAGATTTATCAAGAAAATTATCAAAAGTCAAAAGCATGGATCAAAATGCATAATGGTTTTTCTTGCACTACGATATGTTCGATAACTCTTCCTTTAAAAGTTAGAGTGAAACAATTGAATGTCTCATTCTCCATCATCCCATTGTCAGACCAATTTCATGTGAAGTAAGGCTACCCATGGATTTTCTCCATGAAATTTGTCCCATTGATAGTACATAAATGTTTAAAGTTTCCATTTGGAAATGAGATATTTATTGTACACCATAGTGGCTTTAATTATTTTTCTCCCATGGGAATTTCTCATTGGATTTTTTGTGGCCTAAACCTATGGAACCTATTAGGCCTTGTGAGGACTTCTTTTTCAAATCCTATTAAAATTTTAAGGAAAAAACACATAGAAAAATTATCCCTTAGCAATATGCCTCAACCCACGATTGAGCCTCCTATCCTTGATGAGAACATGATTGAACCAAAAGCTCTTCCAAGTAACCAAGACCAACATATGACAAAGCCTTCACCCATTTCATATAAGTGACCACAAGATAATCAAATAAATCTAATTATGCATCCTAAAATCAAACAAGTTGAAAAAGCTAAAGAGAAAGTGGTTGAATAACCTCCCATGGTTCCGTATGTTCCTACCTTAAGGGAAGAAAAGAAACCTATGGTTGATAAACCCACTCCTACACAATCACAACTTGAAAAACAAACAAAAAGAAACCAAAATGCTAGAGAGTGTAGGCATAGACATCGTGCTATTGCTCATCTAATACAAGAAAAACATGAATCAACAACTCCAAATAAAACAAAAACTCAAGCAATGCATATTGATTATTCACCTTTGTCAAACAAGAAAATCCTAAACCTTGAACACAACAAGAACAAGCACCTTCCATGGATATTATCATAAGACCTTATTTGTGATTAACTTGGATGATGATGATGAAATTGCAAAAAATGATGAAGTGTATAATAAGCTGAATTCATTATTTTCCTCTTCCATGAGTGTAAATGATAACAATTGTGATGATCCTCCTACAAAGAGAGCTTCACCATGTGTTGAACTTGGTGATTTTCCTAGTATGGTACTTGATGTTGTCACTTTGGCTATTTTTCATCCTTTCACATATGATGAAAAAGATTAGGATGAGAATGACCTTCTATTGGTTGACTCACATGCGCCTTACTATTCTTGTCTTTATCCTCTTTTCATATTATTTTTGTGTGATTTCATGTGCGTAATGTGATCCCTCGTATCATTTTGCTTGCAATGTCTTTATGTGTGTTGGGAAATTGTGTCTCAACCTTGCATTTTTTTTTTGTATTAAGATAATATAAACACATTATAGCTATTCATTGTTTACAACACAATATATCTCTTAGCTACAACAGAAATAAGGAACAGGATAGATTTAATATAGTAGGAAGCCCAGAATAAACTTGGTCACCTCACAATCTGGTCAAAGACAAAGAAGCCCAAAATAGAAATAATAATCCCATTGTTTCAGATATAGAATGAAAACAAACACATGCAGCATTAACAGTTATTGTCAAAATTCCAGCTAGCTAATACACTGATGACATCAAGTTCATCTTTAGAAAAAAATTCCTCTGTTTCATGGCTGGGTATGTTGGACAGTTGAGAGATTTTGGCGTCTTTGCAACATTTCACCTTGTTGACTTGATCAGCGTACTCCTCTTTGAAGATCCTCAATGCCTGGATGAAAACAGCCAAGCTGGGCTGCCCTTATGACCAATGAACAGGCATTGTGCCACTGTGGATTAGCCTAGGAAAGTTACTTTCTACTAAATTCATGATTTCCACAACCTAAAAGCAACATTAAAAAAAGTGAGTCTTTTATTTGACTCAGTAAGATTCCTCCGAACCCCACTATACTTGTCCCCATTCCTTGCTTTCCAAATAACCCATAAAATTTTAGTAGTTAGAATAAACCAAAAGAGATGAAATTCTTTACTCATCAACCTCGCAATTATATATAGTTTATTGGGTTATTGTTGAGAGGATATATATATATATATATATATATATATATATATATATATATATATATATATATTCCTAGTTACACTGATAGGTGTAATATACAATGGAATCATGGGGGAGGAGTGGGATTGTGTGTAAGCAATTTTTTGTTAAATTTTTTTAGGAAACCACTAAAATAGCTGACATACATTAGATAAATGATACAATATAAATCTAGACTATTAATTATTAGGTTTTAGATCTAATGGTGGATATTTTGTTGGCCTATCTTGCCATATAATGTAACCCTATTTTATGAGGGTGTTGTATTATGACTACGGTAAAGATACAATGATGTATTTTGAGAGCCTGATAGCAGTCATGATGTCTATTGATCTCTGACTGGTGATAATCCTATGAGAAGCTTTCCCTGCAAGTATATTGTAATCTTTGTGATTTACTGAATAATATATTGGGTGGCTTTTGGAGTGTAGGGTTTTTCTCTTGAAAATATTTTCCCCGTGTAAATCATTATGTCGTGGTATGCATGATATTTATGTTTATTTCTATTTAAGTTTCTATAACTGTTAAACATCTGTAAAAAAATTTCATGATTCTCCTCTCAAGATTAGTGTAGGAAGTTGTTTCACTACCTTATTTTCTTTACAAGTGGTATCAAAGCTTGATCACATTTGGTTTCAGTTGTGGGTTGTTGGATTTTTTGAACTAATCCAGATTTGAGTGGGAGATTTTGTAGAAGATACTTTGAGATCTTGTTGCAAGAATTTGCAGATGGCAAGTTCATTAGGGATAATAGAGATGGAGAAATTTTTTGGAAATAATTTTGAGATGTGGAAGCTAAAGATGGAGGATCTATTGATAGATCAAGATCTATGGGATTTTGTTGATGAGAATGTTTCAAGGCCTACAGATACTACTCAGGCTACTCAATATGATGTTATGGACCATAAATCCAAGGGTCTAATTAGATTGTGTTTGGTAGAATCTATTTTAATTAATGTCCATGAGGAGACCTTTGCATAGAAACTATGGAAGAATCTTGGTGAGATGTATCAGGCCAAATCTTTAGTGAACAATATTTTCTTGAGGAATAAACTGTATTCCTTAAGAATGGAAGAGGGTGGATGAATTACATACCACCTAGAAGAATTTAATATGATGGTGGTTCAACTAGCATCCGTTGGTGTCAAAATAGATGAGGAGGATAAATTTCAGATCTTGCTTTGTTCTTTGCTTGATTTGTGGGATTCTCTTGTTATGGCTATTAGGAGTACTTCTATTATTTTGAAGACTAAAGATGTCATGGGTTCTTTGATTTCAAATAGATGAAGAGGAAGGTATCCATCACTACTAAGGAGGCCCTAAATGTTCATGTAGGACCTAAGGAAAAAGGAAAGAAGAATGAGAAGCATGAAAAATCCAAGTCCAAGGGGAGATCTAAATCTCCTGGAAAGTCCAAAGTTATTTTTTGGAACTGTGGTAAGCCTATACATGTTGGTAAGGAATGCAAAGAAGAAAAGAAGAAGAAAAGGTAGAAATTTGATTCTAATTTTGTGTCCAAAAAGGAAGATGATGATGCATTCATTGCAACTTTGAAAAATCATGCAAGTAATGATGTATGGTTAATTGACTCAAGTGAATCTTTCCATATAACCTTTAATAAAGATTGGTTTTTTGAATATGAAGAATTTGATGGAGGTAAGGTGTACTTGGGTGATGATTCTCATTTAGACATTGTTGCTCATGGTAAATTTAAAATTATTTTTCCTAATGGTAGAATAAAAAGGATTAATGGTGTGTTTCATATCCCTAGATTAGTGTGAAACCTATTATTTGTAAGCAAACTAATAGATGGGGGTGTATAGGTAGTATTTTATTATGCAAGATGAAAGATGGTAAGAGGTGCTATGGTGATTGCTAGAGGTGTCAGATATGGCACATTGTATAAGCTTGATGCATGCATTGTTGAGTGAAATAATACTTTTGTGAAAATAAATTATGTGGAAGAACTGAGGGTTTCACCTTCAGCAGATGGTCATGGCTTTTGGTTACCCAAGGTTTCTCTTTCTTATGAAAAAAAGTTACCTACAGAGAAAAATATGTTATGACACCAGAGACTTGGCCTATTTGGAGAAAAGGGTCTAAGGACCTTGAAAAATAAAAACCTTGTTGAAGGTTTTTCTGATTGTAATCTTGAATTCAATTTCTATGAGCATTGCATTTATGGAAAACAAAACCGTGTCTAATTTTACTCAAGTTATCATAAATCTTTTGGCGTATTAGATCTTATTCATTCTAATTTGTTTGGTCTTGTAGATGTTCCTTTGATTGTTAAATCCACATATTATATTTCATTTATTATTGATTATAGTAAAAGGATATGGGTATATTTTCTAAAGAGTAAATCTAAATTTTTTAGTCAATTTAAAGAATTTAAAGCAATGGTTGAGTTGCAAACTAGAAATAAAATAAAATGTTTGAGGACGAATAATGGTGGTGATTTTTTCTCTAATGATTTTGAAAGATTATGTAAATATTGTGGTATTCATAGATAGAAGACAACTCTACAATGAAATGGAGTTGCAAAAATAATGAACATGACACTGATAGAGAAGGATAGGAGTATGTTGCATGGTGCTAGCCTAGAACAAAGGCTTTGGGCTGAATTTGTTGCCACTACCTATTACTTGATTAATAGGTCTCCTACATCAACTCTTGTTGATAAGATGCCTATAGAGGCATGGTCATGTCACAAGACTTCATTAAGACATCTTAGAGTTTTTGGTTACAATGCATATGCACATGTGCCAAAGGAGAAGCGAACAAAGTTGGAGAACAAGGATGTGAAATGTATCTTCATCAAATACAGTTATGGTGCGAAAGGATACAAGATTTGGGAACCTGTTGCATGAAAGGTAATATATAGTAGAAGTGTTATTTTAAGAGAAACTAAGCCTTCTTCTATTACATTGTAGCCACAACAAAGTAAAAAGGAAGATGAGATTCAATTTCCTTCTACACCTAAGAAAGTTGAATCGAGGCCTAGAGATAGACAAGAAGTTGAGGAGAGCTCATCTAGCTTTGGATCTTTAGAAGAGGAGGAAGAACCTCTAGCTCAACGTCTTTGTAGGTCTACAAGGAATAGAAAACCACCTAAAAGGTATACACTTGATGATTGGAGATGTATTTTTTCTTTGAATACTAACATGGATGAACCCAAATCTATAGATGAGGAATTAGGTATGAATGATGCAAAATCTTGGAAGATTGCTATGGATGAAGAAATATATTTGAAAAAGAATGATACATGGGATTTTGTACCATTGCGTAAAGGATGGGAACTTGTTGGTTGCAAATGGGTGTTCAAGAAAAAGATTGGTTCAGATGGAGGTATTGAGAAGTACAAAGCAAGGTTGGTTGCAAAAGGTTACTCTCAAGTTGAGGGTGTTGATTATGGTGAGATATTATCTCCTATTTCAAAAATGGCATCCATTAGATTTTTTCTTTCTATTGTTGTTGCTTATGATTAAGAGGTTCAGAAATGGATGTTAAAATTGTTTTCCTTCATGGTGACTTGGAGGAGGATATTTATATGACACAACTAGAGCACTACATGGTGAAAGGTAAAAGTAAGCTAGTTTAAAAATTGAAGAAATATTTGTATGGCTTAAAACAAAGTCCTAATATGTGGCACAAGAAATTTACATATGTGTTGAGTTTGGGATTTGAGAATTCTAAATTATATCATTGTGTTGATTATAAAACTGATGGTGATCATTTCCTATTTATTGTGTTATATGTTGATGATATGTTATTTATTAGCAAAGGGAAAGGTATGATTTTAAAACTAAAATATCAACTTGTTGCTAAATTTAAAATGAAACATCTTCACATAGCTAGAAACATTCTTAGGATGGAAATTAAAAGAGATAAAGTGAACATAAAGTTATGGCTTGGGAAAAGTAAGCATATAAATTCAATTTTATAGAGATTTAACATGTAGGATTGTAGACCATTGTGTGTTCCTATTTTCTTTGGAACAAAGTTATCTATTTCAGATTGTCCAACATCTCCATTAGAGATAGAAGACATGAGCAAAGTGCATTACCAGAGTGCAGTTGGAAGTTTGATGTATGATATGGTTTGTATTAGACCAGACATTGCCAAAGCAGTGGGATTTCTTTCCAGATATATGTCTAATCTTGGTAGAGTTCATTGGGATTCAGTTAAAAAAATCTTTAGATATTTGTGTGGTACCTTAGATTATTCCTTGTGTTATCATAGTAATGCGATTGAAGATGAGATTTCCCTTGATATTCATGGTTACGTGGATTCAGATTGCATGGTGATATTGATAGAAGATGATCCACCATTATGTGTTTACTTTATTTGGTGGTGCAATCAGTTGGATGAGTAACTGACAGGTTATGGTTGCTTTGTCCACTACTAAAGCAAAGTATATGGCAGATAATCATTCTTGTAAAGAATCCATTTAGCTAAAGAGACTGTGTTCTGATATTAGAACAAGGTGCAATGACAATTTATTATGATAGTTAGAGTGTGATATGTCTAGCCAAGAATCCAACATTTCATGCCAAGACCAAGCACATTGATGTATACTATCATTTTTTTGAGATATGGTCAAAGACAGTAGGGTGAAGCTGGTTAAGTTAGAGACTTTGATGAATGCTGTTGACTCTTTAACTAAGCTTGTGAGCACAGAGAAGTTCAGATGGTGTTCAGAAATTGTGGGCCTTTCAGCCCCTAGCAATTAAGAGACAATGTTTACTCCCTCATGTGGCTTTTGCAAGGTGTTCAAAAAGTGGGAGATTTGTTGGGAAATTATGTCTCAACCTTGCAATTATATATATTTTATTGTTGATAGGATATTTATATGAATATATATATATATATATATATTTCCTAGTTACACCAATAGGTGTAATAAGCAATGGCATCATGAGGGAGAAGTGGGATGCGTGTAAATAATTTTTTCTTAACTTTTTTAGGAAATTACTAAAATGGATGACATACATTAGATTAATGATACAATGTAAATCTAGTCCATTCATTATTAGGGAATAGATATAATGGTGGATATTTTTTTGGCTTGTCTTGCCCTAGAATGTAACCCTATTTTATGAGGGAATTGTATTATGACTACAATGGAGAGATAGTGATGTATTTTGAGAGTCTGATAGAAGTCATGTTGTCTCTTGATCTCTGAGTGGTGATACTCCTATGAGAAGCTTTCATTACAAGTATATTGTAATCTTTGTGATTTATTGAATAATATATTGGGAAACTTTTGGAGTGTGGAGTTTTTCTCCTGAAAGGGTTTTCCCCACATAAATCATTGTGTCATGGTATGCATGATATTTATGTTTAAGTTTTTGTAACTATTAAATATCTATAATTTTTTTGTATTATTCTCCTCTCAATATTAGTGTAGGAAGTTGTTTCGCTAACTTAGCTTCCTTACAATTTTCACTCCTCTATTTATACCTACATTCTTCTATATGTCATAAACCTTTTATCTTTTCTTTTGTCTTGTGGTTTCCTTTTGGTGATGATGCAAGGCATTGAGACATTTAGGTCTCTTCCATGTTGACCCAAAATATTTTCTTTGTTTTCACTCTCTATGTGTCATTCTTCCAGTTCCATGATTTATTTAGGGAATGATTACATTTTCAAGATCTATAATATCATTGTAGCAAATACATATGTTGACCCCAAATTTTTGGATTCCTTATGTGTTATTTTTGGGATTTCATTTGGGGGAAGCCCATTTTCATGACTTCACTTCATTTGGAAACATATTCTTGACATAGGGCTTTCCAAATAAGCTCTCATGTCTTGTTTAGCATTTATCATTTTCTACTTTAAAGTAATTTCTCACAACATGGTGTGTAGTAATTTCTTTAAAGTGGGGACATACATTGGCATTATCATTTTTTGACTATACCTTATGTTTCCTAGTGTGGTCTTCTTACTTCATGTGATGTGTCTTCTCCTTAGTGGTGTCATTGGGTTTGATGTCCTCTAAGAGTGCAACCTTTCTTGGAATAAGACATTCCTCTTAGTGGTGATGCTATGCTTGCATTCCCTAAGTTTTGAATATTTTATCCTAAACTTGGTCTCTATTGGTGACATTAGGCACAATGTTCCCTAAGAGGAGACCTTACATGAACTAAGAAAGACCCCTTTGAACCTGTCTTATCCTATTTTTATTTTGTTTATAAGTGTTTAGCATAAAACAACTCACTAACCTTGTGAAGCTCAAATTTACAACCTTTTTCATGGCCACAAAGCATAACACACCTCGCTTGCCAGTGGAGCCATGTTTGTTCATAAGTTTTAGCATAACACAACTTTCTAAGCCTTATGAAGCTTAAATTTCATAATGTGTGGTGCCTTATTAAATTTATTGGAGGTATAACTTTGGTATGGTTATGGGAGCCTAATAATATTATCTCTTTTTCCACTTTTTGGTGGCTCACCTAGTGGACAACAAATTTCACTAGCTCATATGAGTGTGCATGTTTTTTTGCATAGTGGACAATAGGTTTCACTTGTAAGCATTTTTGGACAAAAAAATAAGGCTTGATCCACATCGAGTTGGAAAAATAGTCGAGGATTGATCCACCCCTTTTTCTTTTTTTCTTTTTCTTTCTTTCTTTGAGTCTTTAACATTGTATGATTGAGTATCTTGCCATTGTTGTATATATATGTTTAACATAGGCATGCATCTCCTTGTTCCTTTGTTCGCATTTCCATGAGATCTTAGATCTTGGAGGCTTGATCATCCTCCATGACCCTTGTCTTCTTATCCTTCCAACAATTGTACAATTAGACCTCACTTGACTGTCTACTTTAGTGTGAGTTTGATGCAAGGTCACCCTCTCACTAAAGTGGGGGCTAAATGTAGTGTAGAAAAATGTATCCCTTTACATTTTCACACTTTTTTTGGGCCCTCCTAATTAAAATGGACTTAATAATGCCTTAATTTAGTGTTGAAAAATGCATACCTTTAAATTTCCACACTTTTTTTGGGTCCTCCTAATTAAATTGGACTTAATAAGGCCTTAATAAGCCCTATTATTCATTTACAAGCCTAATAAATTATATTTTTTGAAGGGGAAACCTGAAAATAATTAATTCCAACACATAAGACTTTACCATGAACAATGTGTGTTCTAGGAATAGGGACTTGGGACCCATTCACCCATGGGTGAATGGGTCCTCCCTAGGCCTTTGAGCCTAAATTTTTAAATATGTTTTTGGCAGTATTTTAATGTCCTTGAATCCATATTTCAATGTCAGATTGTAATATTTGAATTTCAAGAAATTAAGGACACATACCTATAAATACAAGGTTATTTCATCAAATCAACATTTGAGAAGCTAGCATTTTGATGAGAATATTCTTATAGAAAATTTGATGATCAAGAGCATTCAAGAGAAGAATTATTATATATTTATTGCAGCATTCAAAATTCAATCATCATCTCAAAGTCTGCTTGCATCATGCATGTTTTTTGAGATAACATTGTGATGTAGGTTTCAAGATCAAGTTCAAGAAGTCAAAGCATTATCTCAAGCATTAAGATCCACATCCATTGAATCCATTTCATGCAAGTTGCAGACCTTCCAAGATATCCATTACCAAGGTTTATACAAGGGTTTGTTGAGTGTTAACATAGCATTGTGCATTCATCATTCCTTCTTTCATGCTTTATTTCAATTCAAAGTTTAATTACCCAAACAAGATTTGACCAAGGAAAACCCCCATTCACCAAAAACAAGCATTTTTTCTCTCTTGTGTTTATGTTGCAAATTTAGGTTGATGAAGAATTGAAGACCTCTTGAAGTGCAAGATTGGAAAACTTATCAAAGTTGCAAAAGCTGTCAAAGTTGTCAAATCATGGAATCTAACCTACATATCTAATTTTTTACTTTTTGACACTGAAACCTAGACAAATTAGAAGCTACAAATTAGCATCAAAATCTCTTGAAAGTTGTTGGAAAACCCTGAAAAAATACCCATTCACCCATGGGCGAATGAGTCCCAGACAACCTCCTGAAAGTGACTTTTGGTGCCTAGTAAACATCATTCTTCCTGTAGTACCCCTCCGTTTATGCTATGCTTTCTGTTGATACTTTCTCACATTGTTAGACTTATGTTGTTTTGTTGGATACTTGGATTGCTGATTTTGAGCGATGATGGATGATTGTGTGACATGATGATACTATGTGTGATGTTTATTGCTTTCAGACTTGATATGATTTAGTGTAGATGTTTACTTTCAGTTGTTTCTGGATATGCACATGCTTATGATGGACTAACAACATGTATTGAGTCAGTCTTCTGTGAGTGTATTGGTGTGGAGAACAGAATCGCATCACTCGCTTGCGAGTGCCCTGCGATATCTGTGATTTTCTCCGCACGGTGTGTGTGTTTTAATGCTTTAGATATATACACATGTATGTACATTGTTTGTTTGGTTGCAGGATTGCAGGTACATGACACCGACTCCACCTGTGTAATCAGGTCTGAGCGTGTCAAGACTCAACGGAAAATGTTGAATGGGAGATAGTAGTTAGGTTAATCCTAGTCCGGTCTTTAACCCTAGTCTTAGTACAAGCTCAGTTTTCAGTTTTGAGTTGTAGGTTGTGATGTGTTTCTGTTGGTTAAATTATTTTCGAAAAGGTAAATGTTGGTTATTTTTAATGTTAATTATTGTGTTTATTTATTGTTATTAATTAATATTTAAATATGATTGAAATTTATTTATTTAATAATTTAATACATTAGTTAGTTTAATTAGTTAAATAGTTGATCTTTAAAAGGATTTAACTATTTAATTAAATAAATTAATTAAATAGATTAAATTATTAAGTGCATAAATTATATTGTGTTTAAATAAATTAGAAAATAAATTAAAATAGAAAATGCATGTAAAATAAAATTGTGATTGAAAATTAATTGTTAGTATTTAAATAAAATGCATGCAAATTAATTTGTAAAAGTTTAAATTAAATAAATAAATAAATTGCATGCAAAATTTAATTGGCAAAAACTTGCCGAGAAAGGGAAGATATTTTGATAACCTCTTCTTGACAAGTGTGACAAGTGTGCCAGTGCTTTTATGAGGTTGTTGGAATTTGGTTATGGGGAGGTTATTGTGGATCTCGGGAAAATTGACAGGGATTATTCAATTTCCTCACGGGGAAATTTTCTGTGTACAAGCAAAAATATCTTTACTGTGAAATTATTATTTTTCTTAGAATCTGTTACCTCACTGTTGGGGTTGTGATTCTTGGTGGAAATTTCTTGGTGGGAGGATCTTGGTGGTTGAACAAGCTTTCTTGGATCTTGGGAAGATCTTTTGTTTGAAGAAGATCTTGGGAATTGCATGTTACAGGCAAAAGGATGCATCCTTCAGGCAACTATTTTAAACAGGTATTTTTCTTGTGATATTGGTTTCTTGATTTATTTGCAAAGAGAATCTGTTGTAAATTTTCAACATCTTGACCATTGATTTGTGGAGAGATTTATGTTGGTATTTGAAAAGAAAACTGCCTGTAAGAATTTTCAAAAAAAAAAAATTAGTATAGCAAAAGAAAGAATTCAAAATAACATTTTATCTGAAAACCTTTGTAAAAAAAATTTGAGAAACAAATTTAAGAAAATGATTATGGATTTAGAATTTGAAAATCCACATTGAGTATTTTTGGGGAAATCATTTTAAATCTGGGAGAGAAAATTTTTATTTACAAATACCCAGATTGAACAACAGGCTTTGTTTTGTAAAATTTATATTTGTTTATTAAAACTGCCTGTACGTGTGTTTTATTTTTTTTAAAAAAAATTCCAGTTGTAAGTTCTGTAAAATCGTCGTACGGGCGATAATGAAATTTGGGAATTCGTTATTTATATATTCTTTTAAAAAAAAAGAATTTCGTATGAAATTTTTACTGGGTTTGTTATTTATCTTTCAAAAAGTAAAAATCAAAATCAAAATTCTATTGGCGTACGCCGTACGTCGAAACGCGGAAATGGTTAAAAATCAGAAAGGGCGGAATAAAAAAAAATCCGCAAGAAATTTTAACGTGAATTTTTAACGAAATTTTTAGTTTATTTTTAAATAACAGTAGGTTCGGGGAGGGCCGAAACCCTCCCCTCCCCCTTTTGAGGAGGCGCAGCCCCATGGTTGCGCACAACAGCCTCTAGGGCTGCTGGGCGCGGCCAGGGCCACGGCCTTTCCAGGCCGCGGGCTGTGCCGGTTCTCATGGAAATTTAGGTTTAGTTTATTTTTAATTATGTGAAATTTGATTTATATCTTGAGGTTTTAAAAATTCGAAGGTTTTAAGTTTTATAATATATGATAATAATATATACTATATATAATATATTCATATGTAATTTAATATATATACTATATATAATATATAATATTACATATATTAAATATTTATTAATTGTATTTCTTTAAAACTAAGCTTTTTGTTGAGTTTAAAATATAAAGTTCAAGAATAGGGGAATAAAAAATATGTTTATGTGGAAATTAGATTTATAGTGAAATTGTAAAAAAAATTTAGAAGAAAAATTAAACGAAGTGATTATATTCCTGAGATATTATATAAACATACTGTTTTCAAACTGATTGATACATGGATTTAGTAAATCCAAATTGTAGTCATGTAATTTGATGATTTGATTTCGGTTGTGTATTTAAATGGGAAAAATGGAAAAGAAAAAAAAAAAAGTCTTCCAGATCAACTGGGTTAAGAAGGGCAGTATTGTTTTTAAAATATTTCTATTGACTTGGGTATGTGCAAGAATTAAAAGAGGAGCATGATACTATTTTGATTTGTTTTTTCATTGTGATATGTAATTGTGCATATGGTAATCCCTAGTCATGAGAACCTAGTAACCTTGTTATGTTTAGGGGAGTGGCTAGTCGTAAGGGCCGACACACAAAGTGGTGTCAGGGTAACTTGCGATTAGTTAAGTAAGTCAGTGAAAACTAAAGAACACAGTAGATAGTTTTAAAACTTGTAATAAGATGCTTATGCCTCTCTTATGACTCTTGAGTTTCTTAAGTCTTGAGTATAAGATGAGAAGGCCTGGAATGGCAAATCAATGTCTCGTTTCTTTAAGGGACATTCGTTTTCCGCAACTGAATGCAATAGGGGCCGGGTTTTGTAAGAGGTTACCAGGGTAACCCAAGGATTGGGGGCCGGGACCTAGGAAGAAACAACAGGGTAACCATTGCATCGTTGTGATGACACTCCACCTAGAATAACAGTTAAACCTTGTGATTGTGTTTCAAATCAAATTGTTAAATCTGGAAGCAATGTAACCAATAGTGTGTATGTACTAGTGTCTAGGGTTAGTAGTTTTGGTCTAGGTAGCCTTATTACTATCTCCTAGCACGGGGGGTGGACCTACGGGTACCACATGGTTGGGTGGAACGTGCACCTTACTCCGTTGGGTCCCCAGTTTGTTCGTTGCATAGAGCGCTTCATGGATGGAGAGCTCGCACATGAATTTCTTCTATATTCTTATCATTGTATTTTGTAAACATGTATTTGAAAACATCCCTCATTTGTATAAGAGGTGATCAATGTAATTGTAAAGTATTTGTTATTTGAACTACCTCATCAGATGGATG
Organism: Sequoia sempervirens; assembly: GCA_007258455.2. Classification (NCBI taxonomy): domain Eukaryota; kingdom Viridiplantae; phylum Streptophyta; class Pinopsida; order Cupressales; family Cupressaceae; genus Sequoia; species Sequoia sempervirens. The sequence continues at coordinate 540,711,793 of VDFB02000017.1, read as the reverse complement.
AGCAATGTAATATCTTATCAATGCAATGTATGGAAAAAATGATTTGTATTTTACTATGTTATCTTGAATGGAAATTTAAATTATGTGCAATGGTTGTTTTATGTTATGTTTTTAAATTGGGAGCAATGCGAAGTACATAAGTCGCTTATGGAAAACTTAAAGTAGTGTAACGTCGATTAACCTAAGAATGTATGCAACTAATTAACATAGTATTAATACTTTAAAAAAATTATTACACTTTTATATTACTTTTGCATCATTCTTAGGTTATTTAGACGGGGCATTACACTTCCCTTCTTAGATACATAGAATTTTTCTATTTCTATCTATATTGAGCTTTACATTATTGTTTCAAGTTTGAATTGGCATAATTAGGTCAATTTTCTATTTTTAGTTTTTCTCCAAAAACTATTGCTTGACCCCTATCCTCAAGCATAAGGAAACTTGGAGATTCTCACATTGAGTTGAATCACCTAAGAGTTGTTAGTCAATTCTTTGTGGGGATCTCATTTCCTAATGAAATAGTGAGAAATAGGTGCATCAGAACCCGATTATCCTCCATTCCATATTGGTTTGCCTATTTTTCATTGTTTCAATCACAATATATGTTGATGATATGTTATTTATTGGAAAAGGGAAAGGTATGATTTCAAAAATAAAGTCTCAACTTACAACTAAATTTAAAATGAAAGATCTTGGTGTAGCTAGGCATATTCTTGGGATGGAAATTAGAAGAGATAGAGTGAACATAAAGCTATGGCTTGGAAAAATTATGTCAACTCAATTTTATAGAGGTTTAACATGCAAGATTGTAGACCATTGTGTGTTCCTTTTTCAATTGGAAAAAAATTATCTATTTAAGATTGTCCATCATCCCTATTAGCGATGGAGGATATGAGTAGAGTTCCTTACTAGAGTGTAGTTGGAAGTTTGATGTATGCTATGGTTTACACTAGACTAGAAATTTTTGAAGTAGTGGGAGTTCTTTCCACATATATGTCTAATCCTGGTAGAGTTCATTGGGATGTAGTTAAAAAAGTGTTTAGATATTTGTGTGGTACCTCAAAGTATTCCTTGCATTATTATAATAATTTGACTAAAGACAATATTTCACTTAATATTCCTAGCTATGTGGATTCAGACTGGATAGGTGATGTCGATAGCAAATAATCTACTAGTGATTATGTGTTTAATTTATTTGGCGATGCAATTAGTTGGATGAGTAAGAGATAGGTTGCGGTTGCTTTGTCCACTACTAAAGTTGAGTATATGGAAGCTACTCATGCTTGTAAAGAATCCATTTGGCTTAAGATACTATGTTTAGATATTGGAATAAAATAAGGTGTAGTTACAATTTATTATGACTAAGTGTGATATGTCTGGCTAAGAACTCGATGTTTCATGCTAGGACCAAGCACATTGATGCACAATATCATATTGTTAGAGATATGGTCGAAGATGGCAAGATGAAGTTGGTTAAGGTAGAGAATTTGATGAATGTCATTGATTCTTTAACTAAGCATGTGATCACAAAGAAGTTCATATGGTGTTCAGAGACTATGGTCCTTTTAGCCCCTAATAATTAATAGGAAATATTTATACTCCCTCCCATTGCTCTTACAAGATGTTCGACATGTGGGAGATTTTTTGTGAAAATCTATCTCAACCTTGAAATTAAATAAGGTTTATTGTTGATAGGATGTATTTAATATATTTAGTAGTTACACTAATAGGTGTAATATACAATGGGAGAACAAGGTGGAGTGGAATGCATGTTAACAATATATATATATATATATATATATATATAACTATCATCATACATTAAATTAATGATATAATTTGTTGGCTTGTCTTTCCCTAAAAGGTAACCCTATTTTATGAGGGAATTGTAATACAACTATGTAGTTTGATGTATTTTGAGAGTCTGATAGTGGTCATGTTGTCTTTAGTTCTCTAGTTGGTGATACTCTAGTGAGAAGCTTTCTCTACAAGTATATTATAATCTTTGTGATTTCTAAATAATATATTGGATGACTTTTGGAGTGTGGTTTTTCTCTTGAAATGGTTTTCTCCATGTAAATCATTTTGTTGTGGTATGCATTATATTTATGTTTATTTTTATTTAATTTTATGTAATTGTTGTAAAGATCTATAAAGTTTTAAATTATCCTCTTAATATTAGTGTAGGAAGTTGTTATGCTACCTTAGCTTCCTTACATATATATACCATAATTATTCCTAGGATATCACCCAACTCGACCCAAAAAACCCTATATAAAACTTAGTCCAACCTAAATAGCTAAATAATAATATAATAATGATAATATAAATTAATGAAGAGTTAAGGTAGCCACAAGTTGACTGCTCATAGCACTATACATACTATAGGAACAAAGTTAATCAATTCTTTCTCCTTTCTTCTTCCTAGATGTTACACCTTTCTTCCTTTGTAGCTAATGCTAGTATCTTGTCTAATTAGGAACTTTATAACACTAAACCTAATTCTCCCAATAGTGTCCTAATTTGAAGGTAAGGGCCTCGTTGGATAAGTTCATGGAAATGGGGGACCAAAAGGGGGTCCTAAGTGGCTAACTTTTTTTTTAAATCAAGAAAAAATTATCTTGGCTGAGAATTTGATGATGCAACAAGAATAAGAGTAATAGTGGTTTGAATATACATTCTAATTTACTATATTTTTAAATAGTGGAGATTAATGGATTCAAATAGGGGGACCACAAAAAGTGCTCCTATTTTTATCAGAAAAGTATAACATATTGTCTAGTGTGGTCCCCCTAATATGTTAACTTTTCTATAGTATTTCAAAAATTACTTCACCAAAAAAATTAGCTAACACCATGTAGTTTATGCTTAATTTTTATACTATTCTTTTAATTTTTTACTAATTTTCAAAGTGGATACATCTTAGAAAATATAAAATTGAGTTTGCACCCCCCTAAATATTTTAGAAACTAATTAAAATTGTTTTTTAATGTTTCTAGAACAAAGTCTAGTTTGTAAAAAAAAAATTGATAAATGGGTAAAAAAATAAAATTAAAAATACTATACATAGGTTTTTGACAAAAAATGGAGACTAGCAAAAGAAATTAAAGATGAAAACCTTAACATTTTGAAACATAGAAAAAAATACATGGTTAGAAAGCTAAGAGAGAGATCAATGTTACTATGGTATTTTTAACTTGACATTGAAAGACATGCAAACCTAATGGAGAGAAAACTCAATATTGTGTCTTTTTTTAAAATTTTCAAAAAACATGCATTGATATGTAAGTCCAACCCTAAGGGTTGGAAATACCAAAAGAAGATAAAATTGTGAGTGTGTTATAGCACACTCATGTTATAATTTGTTAGTGTTATAACCCACTCATGTTTGTGTGAAGAAAAAATGAAACCCACCTCTTCATCTCCATCTCCAAGTATTTCTCTCTATTCATATCTTTTTCTATTTCTATCTCCCTATCTCTCTATCTATTTCCCTATCTCTCTATCTATTTCCCTATCCATCTTTATCTTTCTACATCTCCCTCTATCTATATATTTTCCTCTCTTTCCTTTCTCTCTACCTCTATCTTCATATCCCTATCTATCTCTCTATACCTCCATATATATATTCCTCTCCCTCTCCCTCTCCCTCTCCCTCTCTCTCTACCTCTCCCTCTCTACATATATCTTTGTATAGTGAGCCCTCTTTCTCTCTCTCTCTCTCTCTTATATATATACACCCTCTCTATATCCCTCCCTCCCTCTCTCCCTCTCCCTCCATCACTCCTTCCTTCCCTCTCTCCTTCCTCTCCCTTTCTATACATCACTATTTAGACCTCTCTCTATGTCCCTCTTTAGACCTATCTCTCTCCATATTTTTCTATCTCTATCTTCATATGTCTATATATCTCTCCCTATATGGTTATTGTTCACTTAGGGTTATGTTCATGGTTAAATTAAGGTTAGTGTTAGGGTTAGGATTATATGAAAAATGTTGGGGTTATGGTTGGGTTACAAATAGGGTTAGAGTTAGGGTCAAGGATCAATTGGGTTTAGTAGTAGGGTTCAATTAGGATTACAATTTAACTAGGATTCCATTAGAATTATGGTTAGGTTAGGCTTCAATTAGGGTAAGGGTTAGGGTTCAATTAGAGTTAGGTTTAGATTTTTAATTAGGTTTATGGTTATAGTTAGGGTTAGAGTTCAATTTGGGTAAGGAAATTCACTTAGGGTTAGGGCTAGGGTTCAATTTGAGTTAGGGTTAGGGTTAGGTTTCTAGATAAATCTTGGGGTTACAGTTAGGATTGGGGTTAAAATAGGGTTAGGATTGGGGTTCAATTAGGGTTAGGGTTAGGTTTAGAGTTCAATTAGGGTATGGGTTAGGATTTAATGAAGGTTCAAAGTTAGGGTCAGAGTATAATTAGGGATAGGTTTTGTTAGGGTTAGGGTTATAGTTTAATTAGGGTTAGCATTAGAGTTCAATTAAGGTTAGGTTTTGGGTTTAATAAGGGTTAGGGTTAGGGTTCAATTAGGATTAAGGTTTAATTTAGCTTTGGGTTAGATCTCAATAAGCATAAATGTTTAGTTAGGGTTATAATTAAATTAGGGTTAAGGTTTAAGTAAGGTTATGGTTAGATTTTAGTAAGGGTAGGTGTTTAGTTAGGGTTAGAGTTAGGGTTCAATTAAGGCTCAATTTGAGTTAGGGTTATGGTTCCATGATAAAGCTTAGGGTTAGGGTTAGGGTTAGGGTTATAGTTAAGGATCAATTAGGGTTAGGGTAAAATTATGAATAGGGTTAGGGTTCAATGAGGGTTATTGTTCACTTAAAATTATATTTAGGCTTCAATTAGGGTTAGGGTTAGGGTTCTATAATAAATCTTGAGGTTAGGGTTCTATGATAAATCTTGAGGTCAGCGTTAGGGGTGGGGTTCAAATAGGGTTGGGGTTTATTAGGGTTATAATTTAACTAGGGTTAGGGTTAAGATTAGGGTTATGGTTCAATTAGGGTTAGGGTTAAATTAGGGTTAAATGAGGGTTATTGTTCACTTAAGACCTTATGTTTAAGGTTTGATGAAGGTTAGGGGTATGATTAGGGTTCTATGATAAAGATTGGGGTTAAGGTTAGGGTTGGGGTTCAATTAGGGTTAGGGTAAGGGTAAGGGTTCAATTAGGATTAGGATCAAGGTTAGGGTTAGGGCTAAATTTGGATTAGGATTAAATTAGGGTCAATGTTAGAGTTCAATGAGGATTAGTGTTCACTTAGAGTTATGTTTAGGGTTTAATTAGGGTTAGGGTTCTATGATAAAGCTTAGGGTTAAGGTTAGGATAGGGGTTCAAATAAGGATAGGGTTTAATTAGGATTAGGGTTACAATTTAATTAGGGTTAAGTTTCAATTAGGATTAGGGTTAAGGTTAGGGTTAGGATTACATTTAGGTCAAGGCTAGGTTTTAAAGAGGGTTTCTCACTTAGGGTTCAATTAGGGTAAGGGTTAGGGTTGAATTAGGGTTAGGATTTAATTAGGGTTTGAAGTTAGGGTAGTGCTATCTAAGATCCAGTAACTTGACCTAAATCTTACGTATCTACCATAAAAATTTCTAAGTATAAGCTCTATCGGTATTTTCCCAAGTTTTGTGAACCTCTTCTATCATTGACAAGGTTATCATAACCCCTTCTCATGTCGATGCCTTCTAAGTTTTTTTAAATTTGTTTTGTTTATGGAAGTTTCTAAGGTGTTTTCAGTCCTTTACCAAGTTCTTAAAACCACCCTAAAGATCACTTATGCTTAAAAAGGTAAAACTGTTCAAGAGAATATTATCGATATTGGAGTTTACAAAAGGTTTGAAAACCTTTATCAATCTCCAATAGGGTTTCATAAACCTTCCCACCAACTGATAATATAAGCACTTAAGTGATTGGTTCATAAGAAAAACTTAAAAATGCTATAAGCAATAAAGGGGAAGGTTACTATAACCATGGTGGTCATTGACAATATACTGAAAATTGTTTCTAAGTCCAATATCATTCAAAATCAGCATTTATTTATCACAAAAAAATATACTTAATCAAGGAAAAATTTAGATATGACTAATATTGAACAACACTATCAGCCAAATTAAATTGAAATAAAGAGAAAAAAAAGACATTCACATGAAAAATCAGAACACACTATTGGAATACAAAATGCTTTATATATTTACGTATATACAATATTATAAATGTCGTGCTTACATTCAAAAATTTCATTACATTCTTCTTCTAGGAACATATGATAAATATGAGGATGTGAATCCCCTCTACCACTTCTTTTAGGCACTCAATTTGAGTTGGAGAGAGCATATTCTCATTGGATTGCATGAAATGGGAAAATAGCCCTATGTCAGTCCATTCTAATCTGGCACAAAGGAAAGCCATTGCCTCTTCAGTAATGTTATTGTGAAGCATCATTGCAATGCAGATGGAATCACCCACTAGGCCCATTCTTGGAAATGCACTTAGACTTCTAATGGCTTCCCTTACTTTTTCTTAGTACTCTGGTTAGACTAGTCAATCTACAACTCTCACTCCCCACTCAGATTTTCCAAAAGTGTGAACTACATTATATGTGAAGTGTTCCAAAAGCTCAACATTATGCACATGGACATGATTCAAAAATTTCTCTCCAACGATCTTCCTAAGCACTCCTTCCTCAATGTCACTGTGAACCATGAATACATCCTTTAGTTGGTCATTCATCCATCGTTGAAACTGACTACACTCTACACCCTCAATTGTGATGAAATCCCCTTTCGAGGAAGAATCACTCTTGGTGCTCATCATATCCAAAGAAAAAAATCCAAGTAGTGAATATGAAAGCAATTGCTCTAGTATTTATAGAAATTGAGTGGCATGATAGATGATTTACACTAGAAATTTTCTTAAGAATAATAGGTAATTGCAAGGATAGTAATGTGCCCTGAGAATTTAATGAAAAGGGTTGTTGATGTGGCTTTGATGAATTAAATTATTTAATTCAAATTGTTGGAGTTTCAAGTTGTTTACCTTGCTGAGATAGTCCGCACAAGTATAATGACAAATATATTTATTTTTTTAATGCAAGTTTTGGGAGTTACATCTCATTTGCATGTATGTTAGGCCAAGGGGCAGAATTATAAGAAAAATAGCTTTGGCTGATTGTAAATATCATATTGAGAGAGGAAATGTAATTATCATTAATGTTAGTCATTAATGTTCTTTTTTAATCAACCTCTCTAAGTGGGACATTAGATTCCACAAAACTTTCACTTGATAGGATGGCCATTATTTTAACTGCCAAGATTCAAGATTAGGTTTTTCTTATAAAATTGAGTCCTAATAACTCTAGGGGTGGGTTTGAATTTCATTTTGATTTTCACTGTGATGTAAAGAAGGGAATGTGGAAAATTTTGAATTGAATCTTGAAACTCAAGTTATTATTTGTCTTTGAACCTAGAATTATGGATATGATATTCTATTGAATAAGTCTATGGGATGAGATAGTAGTTGAATTCATTTTCTATGAAATATAATTTCTTGATATCATGTTCACTTGTTATATTTAAGATAAATTATTTTAAAGTAGCATTTATCTACTATCATAAGTTCTAGTCTTTGTGCTAGGATGACAATAGTTTCATTTGATTAATCACACTAGTCTCATATTTATGGATTAGTGTTAACTGGAATTTCCCCACTTTTTGGTTAAAAGCGTACTTTGTTTTAGTCAATTATAATCTTTAAGGGAGTTGTACCTCAGTAAAATTAAAAGGAAAATCATAATTGAAATTATGATCTTTCAAGAGTTGGTGATATTGACCATATTAAGATGGGATATGGAGTTGATATTATGGTATTTCAATAAGGACGAATTCATTCACTAATATATTTTTGGTGACTCCATTAGGGACAAGTATATTAGCATTATAAAGGTTACCTTTTTCATGCAAAAAAATGGTTCTTCCACATGAAAATTTATTTCCCATATTGCAATCAAGTCCTGATTGGATGCAAGTCGAACAAGAGGATATTATCTCTCAATTGAATAATCTTGCCTAAAAATATAGGAGAAGTGTTGTAGACTACACGAGAGCAAACTTTGTGCTTGAAGAAGAGGAAGAATGGGAACAAAGACCACATAGAAGGGTAGTTGAAAGACCTCCTAGAATTGAAATCATACGGTATCAACTCCCTCTGCCTCATCCCAATTGTAATCAAAACCCTCCACCCAACCCAAATGTTCACCCAAGAAATTGAAAGAGAATCCTTGAAATTAAAAAGAGTACCTTAGGTTAAAGGAAGTTTTTTTTTTGAAATTAAGTTGGTGAATTTGTATAATATTTAGATAATAGAACAACTACCAAAAGACCTCATCATGGAGAAACTATTTTGAAACCTTATCCTTGTTGTAATATAGTGACTTAGCACGTGGGTCAAGAAGAAATTTTTCCAAGTTCTCATGTAAAAAACTTGCAAGACCCAAAAGAACATATACTATCTTGAACAATTGCATGCAAAATATTAGGAGTTCAAGAGGAGGATTTTTTTGTAAGATTATTTGCTGATAGTCTCAGTAAAAGTGCAACTGAATGGTTTTGAAATTTAGGACATGTGTTAATACTGGTTGGGGTGTTTTGGAGAAAAAAATTCTCAGTAGGTTTAACTGCATGGTGAATATTACCACTTTGCTTCATCATATTTTTTAGATTGAAAAGGAAAAAGGTGAATCCATTCATGACTTTGTGGATCGATTTAATAGAGACCTACAACAAATTCCTCTATTTGATAAATTGAGTAAACAAATTCAATTCCATATTTTTACATATGCTTTGCATCATGATGTTCAACTCATTCTAAAAAGGGATAAGCTATGTGGGATTGAACAAGCACAATTGGAAGTAGTTAATATTGAGGATGACCTAATTATGTATGGGTTATGGAATTATAATTTAATCAAGGAACACATTCCAGTCCATAGTACTAAAACATATAGGGTTTTGAAGTCTCGAAGTTCAATGGACTATTCATGCCCTTTTTCCAAGAATTTTAATCTTACCGTTTTCAATCTTGAACACTTTGGGGAGTATATAGTAGAAAATGAGAAAAATAAAATTTGAACTTGGGATACCAAAGTATACAACTTAAACTCTGAAGGAATTGAAGAAGATTCAAGTTCATCAAGTGAAGATGAAGATATCCCTCCTCTATTAAGGTCTAGAAATGTAGTGCACTTTGAGCCTCCTGAAAATTTCATAAATGGTACTAATACCCAAGATTATGATGAATGTTATCACTTAGTAGACTATATATATATTCTTGAATATTAAGCTTTCACTTTCAAAGAAAATAGTGTAGAAACATCTGGTGTAGTGATGAAAACAGATGACCCATCTATTAAGGATGAGACTCCCATTAGGCTTACTGACACAAACCAATTCATTGGTGTGCAATTGGAGTTAGCGGAATGGAATATTTCTCTAGCCTAGGAGTGGTGTTCTAATGATGATTCCAACAATAGGAAAAAGCAAGATGACAATGATTGGATAAAATTTTCCAATCCTCTCTTCACATTGGTTGATTCTTTCAAGGAAAGGAGCAATCTTGTGTTTGAACTCAAAGATACTGGCCTACCAACAATTTGTGGTAATATGATGAATTATAGAAATGGGGATAAAGATGAAAGTGTTGAATTATTGGAACATTAGTAAATTAATGGGAAGGAGTGTGAATCATGGAGATATGAGGAAATTGTTAATGAATTCTACATGGAATTTGATGGAAATAAGAAAGAACAAATTATTGAGTCATCTAGTTCACCTAAACAAAACTGGGAAAGAGATCGGGGATTTTCTCTTTATGTTGTGAATGAGGATGAGTTTACTCAGTGTGTTGAGTCCTTTAAGATGATAGTTTGAGACATAGAAGTTGAAACATAGAGTTGCACATATCAAGAGGAGAAAGTATTTGATGAAAAGTGGTTGTTTGGAGGAATGATAACTTATATTGGCCTCTTCATTGAAATGAATATTTCATGGCCAAGTTTATCATGTTTTCTGCTATCCTCCAAAAGTTGCATGGGAATTTTGTCTTTTTAGGTGTAGATTGTTCTTCTCTCAACTAGTTAATGATTTTGCATGATCAATTGGTTCTCCTTAGAAGGTAGGATTTTTCCTACCATGTACATAGCCCTAGTTTTGGTGTTTTTAATTTGTTGTTTTAGCCTTCTCTTCCTTTCCCCTTTTCAATGTTTTTTTTGGTTTAGCTCCTTTCCTTTCATACATGACTTTGTACCCAATGAACTAGACATTGATTTAAATATATTCCTAGGTGCATGGCTTCATCCTTGCAATCTTCATCCCCAGACAGAGCCATTGTTACCTAAGATTCAGTCACTTGACCTAAATCTTATGTATTTACAATAAAAAAATTTAATTATAAACTTTGTTGATATTTTCCCAAGTTTTGTGAACCTTGTTGATCACCGAAAAGGCTATCAGAACACCTTATCATGTTGATTCCTTGTGAAAAAATTTAAATGTGTTTTATTTATCCAAGTTGCTAAGTTGTTTTCTATCCCTAACTAAATTCTTAAAACCACCCTAAAGAATGATTTTAGAAAGGTAAAATTGTTCAAGAGAAGATTGTTGATGTCAAAGTCTACAAAAGGTTTGGAAACCTTTGTTGATCTCCGACAAGGTTGAACACAAACCTTCCCACCAACTGATTATACAAGCACTTAGGCGGCTCGTTCATAAGAAAAACTTAAAAAGGTTGTAAGTGGTAAAGAAGCAGGTTACTATAACCATGGTGGATGTTGATGGTGTATTGAAAATTATTTCTAAGTCTGATATCATTCCAAAAGTAGCATTTATTAATTGTAGAAAATAATACTTAATCAAGGAAAAATGTAGATGAGTTTAAGTGTGAATAGTACCATCAACCAAAATAAAGTGCAAAAAAAAGAAAAAAGTGACATTCACATGAAAAATAAAAACATGCCACTATAATATAAAATCCTTGATATATTTATGTATATACAGTAAATTACAAAGGTCGTGTTTATATTCAAAAATTCTATTACATTCTTCTTCTAGACAAAGGATGAACATGAGGATGTGAATCCCCTCTACCACTTCTTGCAGGATTAGATTGCATGAAATGGGTAAATATCCCCATGTCCTTATGTTCTAATCAAACACGAAGGAGAGCCTCTGCCTCTTCAATAATGTCATTGTGAAGCATTGTTGTAATGTAGATGGAGTCACCCGCTTGGCCTATTCTAGGAAATGCACTCAACCCTCTAATGGTTGCTCTCACTTTTGCTTGGTACTCTGGTTAGACCAATTGCTCTACAACTCTCAGTCCCCACTCATGTTTTCTAGAAGTACAAACAACATTATATGTGAAGAATTCTAAAATCTCAACATTATGCACATGGACATAATTTAGAAAGTTCTCTCCAATGATCTTCTTGAGTACTCCCTTAACCTCACTATGAACAATAAAGACATCCTTTGGTTGATTGGTCATCCATCTATGATGAAATACCCTATCGAGGAAGTGTCACTCTTAGTGCTCGCCATCTCAAAAGAAAAAATACTAGTGAATATGAAAGCAATTGCTTTAGTATTTATATAAATTCAGTGGCATGATAGATGATTTACACTAGATATTTTCTTGAGAATAATAGTGATTGCAAGGACAATAATGTTCCTTAAGAATTTAATGAAGAGGGTTGTTGATGTGACTTTGGTGTATTAAATTATTTAGTTCAACTTCTTGAAGTTTCAAGTTGTGTACATTTTTTAGATGGTTTGCACAAGTAAAATGAAAAAAATATTTATTTCTTTAATGCAAATTATGGGAGTTACGTCCCATTTGCATGTACGTCATGCCATGGGGTAGAATTATAAGAAAAAATGCTTCAATCAATTGTAAAGATCATATTGAGAGAGGAAATGTAATGATTATTAATGTCATTCATTAATGTTCTTTGTTTATCAGCATATCTAAGTGGGAAATTAGTTATCACAAAACCATCGCTTGACAAGATGGTCATTACTTTAACAACCAAGATTCAAGATTAGGTTTTTTTTTTAAATTGAGTCCTAATAACTCTGGAGGATCTGAATTTCATTTTTCTTATCAATAGCTATTGGTGATATTGACCTTATTAAGATGGGCTATGGATTTGATATTGCAGTATTTCAATAACGGTCAATTCATTCACTAATAGGTAGGAATTTAATTAGGGCTAAGGTTCAATTGGGATTAGTGTTAGGGTTAGATTTATAGTTCAATCAAGATTTAATGATGATTGCTTATATACTTATGTGGTACAAATAGTTACAATAGTTTTATTTATAAATTTCATTAAAAAATATATTTGTCACATGTTTTTATTGATTATTTCTCTAGACCAAGTTTACATAAGAGTAGCATAGATTTAATAATGATATATAGTTATTCATATTTTTATCCTTGTACTACATGTGATTATTATCATATAGATGGATATTCATAAGATAGATGAATTATATTGCAACATACAATTGATCATTCTTTTCTTTCATTTATCATTCAACTTTTGGCTTGTCCTTAGTTTTGTTCAATTTTCATGTCTACTTTATCTTTTGAGATCATGTGTTTAGCTTATTTATGTCTTTTCATCCACTTGGGGGGTATGTGTGATTTTTTTGATCTTAATGATTAATTATATATCCTTTTATTCTTCTTGGTGACATGTTTAATTTCTTTAACAACTTGATTGTCTTGATCATTTATCTTTATCTTATACATGTTTTATCTATTACCCTTTTATTATTGTATCTTGTTACTCTATCTAGATTCACCTACAAGAGCATGAACAATGAATTTCTACCAAAAGGGAAAAATTAACCTAAAACCTTGTCATATTTTAGCGTTTTCTAACACAAAGAGGATGCAACTAACATTTTTGAATAAGGAAGATAAATAAAAAAATAAAGGGATCTATGGAAAGGAATAGTATAGAAAACATATTCAATAAGAGAAAAAATGAAGGAACATGCATATGGGAATAAAGAAGCCATGAAGCACCTAAGGATAAATTTTGAAGACTTCATGTACCAAACTAATTCTCCAAGCTTAGAAGACCTCAAATGGCTCTAATATTATGCAGAGCATGGAGGATTCACTCAAACAAACACAATATAAACCTTTTCAAACACTTTTTCATCCTTCAAAACCCTAACATCAAGAACAACTCATCATTCTTTCAATTTTCCTTGTAGTAGTCCAACCAATTAATTTTAACCATATCTTGCAAGAATCACTTCAAAAACACAAGAGGGTTAACATTTCAAATATCCATTTTGGCATTTTCAACATATCAAATTTGTTCATGCTCTTGTTTTCGAACACACTCTCCAAAATTGGACTATCACACTGCCCCAAGGCCAAAATAGGCCACTTTTACAAAGAATCCCCAATCTAAATGTGCATCCAACCTTAAAACTCAATTGAAATGTTCTTTATAGACCTAAAATAGTATGAATCCACAACTTTCCTCAATTGGAACAATAAAAAACTCATCATAATGCAAAACCCTTAATCTAGGCCTTCCTATGCTTGAAATGAAGAGGGTTTAGTGAAAATCATTACCCCATACCCTAAATCACCTTATCACTACCTCTAACACATAAAAAAATGTCTGCACATGCTTAATAAAACATTCCCCAATCTCCAACAATACAATTTCATCAAACTACCACTTCTAGCTATCCATTTTGAACCAAAAAACTCATGAAATCACTTAGGGCAGCAATCAAAAACCCCTCCAAATGCCTTCCCTACTATTAAAATCAATTCTAACATAAAAAAAACCTAATTCACCCATTTCACCAAGTCTTAAACTAATCTATAGATGGAATAGGTGATTAATCCATTATAAGTGCTTTCAAACCCTTAAAATCTGAGTTCAAACCCGCCCATAGTAAAATGACTGTAAAAGCTACAAATCTCAATGAAAATTCTTCAAAATATAACCAAAATGAAGATACTTCATGTGTCCATAAATTAAAATTGAATTTTTTATAAAAAACAAACTGATTGGAGTTGTACAATGGCCTACAACAACAATTTACCAAAAAGTTCTAAAACAAATAGGGTTTTATTTATGGTTTCCACTTCAAGATAGGACTCCAACCCTTGCCTTGACTTGTATGAGGCTATTTAAAAAAAAATACACAAAAAATAACTCACAAAACTGACTAACCACCCTTTGGACTCCAAAATGACCATTGGTATTCTCAATTGTTGCATTTTTGCAACTTTACAATGTTGCATATGACAACTTTTGATAATTTTACAAATATGAAAAAATGAGCTCAAGTGACACCAAAGTGACTCCATACAATATAAATGGTCTATTATGACCTTATTTTCAATAAAAAATACTCTAGACACCAAAACTCCACCACAAGACCCTGTTTACAAAACTTGCAAATTTGGACTATCATGGTGCCCCTACACCATACACCCAGCCTAAAAAAGATTTCAAGTCCCTTGGAAATTGAATTGTAGCATGTCCACATTTGAAAACTTCATGTCTCTGACCCCCAAAAGCTATTTCATCTGTTTTTCCTTTTCAATGTGTTAAGTATTGAAGCTTCGCATTGTTCTTTGCATTGATAGACTCCTTGAAATAGTTCAATATTTGCTTCATCTTCACCTTAGGCTTCCCCAATTGTTTGCTAAGATGTTTAGGCCTGTCAAATGGCATAATATTCTTCCTATCTACATCCCTATATACCTACACTTGAATAATAACTACGAAAACTTCAATCACCAAAACAACTTGGTTAGTGCCATTACCACCCATGCATTCTTTACTTTGCTTCTCACATTCTCTTGGTGACCCCTGCAATATGACATCTAACGGAAGCATATTAGTCTGCAACTCTTCATTAACAACTAGAGTATCAACACCAACTTTATCAACATCCTTCTCTACTTTTTCATTTTCCTCATTAGACTCAAACAATTGAAAATGGTATGAAAACTCATCCACAATTATGTCTACCTTGTCCTTTTGAATTTCTTCAATGCTTGATGTCAAAGAAGTCATAGATGTACTCACCATTTCATTGCTTACCTCTTCCTTTGTCTAAAATTGATTTTTTTCTTCCTCTATTTCTGTTGTCCTTTCTTGTCTTCCAATTCACCAAGCTCTCTAGCCACAATTTTTCCTTTTGAAGGCATCTTTACTCTTCAACCTTCTCACTTTTCCTCTCAAAATTCACTTTTTATCCTTCAAAGGACCTAATTCCTAAGATCTGATATCAATTGATGCAGAGCATGGAGGATTCACTCAAAAAAACACAATACAAACCTTTTCAAACACCTTTCCATCCTTCAAAACCCTAACTCCAAGAACAACTCATCATTCTTTCAATTTGCCTTGTAGCAGTCCAACCAATGAATTTTAACCATATCCTATAAGAATCACTTCAAAAACACAAGAGGGTTAACATTTCAAATACCCATTTTGGCATATTTCAACATATCAAATTTTTTCATGCCCTTGTTTTGGAACACACTCTCCAAAATTGGACTGCCACACTACCCCAAGGCTAAAATAGGCCACTTTTACAAAGCAACCCCAATATAAATGTGTTACCAACCTTAAAAATCAATTGAAATGTTCTTTACAGACCTAAAATAGTTTGAATCTGCAACTTTCCTCAATTGGAACAATCAAAAACTCATCAAAATGTAAAACCCTTACTCTAGGCCTTCCTATGCTTGAAATGAGGAGGTTTTAGTGAAATTCATTACCCTATACCCTAACTCACCTTATCACTACCTCTAACACATAAAAATATTCTTGTACATGCTTAATAAAACATTCCCCAATCTCTAGCAATACAATTTCATCAAACTACCACTTCTAGCTATCCATTTTGAACCAAAAAACTCATGAAATCATTTAGGGCAGCAATAAAAAACCCTTCCAAACACCTTGCCTACTCTTAAAATCCATTATAACATCAAAAAATAACCTAATGCACCCATTCCACTAAGTATTAAACTAATCTACAAGTGGAATGGGTGATTAATCCATTTTAAGTTCTTTCAAACCCTTAAAATCTGAGTTCAAACCTGCCTACAGTAAAATGATTGTAAAAACCACAAATCTCAATGAAAACTCTTCAAAACAAAACCAAATTGAAGCTACTTCATCTTTCCATCAATTAAAATTGCAATTTGGATAAAAAACAAATGGATTGGGGCCATACAATGGCCTACAACAACAATTTACCATAAATTTCTGAAAAATAAAGGACTCCAACCCTTGCCTCGACTTGTATGAGACTATTTAAACACCAAGACACTAAAACTAACTAACCACCCTTTGGACTCCAAAATTACTGTTGGTAATCTCAAATGTTTCAATTTTGCAATTTTATAATGTTGCATATGACAACTTTTGATAATTTTACAAAATATGACAAAATGAACTCAAGTGACACCAAAGTGACTCCATACAATATAAATGGTCTATTATGACCTTATTTTCAATACAAAATACTTTAGACACCAAAAAACCACCACAAGACCCTATTTACAAGACTTTCAAATTTGGACTATCATGGTGCCCTTGCACCATAATAGCTCCAAGATCTAAATAATAAGAGATGCAAGATTGATAGCTTGAAAGGAAGGAAAAATTAAGATGATGAAATGAGGAGAAAGAATGTATATTTATAGGTATTGAAGATTTTTTGGGGGAAAATGACACAAGACACATATTAGGACTATTTAATGGTAATACCAAAATTTGGTGAATTTTGACATGAAAACAAAGGGATTTATAGTATAATTTAAATCCTTGAATCCACCAATTTTTTTAGGAAAAAGGATAAGTAAGGTCTCAAAAAAATGGAGAAATATTGCATGTCAAAAGGATCCTCAAAACATGAAAAATAAAGAAAATTAGGGAAAGGGAGGGTTATAATATATAATGGAAGACATAAAATTCAAATCCTAGGTGGTTGGGATAAGGATTACATGGGAGATGTTAAAGATCATGTACTTGAACTTCACTTAGCTACAAGAAAATAATAAGAAACACCAAAATATTAATTTTTCATGCATTGTGGGGCCAAACTGACTGTGCAAACACATTTGGGTGGGTGGGTGAATTCTAGGGAAGGAATCTATTTTCTCTCTAGGTCACTTGATCCTTTCAACCTATACTATTCTAACACGATCTCTTATGAGCTCTAAGAGCAAAAAATTGCCAAACTATGACAGTATTTCTTGAAGCCTGTAGAACCTAAGAATAATTTTTCTATACCTATAGTTGTATATGGGGTCCCTCCACATTAACCTTCCTATATTTTTTTAAAGTCCACACTGTTTGACCATGCTAACATGGAATGCATTCTTGCAAAAAGTGTGCTTTGAGTTGTACAAAAATGGAAGCAAACGTATTTTGAATTTTTTGTATGGTGGGGATAAAATTATTGCACCAACATGTCGAGGTGGGTGAGTGGGTAAATTATAGAGGAGGCCTCTATTTTTTCCCTAGGCCACCTGATCCTTCTAGGCTACACTATTATGATACATTGTCTTAAGAGTCGTTAAACCAAAAAACTACCAAACTATGATAGAGTAGTATCAAACCTTGTGGCACCTAGGAATGTTATGTATAAATAGTCATGTGGATATTGAGTCCCTCCACATTAACCTCTCTTGTTTCTAGTCAAATCCACACCATTTGACCATGCTAACAATGAATGCATTCTTACAAAAAGCATCATTTGAGAGTAGTGTGAATGTGGAAATAAGCATATCTTGCATTTTATGTGTGGTGGGGAAAAAATTGTACCAAAACATTTGGGTGGGTAGGTGAATCCTACTAGAGGAATATATTTATTCTTTAGATCTCCCAATCCCTCTATCCTACTCTATTCTGATGCAATCTCTTAAGAGTCCTAAAAGAAAAATGTTGAAAGAATGAAAGTGTTGTCATTGATGTCAAATGATTAACTGGTTCTCAACTAGTTTCTATTGTCATTGATGTCATGGATAATGGTTATTGGTTGTGTATGTCGAGGATATTGAGAAAATTGTAAAGGAAAAGATTGCAAGTGTTCAATTGTTGCTCTAGGTTTTTCTCTAGGATTCACTCCTATGTTCATGTGGTTCAAATATGTTGATCATGGTTGTTATAAGTTGCTATATCTAAGACTTGGGCTTCTGGAACATTGTACAGTGTGAGTTATATTCACTAGTTGTGAACTGTGTTTTTTAGTGTATCTGGCTGAGGTCCGAGAGAAATGTAGCTACTTTGGATTTCTTCTTATTTGAGTCTTATGACTTGCGATTCTATAGTAAGCTAATATGATCGTGTTGAAGATAATTTTGTTACCTAGAAGGATTGGATCATGCTACAGTTGTGTGTGCTTAATTGATTTATGTTTTTAACATTGTTTTGGCCAACCTTGTGTTTAACACTACTTTCTAGGCTTATGGAAGCATGTTGAAGCATGTGTTTGGGTCACCCAGATTCTAATTCCATCCTTGAATTTTTTGGCACTGACCTAATTTGAATTTGTAAATACAAATGGTGTATGTTCAACTTTGGATATGTTTCAAAGTTGAAGTTTGTATAAATATAGGATGAGATATTGGTGAAAGCCAAGTGCAAAGAAATATAGCTCAAGATAGATGTGAATCAATGTGCATGTAATGTGAGTTGGTGCAAATTAGTGCAAAGTATAATTGGTGAGTTTTTGGAAGCAGTGAGTTGAAGGTGTACTCTATCATTCAAGCATGTTTGCAAGTATTTGAGAAAATCATGGTGGGAATCTCTATTGCATCGAGACTATTTTTCTATGTAAAAAATCTCTTCTATATTGTTTGTATCTTTGTGGCAGTGAGCCCTCTGAGTGGTTAATCCTTGTTGGATAGTGAGTCCTTTTTTGATAGTGAACCTTATCTAGTAGCGATCCTTTGTAATTGGGTTTGATATTCTCTATATTGTGAGCTAATCCTCACCATGGTTTTTTCCTTATTGGGTTTTCCACATAAATCTAGTGTTATTATGTATGTGTGTTTTTTTTCAGTTTCTGCCTTTGCACTGAATGATTAATCATATTAGTAGAATAAAGGATTTGTGATTGATTTAATTTTTGGTGAAAGTTTTAAATTTTTTTTACAAATGATTCACCCCCACTCTCAGTTGTCTTGTTCAATAATTGGTATCAGATATTGGTTCCTT
This sequence comes from Sequoia sempervirens, assembly GCA_007258455.2. NCBI lineage: Eukaryota > Viridiplantae > Streptophyta > Pinopsida > Cupressales > Cupressaceae > Sequoia > Sequoia sempervirens. The sequence goes on along the minus strand of VDFB02000017.1, from coordinate 540,692,510 downwards.
GGAGAAGAGCTTAACCACTTAAGGAAGGTCTAGGATGGAAGACACGATCACTTTTGAATGTCCTAGGTTTGATGGAACTAATTATTCTATCTAGAAAATACAAATGGAAGGATATCCAAATTATTGTGGATATGATGTTGAAACAACTTATAAGGTTGCTTACACTCCTCCAACTAATGGTCTAAGTACAATTGATGAAATCAAGGCACATGAAGCAAACAACAAGGAAATTTTTATTCTAAAGAATAGTCTTTCACATTCTGAGTTGATTAAAGTTCAAAATTTGAAGACTACTAAAGAATTTTGGGATTCTTTAGAAAAGATGAATGAAGGAGATAAAAAGGTCAAAGAAGAAAAGTTGTAGAATTTAGAGGCACATTTTGAGGTCTTGCATATTTTTGAAGATGAGAACATTAAATCTTATGTACTGAGAGTGGATGATTTGGTATATGAAATGAGAGGACTTGGTGCTACAGTAGATGAATCTAAAAGATTCTTAGAACTCTCCCTGATGCATATAGTGAAAAGGTATATGCTATTGAAGAATATGTGGACTACAAGACCTATACTAAAGATTAGTTATTGGGAACTCTAACATCTTATGAGATGAGAAAACCAAATTTGAGAAATGGATCCAAATCGGAAATTGCTTTCAAGGAGACAAGAACTAAAGATTTGAATGAGGAGAACCTTGATGAAGTAGAAGCTAAATTTTTGAGAAGAATGAGGAAAGGCTCTAACAAGTATGAAGGTAATTTACCCTTTAAATGCTTTAGTTGTGGAGGAATAGTTCATTATGCTTTGAGATATCCACAAAGAGCTAAAAGGAACAAACAAAGATTTGAGAAAGAAAAAAAGGAAAAAGATCAACATAGAATATTATGTGAATGAAAATTCTAGTATTTTTTATGAAGAGTCTGATTATGAATACTTTGATGACAATGAATGCTTGTTCTTAGCTATAGAATATGAACCTACTTCTACTAAATCTAAAAGACAGGTGAAGGAATGTCCTCCGAAGAAAGAGAAAGATGAAGATGTTGTAATATCTTCCCTATATGCTAAAAAATAAAAGAGCTATTTGGTTGTTGATAGTGGATGTTCACATCACATGACTGGTGAAAAGAGTAAGTTTGATAAACTAGAAAAATGTGATGGAGGCTTAGTTATGTTTGGAGATGATACTAATGCTAAAATTTGTGGGATAGGTTTAGTAAGTTTTGATGGCAAGGATAATACTAATGATGTCTACTATGTTAAGGGTTTAAGGAATAATCTCTTGAGTGTTGGATAGATGGTAGTAAAGGATATAATCTTGTATTTTTGGATGAGAGATGTGAAATCAAGAAAGGATCCAAAAAAGTTATTTTTGCATGAAATAATTCTAAAGGAAATATATATCAACTTAAGGGTGTTAATGTACATTGCTTAATGACTCAGATTAATGATAGTTGTTTATGGCATCAGAGAATGTGCCATATGAATTTTGATAACTTGGAAAGGATCAGTGTAGTACAAGCCATAAGAGATTTACAAAGGATTACAAAGCTTATTAATGTTATTTGTAGGAATTGTTAGATTAGAAAGCAAGTGAGAAACAACTTCAAATCAAAGGAACAATCTACTATTAGACTACTAGATTTGATTCATAAAAATATTTGTGGTCCTACAAGAGTGAGAATTCTATAAGGTGAAAGGTACTTTATTCTTTTAATTGATGATTACTCTAGGTATACATGGTTTACTTTTCTTAGAGATAAATCTGATGCATTAGATAGATTCAAGACATTCAAAGCTATGGTAGAGAATGAAGAGAATTTGAGAATAAAATGTTTAAGGTCTAACAAAGGTGGTGAATTCAGCTCCCATGAGTTTAACATGTTTTGTGGAATTCATGGAATAAAAAGACAATTATTTTCTCATAGAAATCCTTAGCAAAATGGAGTTGTTGAAAGAAAGAACAAAACAATTCAAGAAACAACTAGATCAATGATTATTGAAGCTAGTTTAGTGGAAGTTTACTAGAGAGAAGCTATTCACACTATTGTCTATGTCTTCAATCAAGTTCAAGCAAGAGATAACAGTATTAAGCCCCCCTATGAGCTATGGTGTGGAAGAATTCCTAATGTTAAGTATTTCAAGGAATTTGCAAGCAAATGTTATATCAGATGGGATGAATAAAAATTAGGGAAGTTTGATGCTAGAAGTGATGAAGGTATTTTCCTTGGATATTCTACTAGAAGAAAATATTACATATGTTTCAATAAAAGACTAAGAAAGATTGTAGGAAGCACAAATGTCAAGGTTGATGAAGTAATGAACAATTTGATTGAAGTTGATGGATATGTATCTGATGAACCTGATTGTGTAAGATTTGAAGAATTTGTGGAAGAATAAGAGAAGCAAAATGAAGAAGAAGAAGCTCTGGTGGTGTCCCCTAAGACACCTAGATATGTATAGAAGAATCATTCAAAAGTTCAAATCATTGGAGACAAAAGAAAAGGAGTATTGGCAAGAAGCATAATTGTTGATGCTGGTGAGATAAATATGTGTTTACTTTTTGAGATTGAGCCAAATACCATAAGTGAAGCATGTAAAGATGAGCATTCGAGGGAAGCTATGAAAGATGAAATTATGTAGATTGAGAAGAATTAAACTTTGGAATTGGTCCCTAGACTGAAAGACAAAAATATAATTGGATCAAAATGGGTGTTCAGAAACAAGTTGAATAAGAACAAAGAAGTAGTTAAAAATTAAGCAAGGATTATGTGTAAGGGTTACTTGCAAGTAGAAGGTATAGATTTTCAAGAGAATTTTGCTTCAGTAGAAAGAATGGATGCTATTAGAATGTTCTTAGCATTTTCTACTCATAAAGATTTCAAGGTCTATTAGATGGATGTTAAGTCTACATTCTTAAATGGTGAGTTAGAGGAAGAGGTCTAAATGGAACAACTAGAAGGATTTCAGTTGTCAGATGAATTAGATATGGTTTTTAGATTGAAGAAAGCTTTATATGGATTGAAGCAAGCTCCTAGAGTCTGGTATGCAAGGATAGATAGATAGTTGATTCAACAAGGTTTCAACAAAGGTACGAAAGATAGTAATCTTTATTTTAAGATTGAAAATGACAAAATCTTGATAGTGGTTAATATGTTGACAACATTATCTTTGGAGGAAATGAAACTATGTGCAAGATGTTTCCTGAAGAAATGCAAAAATAATTTAAGATGTCTATGTTTGAAGAGGTGAATTTCTTTCTTGGGCTACAAATTAATCAGACAAAGAAAGGGATCTTTATTTCACAATCAAAGTATGCAAGAGAGATTTTGAATAAGTTTGGGATGGATGGTTCCAAACTAGTATGCAATCCTATGGTGATTGGTTGAAAATTGAGTAAAGATGGTGATTCACCTAAGGCTAATCAAAGCATGTATAGATCTATGATTGGAGGTTTGTTGTATTTGACTGCTACTAGACCATATATCATGCATGTAGTTTGTGTGGCTATATTTCAAGAAGACCTAAAAGAAACACATTTTTATGTAGTTAAGAGGATTTTCAAATATTTGAATGGTACTATGGATTATGGCTTGTAGTATCTTAGGGATATTGATTTTACACCAAGTGCTTACATAGATACAGATTGGGTTGGTTGTGTAGATGAAAGAAAGAGTACAAGTGGTGGTGCATTATTTCTTGATTGCAAACTAGTGGCATGGTTGAGTAAGAAGAAAGATTTGGTTTCTTTATCTACTACTGAAGCTGAGTATATTGTTGTTGCATCTTGTTGTACACAAGTTTTATGGATGAGATAGACATTGAAAGATATATGAGTTATGTCTGATGATCCAATTTCTATCTTCTATGATAATACAAGTGCAATTAACATTTTAAAAAATATAGTGATGCATTTAAGGACAAAGCATATATCTATCAGGTATCAATTTTTGAGAGAGAAGGTTGTGGAGAATGAAGTAAGGCTCAAGTATGTACCTATGAAGGATCAAGTGGCTAACATATTTATGAAGGATCTTCCTAAAGATACTTTTGATTATCTCTAGAAGAAGTTAGGGGTTATTTCCCCTCCTTTCTTTTGAAACTATATGCATATGGAGATGCATCAGTCCCATGGATCTAAGGATCTATCTTTCTTCTAGACTAATGTTTTGGTGGTTACCTCTCAGGGGGAGTAGGTAGTGTCAAGTGTTTTCAATGAAAGAATATTGTGTTCTTAATATCAAAGGGGAAATCAATGTAAAACATCCTATGCCTTTTCCATTGATTTCAAAGGGGGAGAAGAGGAAGATGTGAAAAAGAAAAGATGTAAAATAAAAAGATTATCTACTAAGGGGGGGAAATAGAAAGAAAAGTGTGTTCAGAACTCTTGTGTTGTCATTGATGGTTTTTCACATCATGTGTTGCCATCAATGACAAAGGGGGAGATTGTTGAAAGAATGAAAGTGTCATTGATGTCAACTAGTTAACCTATTCTCAACTAGTTGTTGTTTTCATTGATGTCATGGATAATGGTTATTGGTTGTATATATCAAGGATATTGAGAAAATTGTAAAGGAAAATATTGTAGGTGTTCAATTATTGCTTTGGGTTTTTCTCTGAGATATGTTCATGTGGTTCATATATATTGATCATTGTTGTTGGAAGTTTCTATATCCAGGATTTGGGCTTCTAGATCATTGTACAGTGTGAGTTGTGTTCACCAGTTGTTAACTGTGTTTTTTAGTGTATCTAGCTGAGGTTCGAGAGAAATGTAGTTGCTCAAAATTTCTTCTTGTTCATGTTTTATGACTTGTGGTTCTAGAGTTAAGCTGATATGATTATGTTGAAGATAATTTTTTTATCTAGAAGGATTGGATTGTGCTAAGGTTGTGTGTGCTTAATTGATTTATGTGTTTAACATTGGTTTGGTCAGCCTTGTGTTTAAAACTACTTTCGAGGCTTATAGAATCATGTTGAAGCATGTTATTGGGTTGCCCTCATTCTAATTCCACCATAGAATGTTTTGACACTGATCTAATTTGAATTTGTAAATACAAATGGTGTATGGCCGACTTTGGACATGCTTCAAAGTTTGAATTTGGTAAAAATATAGGATGAGATATTGGTGAAAGAAAAGTGCAAAGAAATAGAGCTCAAGATAAATGTGAGATAGATGTGAATAAGTTTTGATGTAATGTGAGTTGGTGTAGATTAGTGTGAAGTCTAATTGTTGAGTTTCCAGAAGTAGTGAGCTAAAGGTGTACTCTATCATTCAAGCATGTTTGCAAGTGTTTGAACAAATCATGGTGGAAATCTCTATTGCATTGAGACTATTTTTCTCTGTGTAACAAATCTCTTCTATCTTCTTTGTATCTTTGTGGTAGTGAGCCCTCTAGGTGGTTAGCCCTTGTTGGAAAGTGAGTCCTAATCCAGATAGTGAGTCCTATTTTGGTAGTGAACATTCTCTGGTAGTGAACCTTCTCTGGTAGTGAGCCTTTGTAATCAATTTTGATATTCTCTATATTGTGAGCTAATCCCAATCATGGTTTTTCCCTTATTGGGTTTTCCATGTAAATCTAGTTTTATTGTGTATGTGTGATTTTTTTTAGTTTCTACCTTTGCACTTAATGATTAATCATATTAGAAAAATAAATGATTTGTGATTGATTTTTTTTCAGTGAAAGTTTTAAAATTTTGTTATAGCTGATTCACCCCCCCTCTCAGCTATCTTGTTCAACAAGGAAAAAACCTCCAAACTATGATAGAGTAGTTCTCTAAGTTTTTTGCACCTAGGAATGTTTTTTCTAAACCCAAAAGTGGATATGGCTTCCATCCACATTAAAATCTCTTGGTTTTTGTCAAATCCACATCATTTGACCATGACAAAAATGTATGCATTCTTTCAAAAAGCATCATTCAAATGTACTACAAATGTGGAAATAGGCATATCTTGATTTTTGTGCATGGTGAGGAAAAACCAACTATGCCAAAATCTTCAAGTGAGCAGGTGAATGCTGCAAAATCCACCCATTCATTCCCCAAGTCACTGGATCTTTTTTGCACTATTTCGATGCATTCTCTTAAGAGCCCTAAGAGAAAAAAATTTCAAACTATGACAGAGTGGTTCTCAAAGCTCATGGAACCTAGGAATTTATTTTCTAGACCTATAGGTGGATATGGGGTCCCTCCACATTAACCTCTATCAATTATGGTCAAATACACATTGTTTGACCATACCAACAACAAATGTTTTCTTGCAAAAAAAGCATCATTTAAGAGTAATTCAAACATGGAAACAAGTATATCTTATGTTATGTGAATGGTGGAGCCAAATTGACTACACCAAAATGTTTGAGTGGGTGGGTGAATTTCACCATATATTTTTTTCATTCCCCAAGTCACCATATATTTGTAGACTATGTTATTCCAATGTGGTCTCTTAAGAGCCCTAGGAGAAAAATACTTCCACACTATGATAGAGTATTTATAAGAGCTCATAGTACCTAGGAATGTTTTCTCTAGACCTATAAGTGGATATAGGGTCCCTCCACATTAACCTCTCTCAATTTTGGATAAATTCACACTATTTAACGATGCCAACAATGAATGCATTATTGTAAAATGTTTCATTTGAGAGCAATACAAATGTGGAAATAAACATATTTTATTTTTTATGTGTGGTGGGGCCAAAAAGACTATTCCAACACATCCAAGAGGGTGGGTGAATTCTATAAAATAAATTAATTCATTCCCCAAGTCACCAAATATTTGTAGGTTTTTCTATTCTGGCACAATCTTAATAGCCCTAAGAGAAAAAACTCCCAAAATATGATGGAATATTTATATAAGCTTGTGGCATTGAGGAATGTTCTATCTAAACCTAAAATTAGATATTGGGTCCCTCCACATTAACCTCTCTTAGTTTTGGTCAAATCCAAACCATTTGACCATGCCAACAATGAATTGCATTCTTACAAAAAACATCATTTGAAAGCAATACAAACATGGAAATATGTATATCTTGTGTTTCATGAATTTTGGGTCTAAACTGATTACACCAACATGAATTCTTGGGGATGCCTTTGTTTATTCCCCAAGTTACCCAATCCTTCCAAGCTACACTATTCCAATGCAATGTCTTAAAAGAAAAAATACCAAACTATGATAGAGTAGTTCTTGGACCTCATGGCACCTAGGAATGTTTTTTCTAGACCTGCAAATGGATATTATGCCCCTCCACATTAACCTATTTTAGTTATGTTCAACTCCACTATTAGGAATTGTATGCAAAAAATATCAATTACATGCAAATAAAGATTAAACAGAGGAATGAAAAATACACGCAAAAAATTAACACAAATAATTTAGCGTGGTTCACCCAATCCGGGCTACATCCACAAAACTGCAGCTATCCAATGATTTTATTATCCAGTGCAAAACTTATTACAATCTTGTGAATAATTACCTTTTTCTACATATTGTAACCCCCATCCCAACCCCTTATAACAAGCCTTTTAGAAGCTTCCAAAATTAGGGTTTTACAAAGTCATTTTTTTCTTTTTCCATGATTTTTCCTTTTTTGCTGACAGTGCGAAAAAATGGAAAAAAAATTCCTCAGGGGCTACTGGCCCTGAACCTTAGCAAGGATACATGTCGGGGTGTATAGTATAGCATGATCAGTCACCACATACCAACATCTACTCTATTTGAACATGCCAACAATGAATGCATTCTTGCAAAAAAAAATCATTTGAGAGAAGTGCAAATGTGGAAACATGCATGGTGGGGCCAAAATTATTTTACTAACACATCTAATTAGGTAGGTGAATTATACTATAGGTTTCTATTTGTTCCTTGGGTCTCCTAATCCTCCCATCCTACTCTATTCCAATGTAACCTCTTAAGATCCATAAGAGAAAAATATTTCAATACTATGAAAAAGTAGTTCTCAAAGCTCATGGAACCTAATAATGTTATGTTTAGACCTACAAGTAGATATGAGGTCCCTTTATAATAACATCTCTTATTTTTGGTCAACTCCACATCTTTTTACCATGCCCACAATGAATGTATTCTTGCAAAAAGTTTCATTTGAGAGTAGTACAATTGTGTAAACAAGCATATTTTATGCTTTGTAAATGGTGGGGCCAAAATTATTGCACCAACATATTTGGTTAGGAGGGCGAATTCTACCAAAGGCATCCATTTTTTCCCTAGGTCACTGAATCTTTGTAGGCTATGATATTCTAATGGAGTCTCTTAAGTCTCTTAAAAATCCTAAGAACAAAAAGTACCAAACTATGAAAAAGTAGTTCTCAAAGCTCATGACATGTAGGAGTATTTTATCTCAACCTATAGGTTTATATGGGGTCCCTCTGCATTAACATCTCTGAATTCTGGTAAACTCCACATTGTTTGAACATAGCAACAACAAATGCATTCTTGTAAACTAACATCATTTGAGAGTAGTAAAAATGTATAAACAAACATATCTTGTGTTCTATGTGTGGTGGGACTAAACAAATATTCCAAAATATCTAGGTGGTTGGGTTAATTCTACTAGAGGTATCTTTTCATTCCCCAAGTTACTATGTCTTTGTAGTCTACACTATTATAATGCAATCTCTTAAGAGCCTTAAGATAAAAAAATATCAAACTATGATGAAGTAGTTCTTGGAGCTCATGGTATCTAGGAATATTATATCTATAACTACATTTGGATATGGGTCCCTCCATATTTAGCTCTCTTGATTCTAATTAACTCCACACCATTTGACCATGCTATCAATTGATGCATTTTGCAAAAATCATCTTTAATGTATAAATAGGCATATATTGCATTATGTGTATGAATAGTCCAACCCAACTTCACCAAAATTTTTGGGTGTGATTAAATGCTACCAAATATATTTTTTCATTCCCCAGATCATCAAATCTTTTTGGGTTATGCTATTTTGATGTAGTCTCTTAAGATCCTTGAGAGGAAAAACTACCAAACTATGATAGAGTAGTTATTAGAGCTCATGGCACCTAGGAATGTTTTTTCTATACCTAAAAGTGGATATAGGGTCCCTCCACATTATCCTCTCTTAGTTCTATTCAAATCCACACCATTTTACCATGCCAACAATGAATACATTCTTATAAAAAATATCATTTGAGAGTAGTGAAAACATGAAAAAGGGTATATGAAAGGAAATAAAAGTGCATAAACACTTCCCTAAATGCAAATCAATCAGGATAGGGTTGCAAAAACTTTGTTTCAAATCTTTATTCTATTATAGTTTCTTAAGAATGTGCATGCATTAAGACTAATTTTCATATTTTAAGCATAAAATACATAACACAAAATTTTACGTGGGAAAACCCTTTTGGTAAAAACCCACACACCAAAGAACAAATCAATTGTATTACAATAATTAGGAAATCACATACAATATGCAAATTCTATACTCTTGTGGGTGTAGTTTCTCAGTGTTACAATTCTAGAGTGATTCTAACAGCATAATGACGTATAGATAATACAATCAAAATACAATAAAAAATGCACTAAGGAATTACATTTATACATCTCCAATATGGGCACCTATGGCTGCCATATGTCATCTCCATAATCTCTACATGCATGCAAACTATAACAGAGAACATGCATTGGTCTCAACTATTCACAAAAGCATCCTACCAATTATACACTAACATGCATGAACATGCAACCAATATGTAATCACATGCAACCACATGCAAGGTAAAAATCACCATATATCATGCACTAATAAAGCTATGCATCCACCATGAGGAAATCAAGTCAACTACCAATTTTGAACTCAACCATGACTCCTCGTCACTTCGAGTGACAATTTCATCTTCACAAAGCAACTTTCCCTTCTGAGCTTTTTTCAACAAGGTCAACTAATTCCACATGGAATCATGGTGCACTTTTGAGAGGCTTCTCACAATATTCTTTGCTTAAATTTCCCTCATGATGACAAGTGTCACCCTTCCTTGCTCTTTGTGCTCATACAAAGGAATATGCTAACCACAGGTCTCAAAACTCACCACACACTGGCACTTGGCATCCAAGCGCTCCTTCTAGGAATTTTACAAATTCCATTTCCTAGAATGAACACCCAAGTGACAAGTGGCACTCTCCCATGACACAAGTTGACTAGTCAACATACCCCCTATAAAATAGGAAAATTTCAAGAAAGTCCCACTTCCTAAAGAGTAGGACATGCTTAATTCTTTATTTCTCAGCAGAAAAAATACTCCTATAAAATAAGAACTCCTAAAAAATAGGACAGAAGGTTGAGACACCAATTCCCAACATTATCCCACTTGACAAAGACCTTCAAAAGCCATAGTAATACTGCTCAGGTTGAAAGGCCTAGATAGAACCGACACACCATTTGAACTTCTCTGTGCTCACTAGCTTTGTCAGTGCATCTACAACATTTATCAAAGTGTCCACCTTTTCTAGGTTCCTTTTCATCTTCCACCATATCACAAAAAAAGGAAAATGTGCATCAATGTTCTTTGTTCTAGCATGGAAAGTAGGAATCATTGCTAAAAAAATAACACTTTGGTTGTCACAACAAATGGTAATCTATCCTACATAAAAACTAATATCCGAATACAGTCTCTTTATCCAAATATCTTCTTTGCAATCATGAGTAGCTTCCATGTACACTGCTTTAGTAGTGGAAAAAGTGACTATAGCTTTCTGCTTACTCTTCTAGCTAATAACGCTAGCAAAAATGTTGAAAACATATCCACTTGTGGATCTCCTACTATCAATGTCATCTACAAAATTGGAATCCACATATCCATGAATTCTCACTAAATGTCAAGGTCTAGTAGGTCTACCATGAAAACATAGAGAATACTCAAAAGTACCCCACAAGTACATGAACACTCTCTTTATTGCATCCCAATGCACTCGTCTAGGATTAGTCATAAACTGACTAAGGACTCCCACTTCTTTGGAAAAGTTTGGCTTAATACAAACCATAACATATATCAACCTTCCAACAACACTCACATAAGGAACTTTGGTCATGTCCTCCATCTCGGTAGGATATTTTGGACAATCCTCCACATAAAGCTTCATCCCCTGCATAATAGGAACAACTATTTATCTGTAAGTAGTCATGCTAAATATCTTCAACATAGAGTTCACATACTTGGTATGTCTTAACCAATGATTTATGTTAGGTCTATCCCTTCTAATCTCAATCCCTAGAATATACCTCATTGTACCTAGATCTTTCATCTCAAATCATGCTAACAATTGAGACTTCAAATCTGAAATCATGATTTTTCCATTCCAAATAAATAGAATATCATCCACATATAGGAAAATAATGAGAATGTGACCATTATTAATTTTGTAATAGACACAATGGTCAAATTTAGATCTCATAAATCCCAAAGACAATACATAGGTGTCAAATTTTTGGTACCACATCCTAGGAGATTGCTTTAAACCATACAAATATTTTCTCAACTTGCATACTAGATTCTCTTTCCAAATGACCATGAAGGATAGTTGTCTTCACATCCATGTGCTCAACTTCAAAGTCATGAGCAGCTACAAGTGATAGAAAGAATTGAAAGGATTCCAACTTAGCAATAGGAGAGAAAATTGCCCCATAACCTATTCCCTCCTCATGGGAATGTCCTTTTGTGACCAACCATGCTTCATGCTTCTTAACACTGCCTTCAGGAAAAGGTACCAAATCCCATTTAGCATTCTTTTTCAATGCTTCCACCTCTTCATTCATGGCTTCCATCTAGGAATCTGCATCATACATACCCATATACTATCTAATTGTCTTGGGCTCATTAGTGTTACCAATCAAAGAAAATATGCAACTCGAGTCTAACATAGAGTAACCTAATCTATCTAATTTTTCATCTTTCCCTTGTAAACATCCTCAATGGCTAAGGTTGAGGCTCTGGCTCTTCTTTAGAGCTTTCAAAGCTGCTAGAGCTCTCCTCATCATTTGGTCCACAAAAAGTGTGTAGTTCATCCTTTTCAGGAGTGGGTGGAATTTGAACTACCTCCTTTTTCTCTTTCTTTTTTGGTTGTAAATCTATTGTGGAAGGTTTTAGTTCATGAAATATACCACTTATACCATAGAGAACCTTCTCTACAACTAGATCCCTAAGCTTGTACCCTTTCACACCAAATCCATAGCCGATGAAGACACACTTCACTGCTTTGTTCTCCAATAGGGATCTTTTCACATTAGGCACATGAGCATATGCCTCATAACAAAAGACTAAGATATATCATCAAGGGATTCTTTCTAGACCATGCCTCAATAGGTTCCTTTTTTGTAACATTCGAAGTAGGAGGCCTCTTAATCAGGTAACATGCAGTAGCTATAGCTTCGGCCCAAAACTTCTATTCAAGGACAACACCACTCAACATACTCCTAGCAATCTCTATCAACATTCTATTCATTCTCTTTGCAACTCCATTTTGTTGTGGGGTGTATGGATTTGTATAGTGTCTCTCAATCCCATGCTCTTTACAGAACCAATTGAATTCTATAGAAAAGAACTCACCACCATTATCCATCCTCAAGCATTTTATTTTCCTACCAATCTGGTTTTCAACCAAGGATTTTAACTCCTTAAACCAATTGAAAACTTTAGATTTATTTCTAGGGAAATAAACAAATTTACTTCTATAATATTCATCTATGAATTAGACAAAGTACATAGATCTATTTAGCAAAGTAACATTAATAGGACCAAACGCATCAGAATGCACAAAATCCCAAAATGTTTAAAAGAATTAGAATAAAAAGAAACATGGTGTTGCTTTCCATATATATAATGTTCACAAAAATTAAACTTGTTATTACAATCATCAAGGCCTTCAACAAGGCTCTTATTTTTTAAGGCTTTAAGACCCTTCTCACCAATATGGACAAGCCTTTGGTACCACAACATTTTTTTCTTAGCAGGAGGTTTTATTTCTAAAGCATTGGCACCCTTATGTACCCAAAAATCATGACTGTCAGATGTAGACACTATAGTCTTCTTCTCTACTCAATCTAATGGTGAGGATGAAGAATCTAAAGAAATTTTATTAGACTTCATAGAAGAACTATTGAATTGAACTGTGCATGCATCCAGCTTATACATAGTGCCAATCCAAACACCCTTAGCAAGCACCATAGCACCTTTGGTCATCTTGTATCCACTACTTAATAAAAAAACCTACACTCCCACATCACCCAACTTACTCATTGAGAGTAGGTTTTGTGCCAAACTAGGGATATGAACAACACTATCAATCCCCCTCACTCTATCATCAGGGAAAAAAATCCTAACTCTTCCACAACCAACAATATTCATGTTAGAGTCATCACCTAGATGCATCTTCCCATCGTCATATTATTCATACTTTGAGAACAAACCTCTATGAGAAGTCATGTGGAAAGAGGCACCTGAATCAATCATTCGTACATCTTCTGATGCATGCATTACTAAGGCTACAACAAAAGCTTCTGCACCATCCTAGGAGAGGATTTATTAGATTCAAAATCAGAGAAAATTGTTTTTATTTTTCTTCTCCTTCTTACAATATTTCTAGAAATGTTCATATTTAGTGTATTTCCAACTTTAAGCCTTGGAATTTTTTCCAAGAGACTTAGATCTCCCCAAAGACTTGGACTTAGATTTCTTGACTTTTTTCTTGACTTTATCCTTTAATCTACCATGAAACAATAGGGCCTCCTTGGCCATCTTAGAAGATTTCCTCTGTATTTCTTCAGCAATAGGGAAGCAACCACATCTTCCATCTTGAAGGTGGTGGTTGTGCTTCCAATAGCCATAACTATGTGGTCCCAAGAGTCTAAAAAATAAAAAAGAAATAACATGAAACGGTCCTTGTCATTGATCTTCACACCAACAAATGCCAGTTGAGCCACTAGCATGTTGAATATTTTCAAGTGATCAACAACTGATCCTCCTTCCTCCATCCTTAAGGAATACAACTTCTTCCTCAAGAAAATATTATTCACCACGTATTTCCCTTGATAAATATCATCAATATTCTTCCAAATACTAGTTGTATTTTCTCCTCATGGACATTCAAGAGCACAAAATCAGCCAAGCAGAGTCTTATTAGACCCTTGGATTTTTGATCCATAAGATCCTAATCAGCTTGTGTGGATGTTGTTGGTTTTGTACTGGATATTTCAGTCCATAAATCTTTGTCTATGAGCATATCCTCCATTTTGAGTTTCCACAACTCAAAATTACCACCGTTGAGTTTCTCCATCTTCTTCCTAATGTGCTTGCCATCTTAAACTTGTAATAAGATTTCAAATTTATCTTTACAAGAACTACCACTAAAACGAGATATTCGCAAAAAACCCTTCTAACCAACCAAGGATATCAAAGTTGGCTAGACTATAATACCAATTGAAAGGAAATATAAGTGCAGAAACACTTCCCTAAATGCAAAGAAATCAATAGAGGGTTGTAAAAACTTTATTTTAAATCTTTATTCTATAACTTCTTAAGAATGTACATGCATTAAGATTAATTTTGATATTTTAAGCATAAAACACATAACACAAAATTTTATGTGGGAAAACACTTTTGAGAAAAAACCAACACAAAAAATCATAGATCAATTGTATTACAATAATTAGGCAATCACATACAATATGCAAAGTTTGTGCTCTTGCAGGTGTAGTTTCATAGTGTTATAATTCTAGAGTGATTCGAGTAGCATAATAGCATACAAATAATACAATCACAATACAATATAAAATGCACTAAGGCATTGCATTTATACATCTCCAATATGGAAACCTAAGGTTTCCATAGGTTGTCTCCATAGTTTTTGCATGCATGCAAACTTTAATGAAGAACATGCATTGGTCTCAACTATTTGCAAAAGCATCATGCCAATCATACACTAAAATGCACGAACATGCAACCAATGTGTAATCACATGCAATCAAATGCAAGGTAAAAATCACCATAAATCATGCACCAATAAAGCTAGGTGTCCACCATGAGAAAATCAAGTCAACTGCCAATTTTGAACTCAACCAAGACTCCCTGTCCCTCTGAGTGACAACTTTGTCTTCAATAAAGCAACTTTCCCTTCCAAGCTTTGGTCAACAAGGTCAACTAATGCCACATGGCATCATGATGAGAGGCTTCTCATAATATTCTTTCCTCAAAGTTACCTCATGACAATAAGTGTCATCCTTCCTTTCTCTTCATGCTCATACAAAGGAATATGCTAACTAAGCATGTTGAAACTCAACACACATTGGCACTTGGCATCCAAGTGCTCCTCCTAGGAATTTTACAAATTCCTTTTCCTAGAATGAGCACCAAAGTGACAAGTGGCACTTTCCCATGACATGGGTTGACCAATCAACATACCCCCTACAAAATAGGAAACTTCCAAGCAACTCCCACTTCCTAAAAAATAGTAGATGCTTAATTCTTCATTTCTCGGCATAGAAAATACTCCTATAAAATAGGAACTCCTAAAAAATATGACAAATGGTTGAGAGACCAATTCCCAACAATATATCTTGTGTTTCATTCATGGTGGGGCTAAAATTATTATACCAAAATATCCAAGTGGGTGGGTGAACACTAGCAAAGGAATCTTTTCATTCCTTGAGCCTCTCAATCCTTCTATCCTACGCTATTCTGGTGCAATCTCTTAAGAGAACTAAGAGAGAGAAAATACCAAACTATGGCAGAGTAGTTCTTGGAGCTCATGGCACCCAAGAATGTTCTATCTAGACCTAAATGTGGATATGGGGTCCCTCCACATTAACCTCTCTCTATTCTATCCAAATTCACACCATTTTACCATACCAATAATGCACACATTCTTGCATAAAACATCATTTGAGAGCAATACAAACATAGAAACAAGGATATCTTGTGTTTCATACATGTTGGGGCCAAACTAATTACACCAACATATTTGGTTGGGTAGGTGAATTCTAGAAAAGGAATTCATTCATTCCACTGGTCTCTCATTCTTTCTAGCCTACTCTATTCTGGTCCAGTCTCCATTGGTCCATGATCCATTAAGTATTTTCCTTGATTTTAGCATATGTAATAATTTATTTTTTAGCCTTGCACTCAAGAGTAAATTTATTGATTTTGTGTTTTAATAGAATTGAAATTACCTAGATAGTTTTCTCTCATTTTAAGGTAGTATCTTCTTTTTGTGGAATTTGTTTCCCACTTTCCCTTTTTCATTAACTCCTTAAATTAGTTACCATATAGTGATAGACTTCTCTAATCATCTTGATTTTGACTATCTTCAATATTGACTAAATGGATAGTCCTAGGTCAATATGTTACTTAAGGACTTGATGTTGTTTTAACTCGAATGATCTCAACTTTAAATATAAATCATTTAATGAATTGGTATAGAGTTAGACTAATAAGGCATGACCTTGTTGCAATTGTAATCACTACATGTAACGATCATCATAGACATATTTTAGATTATATTCATTCTTGAAGATTTAGCAATTCCTTCTATTTAATCTCCCTCCTAAATAACATGGGATTGCCACTACTTCTTGATGTGTGACTTGAGAATTTTATAGCTTGTGTACAATCTTGATCTTTTATTTGTTAGAAATTCATTCATGGAGAAATATACTCTAATTGATCTAACTAGTTATCTACTACATTTGTTTTAATTTTACCTCAAACACAAGAACACCTAGGTTTACTTGATCCTAGGGGGAATTAACCACTTAAATATTTACTCAATGATGAAGTAAATGGAGCCACCCATTGAAGTACCTATATTAACTAACTAAATATAAAGGACCATTGTTCTCAAAAATCCCTTAAATTTTAATCATTGATAAGTATTTGGACGACATCTTGCTCCTCTACTATTTGAATGCATTTGGAATTAATTGGAAGATAATATGATGTTTCTCATGGTTTTTCATTGAGGATCAAACACTTTAATCTCATTCAATAAGATATAATAAATTAATCACATGATACCACTAATCTAGGGGCTACATTAAATCTAAGTGAGAAAATATGTACATGAATTTATGTGCATGTGTAAAATATTTATGAGATATGGTAGTGCAAATATTGAGAGATACATAAAACTAAAACTAGTGAGCATATTATTATTTATTTCTCCATCATCTACATGGAATACTCTTGAGAAAGATATATGAATGTTATCTTATAATTTGTGGTGGTTATCAATATCTATATGTCTATCTAGGTATTTCCTACTACATGTCAATATAGAGATGTAATAAAATATACTAATTCAATTTTGTATCTTGTATATACTAAATTTATTTTAAAGGTTTCTTAATAGCCTAATATCTCTACCTAAAAGGGTAGTTTCTAGGATTCCAAAGTGTATTTATACATGTTAAAATTATAGATTTGTTTTCCAAACTAAGATTGTTAAAGATTGAAAAGAAACATAGTTACCATGTTTGAGAACCTGTCAAATATTAAAAAAACATAATTATTTATATTCATTTTAGTATATTATACTAGGATGAATTTCATGTAAATAGATTCCCATAGTCTCTTTGGAACTAGTATCTAGGTGTATATAAACATTGATTTGTGTTTAGCAATTGCACATGTGGTACAAGAATTGATGTAGCCTAGACCTTCTTCATCATAAAATAATGAAGACCAAAGGACATAAAACCAAAGACAAATCACCTAAGATAGTTATAATTTAGGTAAAATATCAAACTATATTAAGATACCATGATCATGAAAATACCAAACACTATACACACATGGCTTTTGTAAGAATAAGATGTACTCATAAAATAAATTTGTGTTAAATAAAAATCTATATAGGAATACAATGTTATATGTTGATAAAAGTATGATATACGTACAAGACTACCATATAGGCTTACAACACAACCATATAAGTCCACAATGCCACATGTTAGAAATACAAAAATATATGTATAAAAATACCATATAGTCATAGAACAAAGTCATAATGAAATCATTCCTCTCCAATGGAAAGGAATATTTGATGACCCTTTGACTATCAAGTGGATGGAGAGGCAAGTAATAATCATTTATTTCAAACCCACTAACTTGACCTGATCTCATAACATCTTTAAAGCTCTGCCTAATAAAATCATAAATATACACAAATTAATATTATAAAATGAAATAATCACTTATCACCAACTAATAATCTATCTAAATAAACCATGCCTCTCTTCATCCATCTAAGGGGCATGTGCATGAACTGTATTTTTGACCCCCTATGACAAGAATCAAGAAAAAAAAACTATAGATGAATATCGTTAAAATTTGCACTAATAGACATGGGATACAACAAAAAATAAAATATGAAATCAATACTAATTTTGCTCATACCTTTGTCAAAGGAATCAAAGATAAAAATGATGTGGAAACACCCTCCTCCATTGTGCTATGAATACCAGGAGGATTATGAATTGATGTCATCAACTAAAAAATGAAAAATGTTATTAATTTACCAAAATATACCTAACATTATTTTAAAAACATAATTGTTAAAAATAGTCAAGCTTACATCAGTAAAAGATGTGTGACCACTCTAATTGATACATCTTGATGTTGAAGGACCAACATTGACTTGTTCAACATCCAATATGAATTTTAATATTACCTTTCATATAAGGTAAAAATATTTATATGTACTAAATTTACTATTTATTTACTAATTAAATACCTATGGACTTGAAATGGTCATTAATAAAAAGTTGAAGGGATACTAGACATAGGGTAAACACTCTAACCATGAAATTTTATTACAATCAATTTAGTAATTTAGTTAATCTTACATTGGAAAATGGAATATAATAAATTGAATTTAACCTTCTTCAAATCTACATGTATGTCAATACCAAATGTCAAATCTAGCATGTCATCTATAAAGACCAATTCATCCAATATGGATGTGCCCTGCTACTGGCCATGTACAAAGAGACCTATAGTTTTGAAAAATGTGAGGTGAACATCAACACCTAGAATCCCCACCATCATCACATTGTGCTAGAGGCCTGGTGTGTTGTAAAAGGGTTTAAGTGAGTGAGGTGATGGTTTATAGGGTCTTGACATCAACACACTCCTTTAGAATGGAAGGGATTGTGGCATGCTTAGTATTGGTCCTAACAAGGGGTCTACATGCCTAGTCCTAGGCACAATGTGCCCCATTCAAAGTAGTTTGGGATTTCATTGAGGATAAACTCACAATAGAGTTTCCTCAAAAAGTATTGCATGACCTCATTGTAGTTGCATGGAGGATGATCAAAAATGTTCCACCACGTATCCTAAAAATTATTCTTTATCCATTGGTGTTGGTACCAATGGGTAGGGAACCTCCTACAACTACCATGTAGGGGTGCATTAGTTCATGGTTCAATGAACAATGCACACAAATCATATTTCAATGTTTTTTTATTTCAATTGTTCATAGGATGATTTATCAACATAAAATTGTCTTGATTCTCCCCTCTTGTTTAACCAGGTGTTAATCTGGCTACTCATTGAATCTATATGAGAGATCATAGATTCTAGTGAAGTGGTGAGGGTAGACCAATGGGAGGTTGTTCCACTCAGATTTCTCAAATTTTCAATTATTTTTTGAATTTTTTTCTTGTTATTTTCTTGCACCCCAAAAGGA
This sequence comes from Sequoia sempervirens, assembly GCA_007258455.2. Lineage (NCBI taxonomy): Eukaryota > Viridiplantae > Streptophyta > Pinopsida > Cupressales > Cupressaceae > Sequoia > Sequoia sempervirens. The sequence goes on along the minus strand of VDFB02000017.1, from coordinate 540,672,811 downwards.
TGTCAAGGGACTGCGAGAGGAGTTTTATGTGGTTTTTCTTCACCAAGGTTTTCATGAATTGGTGAATTATAATTTTCTTGAATTGTTGGGGTGTTTTCAATTCCTAAAAATTAAACAAAATTCAATCTAAAAAATTTCTCTGTTTTTATTTAATTGATTTTTTTTACTAACAAACTAACAAAACTTACCTCGACCTCGTGAACATTGTGATAATATTTTGATGGAGGTTTTGTGAACTTCACAATACATGTGGAGTTTTGGTTTCTTAATATCTATAGCTTGGAAGGTAAGAGGTTGAATTCAAATGAGCTTAGCCTCTTTTCTATTTTATTTTTATGTCTCAGAAAATGTGCTTGTGTTATGTCTTGGATTTTTGGTCCCCCATTTTTTTGCACTAACCCCATCATAACCTTTCATGGCAAGAAAATAAAGATTAACTCTACCATTAACAAAGATTTTCTAAAGGAGGTTTGATATATAGATATTTTCCAGCCATTTTTTAATTTACAAAATTATCTCTATTAACAAAAATACAATTGAAGAGAAATATGAAAGAAATGAAGTTCCTAAAATCAATAAAAATCTCTATCATCTAGGTTTACAACTACAAAACTTTGTGTAAACACTATGAGGAATCCCATAGCACAAATAGGATAATAATTGCATTTGTATTTCCTCTATTTATTACTCCACACCCTTTGCACATGTTAATAATTAATCCAGATCTTGCTAATATATATGAATCCATCTTGAGTATTCATTTTGAACATAATGGAAGATAATTGCTTCCCAATAATTATTACTTCTCTTTATTGATCTGATCATTGAGAATGATGGCCACGTGTGATGGGACCTCTTTTGCATTAAAAATTTAGTAGCTTTATTACCTTCCCAATAAATGTGGCCAATAGTATACTCCTTAATTTTCTTCAAAGCCAAGGTGGAAGAACAATACTTTCATTAATTCAATAACAATTTTGGAGTCTCCCTTAATATTGGCTTGTTATCATATTATTTGTAATTCTATTTTGGGAATGAAGCAAAGCATGTTTGAGTTTTGAAATTAAAAAAAAAAAAAAGGACAAAGTAATTATTATGTATACAGTTTTATTTATTAATTATTTTTGTTTTATTCACATATGTGAAGTAGATTTAAAGTATATATTTACTTCATGTTGATTTTGTTTATTTTTAGAGAAAATATAAAAAATAGTTATTGTTTTTATTTATAGAAGAAATAAATTATAATGTACAAGTAGAGTTATGTATGTAGATTCAATAAAAAAAACCATCACATCTATGTTGTTCTTTCATGTAAAACTACTAGTTTTGGGATGTATTCTAATTATGAGATTCGTAGTTTTCTTGCAAGAAATATAAATTAGCGAGAATGTTTAAAAGTAAAAAAAATAATAAAAAGAAGAGTAATAAGAATATAGTATGTATATATTCATATTATTTTAAGTGAATATGCATTCATTTATGTTTAAGATCATAATATACTTTTAAAATTTATATATTAGCATACACATATAATTCTCATGAAAATATATAGAAAATAACAAATAAAAACATATATAAGTACACACAATGTAAAAAATATTGTTGATTATATACATATCTATATATTTTTTTGTGTGTACATGTGAAATGTATAAATTAAGTAAGAAAAATAAAAGAATAACAATAATATGTATTTATTTAATATGTATTAAACTCGTATTATAAATTAATAATGAAAATTAATAAAAAAAAATAGGAAGGAGCTCAACTTCCCCATCTTGATTGTGACAAGATGGTATAATGACCCCCTTTAGAAAGTCATAACCCCGATAAAAGGGTTGTGAATACCATGAGAGGAGTCACCACTCCCCTCAAATCTTATCTATATTTTTACTAAAAAATTAATAATATTATAATTATATTTAAAAAACAAAAAAAAATACAATTATATATATCAAAGCAAAAATAAAATATTAATATTGCAATCTAAAAACCTCTTTGCACTTGCAATTTATAATCATAAAAATTTATTTTGGAAAAAAGTCCATTCAAAAACAGAAAGAGAATAAAACAAAAAAAACTTAGACCTAAAATATGTGGCCATAGAATTAGCTAAAATATATGGCTATAGAAGAATCTAGATTCTCAACATGCATAATCTTCCATTAATATCTACAATACCAGAAGATTGAGCTTGATCTTGCCTCCACTTTCCCTTCCTCTTTTCTCAACCTACAAATGACAAAATGAGTAGAGTGAAGATATTGTATTTTTAAATTTTCTTATTAGTGTTTGATTTAGTGTTTCTTGCCCTAAACATCTAATTTTATTTAATGGATATTAATAAATTAGGTTTTTATTAACTTAAGTTACCTCTCCTTTTATTTTATTTCTTAAATGTGAAAATGATTAATATTAAAATGAATAAATTGTAACAAATTAGGGAAAAAAATTAGCATAATATTTTATAATTATGGTTTAAGTGAAATATAACAAATTAATTAAAATGTAATATATTAGAGAAATTTTTAGCAATTATCGAAGTGAAATATAATTGATCAATTAACTTGTAAAATTTTAATTAGATATTTAATTTAGTGTAAAATTTTAATCGGAAAATAAATGAGAAAAATATTTAGTCTAATTAAATTTATTTTTAAATTTTTTGGAATCGATGTTGTATTTGTTCATAATTTTTTTCTTGTTGATTATATTTTATGATTATTTAATTTTAGTTCATATTTAAAATTTAATTATTACATTAATATAGTTAATTCTCATAATTTTACAGGTAGTTAAAATAATTGATCACTTATTCGATTTACTTAATTTAGTTATTAGTATTTTTTGAGTTCATTTAATTTATGTTTAGATAATTAATTTAATTCTTTTATGTATATAGTTAGAAATTAAATTGGATATATTCATTCAAGTCATGCCTTAGAGGCTTGATTATCTCACCTCATATAGGATGGACAATCTATAAATGATTCCTCTTGATTCATCATTAGTAATGATGGCATTCCTTATTTAGGCAACTTCCATCTCTGCAAGGTTTTTCAAAAGGTGTTTTGTATCACTCAACTTCATTTTATCTTCTCTCCCTTCTTTTTATGTAGTGTGATATTCTACCATATTGTATCTGCAATTTCATTTATTATACATGATACACTACCATATGTAGTGGTGATGAGTAAATTTCTGAGATAGATTTTTTCCTGTATTTGTGTACATGTCTCTTGCATAAAATTAGATATGAAATTTTGATGTAGGATCATCCTGGGCAAAGAGAAATCTTGCATAAAAAAGAAATTATGTCTGTCTATTTATTTCAAATAAGGGCCAAGGTTTTGAGAAGTCGTGGGGTTCTAATTTTTCATAACTCATGTTGTAGAGTTCTGAAGTTCCAAAACCTTCAGATTTAGTAATCCCTTTGTTGTCGCGGGGTTTCAATATTTCCTAACCTCTCGACTTGATGATTGGGTTACATCGGTGGGAGATTAAATTTTTGGTAGGAATACATCTGATGTTCCAAGGTTGGGTCGATATCCCTTGTGAGTGGTGGTATGTATATCATCGGTAGGAGTGAGCTTCATCGATGAGATGCTAACCTAGGTGTCACCGATGGACCAATGGTCATCTTTCGGCGGGACACTTGCTTATCGAAATGAGTCTAAGGTGAGTCCCTTCCATAGCCTGACATTCATAAGGAAATTAAAAATTGCATTGAGTGTACTTGGGTGTATTGGTAGGACAAGGAAGTGAGTTCCAGTGACAAAACAATAGTGCACGCATAAGAGTGACTATAGGCTATCAGTGGGGAATGATAACAAGTCTCAGTGATGGGGTGATGACAAAGGATGATTGAACGATGAGTTAGAAAACCTAGTGACAACAAATGACATGTTGGTATTTGTCAATTCACATCATTTTTACTAATCGACTAGGGAAAAATGGATTTACGGGCATGGAACAAATGACTGGTAGACAAATTACTAGGAATGAATGAGAACAGAGTCATGAAAATATATGTAACCTCCTAGAGAATAAACATGGGTACTACGACATGAAGAGCGGGAAAGATCAAGGCCGACTTGGAAGGAGTGAGAGATCTATATAAACATTGGAGTATAGGGTGAGCAGTGTCGAAGGGGAGTGTGATAATAGCCCACAGTATAGAATAGAGGAAACTTAGATCTACTTGTTGGTAGATGGATGTAATAAGCAGCCCATAGGTGGCGCATAATAAGTATTTTTCATTCTAGTAATAGAGGAAATGTTTGTTCTCTTATTGCATTTGATGTGAGATTCTATACGTAAAGGGGAGGTCCCTTCATCAAGTGGTATCAGAGTAGGAAGTCTTGAGCGTAGAGAGTATCCACCAAGATCTATGGGATAGAGTGACAAAAGTGCATAGCTCGAAATGATTATTGTGGGTGTGTGTGCAATCCCAGACAATTGAGAGTTGAAACTATTGATTGGAAGAGATGCTACCCTAAATAGGAAGAGGAAGACCTAGACTAGAGGTTGTACTTGAAATATTTTGTGACATGGTGGTTGTTCAAGTATCAAAAAACATGGGGGAGTAGGTCCTAGTAACAGAAGGGAAAGAAGAGAAAGAGGAAGAGAACGCGAGAATGAGAAAGAAATTGAAGGTGAAGAACATCAAAGAGAAGAAGAGGAGGAGGAGGAGGAGGAGGAGGAGGAATGACTAGTAGATGTCAAACAAGAAATATTTTTTAGAGCTCTTTCAAGAATAATGAAAAGCAATAAGATGGATTTTCTAAACTTTTCTAGAACATTAAATCCAGATGAGTTAATCGATTGGATTGGAGAGTTGGAGGAGTACTTCGAGTTAGAGGACGTTAAAGACCTAGTAGCAGGTGAAGATAGCTCAAAGGAAATTGAAAGGACATGTTGCATTATGGTAGAAAGAATTGTAGAAAGAATGAGAAATGGATGGAGATCCCTGAATAACGAGATGGAACCAGATGGTGAAAATGTTGAAGAAGGCATTCATACTTGGTGATTACGAAATGGAGTTGTTCAAGAAATTGCAAAATTTGAAGCAAAAAGATATGAGTGTAAAAGATTACACCAAATAATTTTACAAGCTGGCTATTCAATTTGGAAAGCATGAAATTTATAGGGAAAAGACAACCAGGTATGTGAATGGCTTGAGGTTTAACATAAAGGATGATATGAGTATGTTGAATATTACCATGGTTGAGGAAGCATACTATTATGCATTGAAGGAAAAGGAGAAATTAATGAAGAGGAAATAAAAAATTCCAAAAGTTGGGGAAATTTTTGAACTGAAAAGGGACAAGTGAGCAGCAGTAAAGGAAAGTAATTGAGGAAGAATCTAAGCCCAAATGGAGCAAATAAGTTGGCCAAAACACCAAAGAAAATGAGGTACCAACAAGAGGATGTGGTAGTGACTGTAGAGGGTTTCCATTTAGATGTTACCAGTGTGGAGAATTTGGTCATCATGCATTCAAGTGTGATCAAATACAAGAGGGCAGCAAGAAGAGTGCGCCAAGAAACTATTTGGTACAAGAAGATGAGGAGTGTAATGCATCTCTAGAAGTATCAGACCAAGAAGGTGAATCTCTCATGATGAGAAAAGTGTTGGTGACTCCAAATATGATGGAGGAGGAACCATACCAAAGAAGGAATCTCTTTCAGACTATGTGCAAGGCTAGAGGTAAGTGTTGTAAAGTTATTGTTGATAGTGGTAGTATGAACAACTTAGTTTTAGAAGAACTATTGGAAAAACTAGGTTTGAAAAGGAATAAGCATCCTAGTATGTACAAAGTTTGTTGGTTGTAGAAGGAGCCCGAAATGACTATGAGAGAACAAGGTTTATTAAGTTTTCAGATTAGTTCTTACAGAGGTAAGGTGTTATGTGGCGTGATGCCTATGACAACATGTCATATGTTGTTAGGTAG
>VDFB02000017.1:540357182-540666757 GCA_007258455.2 Sequoia sempervirens | reverse complement strand
GCAGTGAACAGATATGTAATCTGTTTACAACGTACTTGTTTCCAAGAAGGACATGGAGTTTGAAGATGAGGTCCTCTTCGTCTTCAGAGAAATTACCCCGCTTGAGGTCTGGGCGAAGATAATTTATCCATCTTAGCCTGCAACTCTTGCCACACCGAAGCAGGCCTGGTATAAATGCAATCAAATTAAGATTAGACTTACTCCAAGAAAACAAAACCAAAAACAAATCTTTGGACACAAGCCCACAACAAGCATATTCAACCTGCAGCCTTAGGGAGGGAACGCCAGCAGCCTTCTCCATGGGCTTGAATGTATTGGATAAGCCTTTCATCTTCTTCTGTAGTCCAAGCTCCTTTGTTTCTGTCACCATTGTCACAGCAAGGGGCTCTTCCCATGGTTTATCTCAGTTGTCTGAAGCAAAGAGGAAAAAATGGTTATGTGAGTTTTGAATAAGGAGGTGGGGGCATGGGCATGGGCATTGGTATAGCCATGGATCTCCCAGTCTTCATTTATATGTGGTGGTAGTTAAAAATGTGCGAGGGGTGTTTGGGGTTTGACCTTGGTGAGAGAGGGCTGAAAGCATCATGTGTTTTGAACGGTGGTTCAAACATATGAAGAGGTAGGTGTTGTTCGGTATAAGTGTCTTTCAAAACCACCAGTGATGTTATGAACCACCTTATTGCCATTAAAACATTCGGTCCCATCACCATAAGACTCTCTTGTTGCTCTTTTTTCTTTGGATTATTGCCCCCCACCTTCTTTCAAACCTTAGAATGTAAGCTCCAATAATCTGTTCTCGTAGACAGAAGCTCTGCTCAGAAGAATAAATGTGGATAGGAGACTATTTGGGTAATATTGTGGTGGCATAGGTAGTTGAATTCCAAGGAATCTACCAAATAGTCGTTCAGATAAGGTCGCTTTTCAGCAATATTTATTTCATTGCGGTTGGCATTTGACCTTGGGCCCATCTTGAATTCCACACCAACTTAACACTCACTGTCTCAATCATTCACAAATTCTACATGACGTCACCTGCAGATTCGTCGTGAAAATGGAATCCTAGCGAAAAGTTTGGGGAGACAGTAATAACCTAATTACCATATTTAGATAGAAGTGATGCTCACTCCAATTGAATTGGTCACTCTGAAAATGTTTACAAGCATGAGAACCTATACAAGGGTTCGAATAGTTCCTTAATTTATGATAATTTTAGAGAAAATAAGATAGGTTAGTCCTGAGTACATATTATAACTATTGCTTTCTTTATTTAACACTTTTATATTTATGAATTCCCAACCTCCCTTCTATCATTTCTTTAATATTCTTCTATCATTTCTCTAACATCCACAAAATTTCTCTTTCTAGTTCTCTCTCCCCTTTTCTTCTTTCTATGTTTTTTCTCTTATGATCCCCTTGAGTTTGGTTTGAACACATTCTTTCCTTTCACATTCTCTTTTGATAACTATCACTTTCTTTACTTGGCACTTCTACATCCATGCATTCCCAACCTCCCTTCTACCATTTCTTTAACTTTCCTCTATCATTCCTCCAATACCCACAAAATTTCTCTTTAGTTCTCTCTCCTCTTTTCTTCTTTGTATGCTTCTCCTCTTAGGTTCCCCTTGAGTTTGGTTTGAACACATTCTTTCCTTTCACATTCTCTTTTGATAACTATCGCTTTCTTTACTTGGCACTTCTACATCCATGTATTCTCAACCTCCCTTCTACCATTCCTTTAATTTCCCTCCATCATTCCTCCAACACCCACAAAATTTCTCTCTCTAGTTCTCTCTCCCATTTTCTCCTTTCTATACTTTTCCTCTTATGTTCCCCTCGAGTTTGGTTTGAACACATTCTTTCCTTTCACATTCTCTTTTGATAACTATCGCTTTCTTTACTTGGCACTTCTACATCCATGTATTCCCAACCTCCCTTCTACCATTCCTTTAATTTCCCCCATCATTCCTCCATATATTTTATACAACTTTATTTACGTACTTCCTTCGTTTCTACATAAATATCTTTTATACAACTTTCTTTATGTACTTCCTTTGTTTCTACATAAATATCTTTTATACAACTTTCTTTACCTACTTCCTTCGTTTTTACTTTCATCCCTACTCTCTCTCATCCCATGGCTTTCCACAAGCTTTGCAACACATTAATAACCACTTAAAATTCACACAAACCAAACTTTATCTTTTAATTTAAACATCTTCACTTACAAATCTGTTGCTTTTAATTCATTTTTTTTTTAAATTATGATATTAATAAATATTAAATTATTTTTTATCAATTAATAAAATAAAAAAGTTTTTATATTTTATAAATATTTCTTTTATAATTTTTGAATAGTGACTTGTGTCCTACCAACCTTTCAAACATAATTATTATTTATGTTTCCAATAACTTAAACTACATCTTTTTAATCACTTTTAGTTGAAAAAAACCATTTCTTCTATCTCGCATTAAAGTAGGAGATACGTTCAAAAGTAGGAATTATGAGCTTATACTTTATAAATAATAGAAAATAGGATTTAAGGGACTTTGAAGGCTTAGGGGATATCTCTAAAGTGGCGTGTAGTATGCAACAAATATCGGGATTTATATTTGTTTTATACAATGACAAAATATAGTATTTAATAGATGCCATATAAAAAGATAATATATTAATATATGTTTTATATATTAGTATATATTTTTCATTATATTAAAAAAATACTAAGGTCTTTATTTTTACAAAAGTCTAAAGGCAAAGGTAAAATTGATTGTTAACATTAATTTTTTTTGTTGAAGATATATGATTGTGTATTTTTTATGTAAGAATATTTTTAGGAAGATATACGATTGTGTATTTTTTATTAGTGTAAGAATAAAATGTATATATTTAACGTTTTCTAATTTTGTATTTATTTTAGTGTCTATTTTTAATAAATATGATTTTGACTATTTTGATTTTTTGAGATTGTAAATTGTTCGTAAATTATCCCCTTTCACATGCCTATGTAACATAAAAACTATTTTTTCTATTTGAGACATTAGCATATCATTATTTTATATTCTAGACCATGCACACTAGTATCTTACATTTTCAAACTTTCATTTTTCTATGTCAACATCTACCTTTTATAAACCCTAAATTGTATTTTACCTCTAATAGTCAAATTAGGTACATAGGATTTCTTATTTAAGTGCTTGGGCTAAAATGAAATACTATATAGCACCTTCAACACACCGTAGTCTCTCTAATAATTTAGAATTCATTCTCTGCTACTTAGGGCTTCCTCCATGGTTACACATACCATCTATCTCTATTGTTACAATTGCCTACAAAAACACCTAGGGCCACATAGAACTAAAACCTAATCCATATTAATTTTGTTGAGTCAATCTAGGGATTCAATTAAGTCATGTCCATAAATACATTTGGATTAAAACTAGATTTTCCATTTTTAGAAACTTACAAGTATTGAAGTAGAAGGCCCTACTAGGCATAGGGAATTTATGTGAAAAAAATACAGAGGATGCTATCAAACTATACTAGACATTAACACACTATCTAAGGGACATCTACATGTAAAAATAGACAAAACTACATAAAAGCATATATGGACATGCATGTTGTCTATTCCATGACTTATTTTTGATGGGTATAAATTTTTAATTTTAGTCTAGTAGTGTAGTCCATTCACAATCTACATCCAACAAATCACATGATAGTAGAACCAAACATGATTCTTAACACCTTTTATGCTTCTTGCATATTTTACATCGTATGGTAGTCCAACCTTAACACTACATTCATTTATTTAGATAAAATATAAAATGCATTAAATATATTAAATTCCTTATTTTCTTAAAATCAAATTATTATATAAAAAAGCATTTAGTAATTAAAATATGTTTTTTGAACATTTTAGAAGTTTTACTTTTAATTACATTTTGGTGAACCTAGTGTTGTTTTCTACACCTTCATGCATATTTTTAAAAATTAATAACACAAAAATAAAAAACACTAACACATAAAATTAACCAAAAACTAAAACAAAAACTACTCATGCATTGAAAAAAAATTTCTCCACATGCTATATTTCCTTCCTTCTTGTACTTTATATCCTTATTACATCCTACACACCTCCCCTTTTATCCTTACTATACCCATCCACCTATTAGTCCTCTTCTTTTTTCACAATCTTATAATTTGAGTGTACATCATGTTTTTTTCTCATCCATCTTATTATGTTATAGAACTTTCCTTAATCCTTCTTTTATTATTTCTCATAATACCTCCCTCTTGGGAAAGATGTGAGCTCTTCCCCCTTTCTTAACGATGATGATAATTTTCACCATGACATGAATTATAAATATATTGAGTAATAAAATTATCAAACAATTTTCACCAAATTTAGCTTCTTCAAGAGGAGGTTGGTAGGATGGAGGATGAGACACACCCCTCTTCTCTAGTTGATTCCTTACTAGATTTATTAGTCTCTACATCCTATAGTGTGTACATCATTAAGGGTATTGAACAAATAGTGAAAGATCTATATCCTTCTGATACCCAACCTTCCTTTCTTACCTTCTCCTATCCTCTTTCCTCCATTACTTTTCCATTGTTTAACATATTTTTTACACACATTCCCTCCACCTCACATCTCCTATCGATAACTACTCTTCCTTTACTTGACACATCTATACCAATCTATTCACAACCTCTCCTCTACCATCCCCTTAATTTTCCCTAATCATTTCCCCAACACCCATATAACTCCTCTATCTAGGTATCTCTTCCAAGTTTAACTCTCTCTATAATTATCTTCATGTCGTCCCCTATGCCAATCTCCAACTATTATTTTCATTCCTCTTATCCACATCCTTTTACACCATATCCCACTTACCTTTATGTTTCTACATAAACAACCTTGAAACCCACTTCCTTCCCTTCTAATTCTATCCCTACCCTCTCTCATCCCCTAACTCGCCACGATATTTCTTTGTCACGCATAAATAACCACTTGGGATTCATGCAAACCAAATGTGTCACCCTTCTTCATCCTATAAAGATATCACTCCAAATATTTACCACAAACCTCTATCTCATGGTATTCCTTCTTATCACTTTTCTCCTTGGTTTGTGACCCCTCAATATTAAATATATAATGGAAAATGAGATGCCACAAACCATGTAAAATTATTTAATTATACATACCTCAATTTCATTTATGTTGACCATTTTGTTACTGAGATCTTCCTAAGAAAACTCAAGAACTATGAATATGAATTAATATATTCGATTCCCCATAGTTTTGTTTATTCTTATCCCAAGTTGGACCATGCTTTCATACAACAATTTTGTGTTAACATTGTCTTTATATTGAGATTCCCTAATTTAGTCCAATTTAATCAAAGATCAATTGAATAAATTAATCATTTTATCTTTTTGATTCCAATAATTTCTTATGAAAATACATTATCAAAGTCCTAACATTTGATGAGATCCAACATCTCTTTGAATCAATAACCTCTTGTCATAGATTAATAATAAGCTCTTATTAAAAAAAATTTATGCTATCTTCTCATATTTGTGTACAATTTTGAGGGAATATAAAATTAAGCTCTTAGATGACAATATTCTTAGTTATGGGTATGTGCAAGATCATGATGGGCCAAAAAGTGGTGATATGATGGATATGTGGCTGACGACTTTTTTTACCCAAAATTGATGAAGCAAAAAGAGTTTTTAAAGGAGATTCTCATCTTTCCACCAATATAAATTATGTTTTACTTTGAATTTAATAAATAATTTATTCATTTTCTATTTGAATTACAACTAAAGTCTTAATTAATAAGCTGATTGAAAAACATCTATAACTTTCAAACGGTATCACATTTTTTGAATCCAAAACATGCATCACATTCTATGCTTTGCATACTATAGGATTAAAAAAAAAATCATGAAGTTATGACCAAGTTAAGGTGGTCAGACATACAATTTTTTATATTTTTTAAAAGTTGTAATAAAAAAATCATAATTAATTATTTACTTGGAAAAAAATTACAAAAAAATATGTATCACATCGGGACATGAGTCCTCTACTTATATCTAAAATATCAGAAAAGAATATTATCATTTATTGTGATTAGGGTGGTCAAACAGACACCTACTTCTTATTTTTGCCTTGAAATTTAAGTACTACTGCATTGAAATTTCAAATTTTCACCAAATAGATTTTTTTTTTAAATAAACCTAGTAGTTTAGAAACTACATTCAATTTACTATAGATTCTATTCTTACATATTTTTGAAATAATATAGATAACTTATTCAAATTTTTACATCAAGTTTCCTAACTCTAATATTTCTGAATCTTTCACCACTTAAGGGCTTGTTTTTTTCCATTCAATGATCCTGCGCATACCCTTATAATCCATATTTTCCTCCCCCTCAATATTTTTAATCTCCCTCTAAAACATTCAAAGTTCCTTTCAATAAGATCCCTAGACATCTCTCACTTTCTCAAAACTTGATTCTAAATCTAATGTTAATTACATAGATCACTCTAATGTTTCTACCAATGTTATTTCCTTCAAGTCACAAACCTTACAAAGTTTTACTTACCTCAATGATGCACTTCTTTTCATTCTTCTCACTTCTCTACTTATTATACCCCTTGATATATCCATGCTACTTCCACATTGCTATGATGCCAATGCTTTTTATCAATACCATTTCATTAATGACCATGAAATTGAAAAGAGAATGAAAATTTCTCATAAGGTAGATGTTGAGTAGTGAAAATAATATTCATGTTAATTTATGCAAGATAGAGGTAAAATGATTATTTCACCCACTAGTTACTAGTATATATATAGATCTAATATGAGACTCCTACAATTGATAATTTTGACACTTTTATATTGGAATTATTCTTCCTTTGATGATATTTTTGTCACATGTGGTGCATACAACCTTTGTCTTCTCTTGAACCTCTTATCATATTATCCTCCAATAAAATCCCTTATAGTGTCTAACATGGCTCTATCTACATAAAAGAACAAGTCACTATAAAAAATAGTGAGATGAATCTTAGTCAAACCAAAATAATTTTTTAACATTCACATACAATAATTCTTGTTCAACCACCACATGTAGTAGGGTAAGAGTATGATGTTATGTACCACTAGTGGGCCAACCTTGAAAATTTCTTGAAAGGATGCCAAGTTTGATCTAAGCATGGGTGGTTTGACCTAACCTCAAGGGGTTAAATATAAACAAAAGGATAAATCTAACTCAAAGGTTATATTGAATCCCCTTGTATGGGGCCTCTGAGGAATCAATTTCCATTCCTAATCATATGATAACAATAAATCTAGTTCTTGTCATGTTTTAGGGGTTCAAATGAAGTCATGCAAATATGAAATTGTATAAGCATATAGCATTTATGTTTTGATTATATAGGAAAAATAGGTTTTGAAGGGACCTAAAACCCTTTACATCACATTACATAAAAATTCTACTATGAAAGAGAAAAATCATTAAAGAAAAAGTAGTAGCCATCAGTAAAAGAAAACTAAAAAAATAGCAACCCAATAGTAGGAAAGAAAAAATAGAAAAAAACAACACAAAGACACAAAAGTCACTTCATATTCTTCAGGGTATTGGCCACCTCAATCTCTTGATTATAGTGCAGGTTAACCATGTCCATCAACTCTTATTTTTCTATTTCAAACATCTTCCTTAGGATCCCCCTTATTCTAGTGCTCGGGCTTTTAGCCTCCTCTTTGACATTCTTCTTCCCCTTCCCCTTGGAAGATTGATCCTTCTCAAGCATGTCTAGGAAGTACATTTGATCCTCATGGAGTTGACTGATTTTTCCAAAGAGAATCTTGTGAGAGTCTGCACTATTCTTTACAAAATTATGGCTAATCTACAAGAGTTTTTTGATGTCCTCATTCTTTTCCTTGATCTTTTCCTCCATGACATGAAGGTGGCTTTGAAATCAGAAAATGAGTATTCTATATCCACCAATCTCTCAATAAGAAGGTTGAAGGAAGAATCCTTTGGCTGGTTAGACATGTTCTCCTTCAAGCCCCTGATTTTAATTTTGGCCTTGTTGAATTCCTGCAATACCCATTTAGAAATTTTAAAGGTGCAAGTAGCACCAGACCGAGCCATATCCAACAACTCATACATGGTAGGATTATCATCATCAAGATAATAAAAATACTCAGATAGAAGATTAATATTTAAAGGCTTTGGCTTACCAAGGCCCGAGTTCTCACCTACATCCTCTCACACAACCCTATCACCTAAGGCATCCTTATTTCCCAAATCCTCATTACTACCAACATGTGGAGGAGTCTGCCGAATAGGAGAATCCTCAATATCAGTAGCATTATCAACAACATATAGCATTGATGTTAGATATTTTAAAAAATAATATTTATTATGTTATTTTTAAATATTATATTTCTTTTTAATTTTCTAATCAACATAAGTTCATTAAAAAACAATAATCTCTATTTGAGATGTTGGAAAAAATAGCAAACCATGTTAGAAAAATATCAAAAATTACATTGTACTCCATATTGTTGTCCTTATTCAAGAATAGATTTTTTTGATATATACATAAAGATAAATTAATAATAAATAAAATATTTAATATTTTACACTATTTATTAGTGTTAATGATCTATATGTAATAAATCATGAAAATATTTTTTATTTAGAAATAAGGTGAAACTACTATAGTTAAATCTTTTACAATTGTATGCAAATCTAAAAAATATTTTTTTATTACCATATTATGTCTATGTTATCACATAAAATCATCAATACCAGTAAAATGAATAAACTATATGAAAACATGATTTACATGGAGAAAGCCTTTTGGGAAGAAACTCCACATAAGAAAGAGGAAAAATATGTATTAATATTCAACAAAGAGATAAATATAACAAAGTAACAATCTAACAAGACTTTGATAGCCCTTGTGCATTTGTAAAATAGTCTTATGAAAGTATTATCTCATGTCTCTAATTTATAGAGAAATGAGAGAGGAAAACCATAAATAGTTTCCCAAAATAATATGTCATCAAAAAATGGTAAACTACAAAAAACCTCATGTCCAAAATGCAAAGGATATTCTAAGAATAGTGAATGTAACTTCCAATGAGCTATGAATAGTGAAAACAACCTCCATACTAATAATAGATGGCATATTTGACTTGTAACTCCTCCATGATGGGTCATGTCCAAAGATAGGCATAAAAAATCACCAGCCAACTTATTTGGGACCCACAATGACAAACAAAATTCTCTACTAAATTTTCACACCCAAGTTGATAAATTTTATAAAATTAGAGATAGAGGAGCATCCAAAGAGAATAATGGAAAATCTATATTATGTCTAAAAAGATTAGAATCAAGGTAAATTTATGAGTTTGATAGATAGTTGATAGTGTGGGATGGGAAAAAGTTGTTGATTTTCACTATATTATGTAATTAGATGTTGAAATTTTAGTGGTACTTTTATGTGTGGTTTATTGGTCTTCTATTAAATTTTGAGATGATTTGGATGAGCTTTGTTTTGTGATTTATAAGCAGAGTGCTTATAATTTAATACAAATGGTCAATTTAAACCATTGTGATTAGTAGAAGGCTATTTTGGGTTCAAGCTAAAGGATAGATATTATAGGAAGTTTTTTTTTATTATAGCGAGGGTGTGTGGTTAAATTCATAAAGATTATCCACCATTGGAATGTTGAAATTTATGACTATTATTGTCGGTTAGTAAATTTTTTCTTGTGATTTTGGACATTATGCCATCTTGAGGCTAATGTTGATTATTTGGGAAGTTGGAGAAAGGTATAAATATGAGATTTTAAGATAATTAGAAGTGAGAAAAGAAGATTAATGAAAAAAGTTGAGTTATAGTGTAGTGATAGACAAAATAAAGGATTGAGAGTAAAGTGTTGGCGATCAAGATTGCACCCTTTAGGAAAGTTGCACTTGTCTATCCAATGACAACATGGAAACACTCTTTGGTTTGTGGGTAAACCAATTGGAGAGAGTGAGTCTCCAAAGTGGGTTGGTTCCCCTCTAACTAATCACCTAATTTAAACACTTTTAGGGGAAAGGGGAGTAGGAAGAAAAAATGAAAAATTAACACCTACAACTTAAGATGATAAGCCAGATGTTGAGATTTTGATGAAACTTAGCTCACAACACTTCCTTCATAACAATTAAATCTCACAATTCACCACAATGCATTTAGTTCATTAGTGTTTTGCATAAAGACTTTTGAAAACATAATACAATGTGCAACCTGAACTTATTGCAAACCTTGAAAATAACCCACAACAATAAGACAAAGAAGGATTTGATAATTTGAATCACAACAAAATCATACTATCACTGTGAGCTCATGACAAGAGGGAGAAAAGGAGAAATCTACTACTTTATTGCAAGTGGAGGAATAAGACATCAAAACCCGATTCAAAATTGGGTTTACAAAGCTCTCAAAGTGACTAAGAAAGCAAGAAACTCAAGAATTTTGAACCCTGAGAAAATCAAGTTTTCTCAGATTTATAGCCAAGATGTGACCTGTGGTGCCAAAAATAGTAAAAATTAGGTTGCTATTGCTCCAAAAGGAAACTTCTTCTACATTCTCGAGCTCCCTCAAAAGCCTAAAAATTAGCCTCCAAAATAGCTCCAAAAGGCATGAAAAAGATGGAAATTTCTCATCACCCAAGGGTTGATCCAAAAAGGCCTCAAAATCAGGTACAAACAATTGGAAACTGGAAATGGCAACTTCAATTTGCCTCTTCATCTTCAAATCGGCCCAAGAACTCCACTAAAAATATTCAATTTTGATGTTGACTCAAGTGCATATTTTAACTGCATTTTAAATAACATTTAACTAAGAAATTTATAGAAGTATTGCTTAATTAATGTTTTGCAATCTTGCAGTTTTACAAGGAAAAAAAGAAAGTTTCCTCCCTTCATATGATTTTTCAATCTGTCTCAAATTATTTTGATTTTTTGCATTTAATCTTTGCAAAAAACCAAACATTGAATGGTGCTCTCTTTTATATATTTGATTTTTATATAAAAAATCATAAAAATATATGCCCATTTTTTATTATTTCCTCATTTTGGCAAAAAAATTAGATGACCTAAAGTCATCATTTGGCCTTTAAGGGAAATTGGCATGGATTTTTCTCTAAGGAATATGAAGGGAGAAAATGGGGCTACCCTAATAAGGGGCCATATGCATGATCTATGGTTTGATTTTCTATAAAAATCAAAGAAAAATTTAAGAAAAACATAGGCTTAATTCAACCTAGGAAATTCTGAAAAGGCATTGAAAAATAAAATGTATGTGATAAAAATCAAATAGGATGATAATAGGGCGAAAACCCTAACACCAAAAAGGGCTCCAAACGCTTCACTTTGACTATCACTTTATCGGCCTCTTGGTGAAGGATGAAGCTCTACCTATGCGTTGGCATGGGGAGATTTAGGGTTTGGATTTGAAGCCACCATTCAAGCTCTTTCTCCATTGATTCTCCAATGCATTCGGTCTTCCTCATTGATGGTAAGATTTTGTTTCTATTTTTGTTCACTCATTAGCTTTATTTGCTGAGAAATAAGGCCTTAAAGGTTGTGGATGTCATTTTTTTTTTATGCATTTCTTTTATTGCTATGGCATCAACACCTTCACCATTCTCATGGTCGACCATCGGGATTTGTTTGAGCCACTTGTTAATGGCTTGGTCATGGGTTTTCATCAAGCTTCTCCATAGATTTACAAGGTAAACCTTCATTACTCCCTCTTTTAAGAGCATTTCCCTCTTAAATAAAGCTTTATTCAAGCTTTTCTCATTAAAAAAGAGATGAATTTCTATGGGTTTTGTGAATTTAGCCATGTACAAACCACAACCACCACCATGTATTATCTTTATTTTCTATTGAATGAAACTTCATGGGGCTCAAACCATAGTATGCAAGTGATATTTTATTGAATGGAAATACTTTTGAGTGACAACCTTTCATTTTTTGGGTTTTCAAAACCCTTCTTGGTTGTGGGCCTGTAGCTCTTTATTCCACTATTTTTTATGGCTCCTCTATTATTAAAGCTCGAACCCTTCTCCATTGTGTTGTATCCGCATTTCGAGCATAAAACCTTAAGAGGTTTCTATGGCTTATGAAGAAAATTTGCTCTCTATTTTTTTGTTTGCACTTCTTGGATGCCACTGTCATGTTGTTTGCATCCATTTTATGTACTCACTAGATGCACTTAAAAGATTCATAATGCAACCTTTAGTTTCACATTTTAAAATGAGACATCTTTTATCTTGCTTCAACTATTGAAAATACTGAAACAATTCATGTTTCTCTGCAAAATTCACTCACTAACGATGTTGTCCTAGACTACATTTTGGGAAACACTTGACATTTTGGAGACATTCTTTTAGCTTTATACAATGATTCCATGTGATGAAATAGATTTGATTCATTTCAGTGATGTTTTTCAATGCTTTATTTTCAACTATTTTTCATAACTCTAGTACATTTGAATGCTTCAAAACACACACATTTCACTTTTTTTCCATAGTCTTATGCTTCATTTTCATATAAACATTGAATCATGCAATCATATTTTCCTCACAATGATGACACCAAAATACTGAAACAAGCTCAAAAATTGCAATTACCTTCATAAGACATATTGTATTTGTCCCCCAACACTTGATGCCTTGCATTTATTTCACCATGCCATTTTTTCATTCATTCTCTACCTTCATTAGATTATTTGTAGCCACTTGTCATGATTCCAATGCATTTGAATGCTTTAAAACACACACATTTTCAATTTTGCAAATTACCTCCATAAAATAGTGTTGTTTTACATTGCATTTATTCTCCAACACTTGATGCCTTGCATTTAGTTCACCATGTCATCTTTGCATTCATTTTCTACCTTCAGTAGCTCATCTGTAGCCACTTGTCACTTTGTAACTGATGGAGCCATCCTCTCTTCTATACTCTCCATGCATTTTTATCTCTTTAACAACAACATGATGATGTGAAGTTATCATTACATAGAAGATTTTGAAATAGAAGCACTTGATTATGATGTTCTGGAGCTTTTTCCATTTGCTTCAACTATAATTGATGATTTGCAAACAAGGAATTATGTATGCCTATTCACTATCACATTATGAAATTGCACTTGAACAATTGATCACTCATGATTTTCAATTCATTGCACTTCGAGAGTTGACTTTCTTGAATGGTCAAATGTTTGAGTCCTTTTGGCACTTATGATGTATCCATTTGATGCATGTATTTCCTTGAGAATTTTGGATTTTTTTCTTTCTCAATCCCTCTTTGAATGTTTGAGGGATAGCATGTTGGGTCTCAACCCTTGTGGGAGCTCATTTTACACCACATGCTTTATGATATTCAAACTAGATTAGCAGCATGACTTGTCCTATACCTACACATGGAAACAAACAATGCTAGATTAAAACAATATATTATTATGATGTTTCCTCCTTGGCTTCTGTCACACTTCTTGCTCTTGAAAACTTCAATTGTTTCAATGTATCACTATCAACATTCTACATTATTGTTGATGATTCATATAGGAATGTTCATAATCAGAGCTCTAACAACTTTTAGCATCTCTTGTAGGTCTACCAGGAGCTTGGGGACAAAGGATGGTGCACCATTCCAAAATCAACTGAAGACAATAGGAAATGATGATTATGTTCCTTCTTATGTGTCTTTCTTTTCTTTAATCTTCAGTAGTGTAGAATGTTCCTTTTGATACACTATCTCAACTACTCCCACAACTTGTGTGGGACACTTGTTTTTTATTATCTAATGAATACAATTACAATATTTATGAAATACTTGTTCAATTCTATACTTTTTCCCTTTGCAAAAATAATGTTTGGAACACTATAAATGAATATCAGAATGAAAACATTTCTTTTTAAATGCAATACTTAATGCTGCAATAGATAACAAGCCACTAGACACATTGCATCTTAAAATTCCATCAATAAACTCAAACACTGGCAATGGTTAAACATCTACAGAGGTAAATTGAAATTCTTCACTTTAAAATGAATCTTGAATAAACTAGCTTTGTCAAATTGAGCTGCAGTGAAAATTTGATAACACTTTTGGTGACCTCCTACTAGATTCTTTCCTGCTAAACATTAGGCCTTATTGAAATCCATTGGGTATGGAGTCACTTCTTCCCTCTCCAAAACTTAGAAAAATCATGAATCATAGCTGAAAACTCCTCCAATAGTAGCAAAAAAATGAAACAAAACCAAACAAAAGTAGAACACTAGGCCCTAGTGGTCAGAAAACCATGTGTAACAACACTTATGAAAGAAAAATAAAAGAAAATGTTCTTCAAAAGCACTTATTAACAACAACTACTCTATCCTATACCAACCAATGATAATTGCACTCAGACAAAACCAACTAGCTCCTCTATTCAATAGAATGAAAGTTCCTCCAACTAGCTATGATCATGCAAATTAGCTTCATGAAAAATTTATTGGCATTTGGCCTCCTCTTCCAAAGGCTCTAGCTGCATATCTTTCTTACATTCTTCGTTACTTACGTGACCCTCACAAGCATTTAGCAGAACAGTGAGCTCTCTACAAGATGGATAGCTAGGACCTTGACACTCAAGAGTTGAAATATCATGGAAGGGATGACTCTCTTCCATCTGTTCTCTCAGCTGTTCTTCAAGGGAAGCTTCATATTTATCAATTGGATCTTCAACCATCACCTCGCCTTGCTCTATCTAAGTCATTCCTTCAATCTCTTGACTATGCTACATTTTAAGCATGTTTTCAGGTACACCACAGTCTTGAGCCTCCAAAACAATGCTTCCGTCAACTATTTGTTCATGGATTAGCTCCTTGTCAATGTGATCCTTGTACTCTTGCTCAAAATTTTCCTCCATATCAACAACTAGCTATCCCTAATTTTCTAGCTCTTCGTCATCATGGTACCAACTGCATACCTCAACATGGTTGTCAATATCTTGTTGTTCTAGCTAGTCATTGTTCTCCAAAATATTCTCTTACCCTTGACTTGTAGCTACTATGGGTGTGAGCATGCTTTCCTCATCTTGTTCCACAAATGAAGGAAACTCATAAAAAAAAATGCAGAGTTATCCTCTTTAACAACCTCATTTACCTCTTCATCTTGCTACCCTGATAGGCTTATTACAACAACTTGATCATTTTTAGCAAAAGTAGGAAGGTCACTAGTAAAAGCAAACGAAGATTCATCCGGAAAAGACTTTTGTTGTTCAATATTTTGTTGATGCAAATAGTAAACTTCCAAAGCTGAACACAATGGATTTACTTTTCTAAGCTCCTTGATGCACAATAAAGTATCTTGATCAAAGGGTTCACCCTTGGGTTCCTCAGGTGGGGAAACTTTGGATAGAGAGAACTCTTGGATTTCTTGTAAGGGAATTTTTTTCTCAAGGCTGAATATGATCATTTTCCTCAATCTGCGAAGGATGAAGGCTTTAGAAACTTGGTATTTCAAGATTAAGAGGTTGGTTCGGGAAATTTAAGGCCTTATCCTACCTAAAACCTGGAAACTCAACCTTAGGCATACTAGGAGACTCACTTCATCTAAAACTTGGGAAATCATAATTACAAACCTCCTCTTAAGTAGGTTGACTTGGAACTGTGAGAGTTGCTTGGGCTTCATGTCATTGTGCCTCCAATTCTTGCTCATAGAGATAGGCTTGATAAGCTATCTCTTCTTGCTGCTAATTATACTCATGTTTCCTCTTAATTTCCTCCACTTGCTTGTGAAAATAATGCATGAAGTCAAGCAATGCACTTTTTATGCTTGCAATCTCCTCCTGATCATGCTCTGTGAGCTAGTTTTGAGTATATGGAAGCTGAGATGCATATCGAGCAGGAGGGGTGGGTGGTGATTATATTGTGCATGCTGGCTTTGAAAAGCCATGGAATTGAAACCAACAACATAATTATGTAGATATGGTTGATATGAAGGCAAATAAGTAAGATTTTCATGATATGGTAGATGATATGACATATTATCATGAAACATAGACATGACTATTCATTCAAAGGCTGAAAAACAAGAAAAAATCATAATCTTTTAAGAATATACTAGCACTTGATCATTCTGAAACCAAAAAATTCTCCTCAAATTCGTCATGGTGTTCAATTATTTTTCCTCCAAAGGATGATAATAATGAAGAAAACACTAGATCCTTTAGTATGTGCACTTCTCATGTGTTGTTCTCGCTAGATCTGCTTGAAAATCAAAGAACAAAGTTGCCAGGTATGTTTTCTTCTACCACCAAAGGTTGAAATCTATTGTGCATACTAAAAAAATAGCTTAAATTTTTGAGATTTTTCTCTAAAACAAACTTATAGAGTCCCACCGAGCATGCCAAAAATTGTTGGCAATCAGGATTGCACCCTTTAGGCAAGTTGCACTTGTCTATCATGCCACAACATGGAAACACTCTTTGGTTTGTGGGTAAACCAATTGGAGAGAGTGAGTCTCCAAAGTGGGTTGGTTCCCCTCTAACTAATCACCTAATTTAAGCACTTTCAAGGGAAAGGGGAGTAGGAAGAAAAACTAAAAATTAACACCTACAACTTAAAATGATTAGCTAGATGTTGAGATTTTGATGAAGCTTAGCTCACAACACTTCCTTCACAACAATTAAATCTCACAATTCACCACAGTGCATTTAGTTCATCAGTGTTTTGCATAAAGACTCTTGAAAAAAAATACAATGTGCAACTTGAACTTATTGCAAACCTTGACAATAACCCACAACAGGACAAATTTGACAATCTGAATCACAAAAAAATCATACTATCACTATGAGCTCATTACAAGAGGGAGAAAAGGAGAAATCTACTGCTTTATTGCAAGTGGAGGAATAAGACATCAAAACCTGATTCAAAATTGGGTTTACAAAGCTCTCAAAAGTGACTAAGAAAGCAAGAAACTCAAGAATTATGAACCTTGAGAAAATCAAGTTTTCTCAGATTTATAGCCAAGATGTGACCCGTGGTTCCAAAAATAGTAAAAATCAGGTTGCTATCACTCCAAAAGGAAACTCCTTCTGCATTCTTGAGCTCCCTTAAAAAGCCAAAAAATTAGCCTCTAAAATAGCTCCAAAAGGCATGAAAAAGATGGAAATTTCTCATCACCCAAGGGTTGATCCAAAAAGGCCTCAAAATGCATTTTAAATAACATTTAACTAAGCAATTTATAGAATTATTGCTTAATTAATGTTTTACAATCTTGTTGTTTTACAAGTCAAAAAAGAAAGTTTCCTCCCTTCATCTAATTTTTCAATCTGTCTCAAATTATTTTGATTTTTTGCATTTAATCTTTGCAAAAAACCAAACATTACATGATGCTCTCTTTTATATATTTTATTTTTATATAAAAAATATAAAAATATATGCCCATTGTTTATTATTTCCTCATTTTGGTAGAAAAAATAGATGACCTAAAGTCATCATTTGGCCTTCAAGGGAAATTGGCATGGATTTTTCTCTAAGGCATGTGAAGGGAGAAGATGAGGCTACCCTAATAAGAGGCCATATGCATGATCTATGGTTTGATTTTCTATAAAAATCAAAGAAAATTTTAAGAAAAACATAGGCTTAATTCGGCCTAGGCAATGCTGGCAAGGCATTGAAAACTAAATTGTATGTGATAAAAATCACATAGGCTGATAATAGGGTGAAAACCCGAACACCAAAAAGGGCTCCAAATGTTTCACTTCGACTATCACTTTATCAACCTCTTGGTGAAGGATGAAGCTTTGCATGTGCACTGTCGTGGGGAGGTTTAGGGTTTGGCTTTGAAGCCACCATTTGAGCTCTTTCTCCATTTATTCTCTAATGCATTAGGTCTTCCTCATCGATGGTAAGCTTTTGATTCTATTTTTGTTCACTCATTAGCTTTATTTGCTAAGATATAAGGCCTTAAAGGTTGTGGTTGTCATTTTTTCATGCATTTCTTTTGTTGTTATGGCATCGACACCTTCACTATTCTCATGGCCAACCATGGAGATTTGTTTGAGCCACCTATTAATGGCTTGGATGTGGGTTTGCATTGAGCTTCTCCATAGATTTACAAGGTAAACAATCATTGCTTCCTCTTTTAAGATCATTTCCCTCTTAAATAAAGCTTTATTCAAGCTTCTCTCATAAAAAAAGATGAATTTATGTGGGTTTTGTGAATTTGGCCATGTACAGACCGTGGCCACCACCATGTATTATCTTTATTTTCTGTTGAATGAAACTTCATGGGGCTCGACCCATAGTATGCAAGTGATATTTTATCGAATGCAAACACTTTTGAGTGACAACCTTTCATTTTCTAGGTTTTCAAAACCCTTCTTGGTCACGGGCCTGTAGCTCTTTATTCCACTATTTTTTAAAGCTCCTTTATTATTAAGGCTAGAACCCTTGTCCATTTCTTTGTATCTATATTTTGAGCATAAAACCCTAAGAGGTTTTCATGGCTTATGAAGAAATTTTTTTCTCTATTTTTTTGTTTGCACTTCTTGGATGTCACTATCATGTTGTTTGCATCCATTTGATGTACTCACTAGATGCATTAAAATCTTCAGAATGCACCTTCAACTTCACATTTTAAAATGATACAACAACTTTTATCTTTCTTCAACTATTGGAAATATTGAAACAATTCATGTTTCTCTGCAAACTTCACTCACTAACGATGTTGTCCTAGACTGCATTTTGGGCAACACTTGACATTTTGGATACATTCTTTTAGTGTTATATAATGAGTCCATGTAATGAAACAAATTTGATTCATTTCAGTGATGTTTTTCAGTGCTTCATTTTCAACTATTTATGATAACTCTAGTACATTTGAATGCTTCAAAAAACACATTTCACTTCTTTTCCATAGTCTTATGCTTCATTTTCATATAAACATTGAATCATGCAATCAAATTTTCCTCTCATAATGATGACACCAAAATACTGAAACAAGCTCAAAACTTGCAAATTACCTTCATAAGACATATTGTACTTGTTCCCCAACACTTGATGCCTTGCATTTAGTTCACCATGCCAGTTTTGCATTCATTCTTTTCTTTCATTATATCATTTTCAGCCACTTGTCATGATTCCAATGCATTTGAATGCTTCAAAACACATACATTTTCAATTTTGCAAATTACCTCCATGAAATAGTGTTGTTTTACATTGCATTTATTCTCCAACACTTGATGCCTTGCATTTAGTTCACCATGCCATCTTTGCATTCCTTTTCTACCTTTAGTAGCTCATCTACAACCACTTGTCACTCTGTTATTGATGGAGCCATCCTCTCTTCTGTAATCTTCATGCATTTTTATCTCCTAAACAATAACATGATGATGTGAAGTTATCATTGCATAGAAAATTTTAAAATAGAAGCACTTGATTATGATGTTCTGGAGATTTTCCATTTGCTTCAGCTATAATTGATGATTTGCAAACAAGGCATTATGTATGCCTGTTCACTATCACATTATGAAATTGCACTTGAACAGTTGATCACTCATGATTTTCAATTCATTGCACTTTGAGAGTTGACTATCTTGAATGGTCAATTGTTTGAGTCCTTTTGGCACTTATGATGTATCCATTTGATGGATTTCTTTCCTTGAGCATTTTGGATCTATTTCTTTCTCAATCCCTCTTTGAATGTTTGAGGGATAGCATGTTGGGTCTCAACCCTTGTGGGAGCCCGTTTTACACCACATGCTTTATGATATTCAAACTGGATCAGCAACATGACTTGTCCTATACCTCCACATGGAAACAAACAATTTGTTAGATTAAAACAATATATTATTATGATGTTTCCTCCTTGGCTTCTATCACACTTCTTTCTCTTGAAAACCTCAGTTGTTTCAATGTATCACTAGTAGCATTCTATATTGTTGTTGATGATTCATATAGGAATGTTCATAATCGAAGCTCTAACAACTTTTAACATCTCTTGTAGGTCTAGTAGGAGCTCAGGGACAAAGGATGGTGCACCATTCCAGAATCAACGAAAGACAATAGGCAACGATGATTATGTTCCTTCTTATGTGTCTTTCTTTTCTTTAATATTTAGTAGTCTAGAATGTTCCTTTTGATACACTATCTCAGCTACTCCCACGGCTTATGTGGGAAACTTGGTTTTTATTATCCAATGAATACAATTACATCATTTGTGAAATAGTTGTTCAATTCTATACTTTTTCCTTTTGCAAAAATATTGTTTTGAACATTGTAAATGAATATCAAAATGAAAGAATTTCTTTTTACATTCCATGCAATACTTAATGCTGCAATTGATAACAAGCCACTAAATACATTGCATCTTAAAATTCCATCAATAAACTCAAACACTGGCAATGGTTAAACATCTGCAGAGGTAAATTGAAATTCTTCACTTTAAAATGAATCTTGAATAAACCAGCTCTATCAAATTGAGTTGTAGTGAAATTTTGATAACATAAAGTGAGGTGACAAGAAGCATGACATGTAAAGTCCAATTACATGAGAAAAGAGTGTGAGAGTTATGTGGTGTCATTGTGTACATAGATGTAGCTCTTATAGAAATTTTAGAAGTGTTTATGTGTTTGAGGAACTTGCCATTGTGGTATATTGTAGCTAAGTTTGTGAAATTAATAAAATTAAGGGGTCTTCTAGTGGCTAGGTTTTCCCCTTGTTGAGGGTTTTCCTAGGGTAAATATGGTGTTATTTTTGCTATTAATTTATGCTTTTATGTTTTTTATTATGTGGGATACATAGTTGGAAATCCATTCTTGAGAACACTTTATTGTGAATGTATTAAATGGTATTAGAGAACTTGGTTGATTGTGGGTTTATGTTTGTGTCAGAACAACTAGTTGACATATTTTTTTAGAATGAGTTTATTGAATGAGAAAAAAAGGTTAGTTAAAATTAAGGTGTACTTAAAATATGATGAAATAGATTATGGTGAATTATAATTTATAAGAATTAAATAATATTTATAAGATGAGATAATGTACATGGGATTTACATATAGAACACCATCCATGAGGTAGCTTGTGGGTGATCCCACAATACTGGTTTACAATTTTTGACCAAATTGGACACTGAAATAATTTTTTCTAACTAAATCTTCACTTTCGGGCACCTATAGCGGCTAAACCGTGAAGAATTTGAAGATGATGCAAACTAGTGATTTGTCACATTTTGTCTGTAGATTCTAAATAATTTTTTTTCAAAATTTTTGGAATCAGATTGCACTTCTTTTTCCATCTCCTTCGAAAACTAGTTTTTTTTAGTAAACAACATTTTTAAGGAGTGACACTCATCGTATAATGCATAACTTTTTTTCCATGAAGGATAAATTTCTATTTTTTTCAAATTTTATATTTGTAACTATGATATCTAGTGCTTCCAATTGGTTAGATAGTGTTTTATTGAATATCTTTTCCTTAATCAAGTTTCAAAGTCAAACCAATTACAATTTAGATGTAGGCAGATCGTATAACACAAATTTTTTTGTATGTATCAAATTTTTATTTTTTTTTGTTGGATCAAGGACTTCAATATCTAGTGCACTCATACTTTTAATTTTTTATTTGATAATCTGTTATTTTTCCACATGTGCAAAACAAAGAGCTTGATTTTTGGTGAAAAACCTATGTTTAATAAAACTAAAAAAAATACATAGTAAAACCAAAAAATATTAAAATTATATTCGTTGGATAGCTTGTTCTAAGACTACCATCATCCAGTTGGGTATGTGAAGTATCCTCCATTTTCATCCTCAACTCAAGCTTCAAAAGGAAAAATTCTGACTTTTTTGGTGTCAGAGGGTGAGAAGGTGGGAAAAGGGGGGTTCAGGCGAAGCAGGGTTCATTTGAACCCCCTTTCAAAAATTGTTTTCTTTGTGTTTTTTGGTGGGAATGGTGGGACCTTGCATTTAATTGGTTTTCTTGAACTAGGGTTCATTCAAACCCTTTTTGGGTTCACTTGAACCAAAGGGTTCGTTGGAACCCCAAAAACTATTTTTTTTGCATGGGGTCATTTTTTGCAACTTTTCCTTCCTCACTCAAATCGTAAACCACTTTTGTGGGTTTACCCTTGCAAGAGGAGACAATGGATAAAATTCCAATTGAGAGAGGCTATCAGGATGTCACCAAAGAGAGGATGATGAATCCTTTATTTTTGTAGGAATAATGGTAGAAATGTATGAGATATTGAAGGTGATAGAAAACTAAATAAATGTATTGGAGCAATATCAGCAAGGGAAACCTAATACTAGGGTTGAAGAGAGTGATGATGAGGAAGTGGAAGTAGATCTAGTAGAATTAGTTGGAAGTGGAGATGATAAGGAGGAGAGAATGTTGAAGGACACTTCTTAAATTAGTAAAAGGACAAGGGTGGAAATTATAAACTATTGGAGTTTGGAACTTGAGGAATTGATATATTAAATCACTAATTTGGAAGACCATTTTGAGTATGAGGATATTATGGACCTATATCCCAAAATTCTAGGTGGATACAACTATGGGAGCTCTTATATCTAGTCCTCCTTTTTTCCTTAAGGTTAAGGGGCAATATATATATATATATATATATATATATATTACATGTCTACATCCTCCACATGATATAAATGGTATCTTAGAGAATTCATACTATTCTCTCTACACTCTAACACATGCTCTTCCTATGAAGGTTGTATGTGATCTACTAAGATAACCTCTCATGTAGGTGATAGTATCTCTTGTACCAATTTAGTTAGTTCTATTGGAGGGCATGGATGATATGTGGTATAAGATTTTAAGGTGACTTTGAATTTGAAAACTAGAATAATAGTGGATCTAAATAAATATCCTAGGCATGTGTTGGAGTAAATATGTGTGGACAAAGATTTTGGCACCTTAATGCTCTCTAACACTTCTAGGGTTTTTCACCTAAAAGGAGAGAAATGGACCAAAATGGGCAATGTCCTCATTCAAGATTAATGTAAAGAGGGATGTAATATGCTTAAATATGGTGTCCTAATGCAATAAACTGAAAATAAAGATTTATTAATGCTAAATATAAGAAATAAGAAGTGTTGGAAAACACATTGTGATATGCAAACATGTGATAAATGACATAGAAATGCAAATACAACCAAATAGAAAGTTGTAAGAAAAAACTTGTACACCTAGAAGTGTGTTGTAGACTTGAAGAAACTTTGAAATTCTGGAAATTCTAATTTTTAAGCCCGATGGGACATTTACACCAGGATGGGTGACAGTCCACTTTCAGAAAAATTCCAGGGAAAACTGCACTGGAGCCCGTTTCGGCCAAATGGGTATCCAAATCTACAAAAATATCTGAAAAATAGGTTTAGTGGGACTAAGCCGCCACTAGTGGCGACTTAGTCCACTTCTAAATTTTTGAAAATTTAAAAGCGAAAACAAAAGCCCTTGGTCTGTACTTCGGTTCTTGATAGATGTCTGCTTTTGAAACTTTGATTTTCGGGCCTGAAAGTGACTTTTTGTTGATATTTTGGCTTGGTCAACAAGGAGATGTCTTCAATGAGTCTTCAACCTAATCTTCAATTATTTTCAAACCATTAAAGTACTAAATCTACAAACACACAAGACAAGAGAGAGAAATGTTGAATGTTAGGGCATGGGGGTTTGCCTTGGTCAAACCCCTTTTTTAGGTAATTAAACTAAATGAAGAAAGAATGTAATGAAGCATGCAACAATGGAGTTAAATCCCAAGTATACTCACTCTAGGGCATAGAAATTCTGGTTGTCCGTGGGGTGAGAAATCCTTGCTTGGTTGGTATGCACTCATACACACACAGGTGGCTTTGGGGAAAGTCATGCCACAAGTTGGGCTTCCCTCTTAACCATACCAAAGTTATACCTCTTGATAACTTTGATAAGGTACCACAAAAATGATCTTCGAGCTCTATGAGGTAAGCAAAACTTTGTATGCTTGACACTTATAGACAAACAGGATAGTACCATAGGCATGCAAGCTATGTTATGCAAGCATGGCCATGTAACAATTGTTGTGAATGGTAAAATAGTGCAAGGAATGTTCAAAGAGATTTTTCTTAGTGCATGCGAGGTCTCATCTTAGGGAACATTGTGTTTAACGTTTCCAAGAGAGGAAAAGTGAAAATGGCCTTATCTTGTTTCCAAGAGAGGACAAGTGCAAGATCTCATCCTAGGTAACATTGTACCTAATGTTTCCAAGAGACAAAATCAAAAGAAAAAGAAAATAACACAATGAAATGTGAGTGTGGATGTATTCCCCCACTTTAAATCAGTTGCGAACACCATTACTATGCTCGCAATTGCTTTAAAGTAGAGGAAGGAAGACATGAGAGCTTACTCAAAAAGCCCTATGCCAAGTCATATGTTTCCTATAAGCTATGTCATGAAAAAGGTAGTATGTCACATGCAAGCCATCTTAAAGCATGTTGTCCACATCCCAAGCTTGCTCGTATATGTTCATGAAAGGTTAATGACTAGTTAAAAGAGGCAACAACAAGTGACATACGAGGACAAGGATACCCAACCCCTTGCCCCCACTTAGTGCAGGACAAGGGTGAGCCAAAGGGATTAATGAGATGCAAGCTAGAGTGAATATTAGTATCAATTAGAGCAATTAGGTGCCCCACAAAAGGAAGAACACCAAACTCCTTAAGATGTTGGATTTAATACTCAAAGCATTGCATTCATCAGTAGAATGGTCATGAACTCTATGATAGGAACAAAAGGAATTCTTGTAATAAATTTTCTTTCAAGTTCTTAGAGGAAGGGTGATCAAGAGATCTTGGAGGAGTCTCAACAAGATACCGGCTTGATCTATGGTAGAAGGTGGTCCTATAGTTTGTGGCAAATATACTTGTTGATTGGATGTACAAGATTTCATACCTATGCAAGATTGCTTAGATTATGAAATTTGGTTCTCTCCTTTATAGGAGGGTGTAAAATATAACAAATTCAATTCATTAGTGTTTTGTGTGATGACATTGACATTAAGCAAAGATTTCATTGTTTTTGTCATGTTTTTTAAAGGAAGATTTTGAAGACCACTAGTGTTGATGAGTTCATGATGCTTCATAGTTAAAGTTGGCTTAGAAGAATGTTGTGTGAGAGTGTTGATGTTGAGTGAAGGCTTGATTACTTCTATCAAATTTTGGGTGGTTATTTGTTGTTGTGTTTGTTAAAGGTTGTTGTGTAATTGGTTGGCTTTTATTCTAGAGTGGCTGAGGTGGATGCATTTGAAAGGTCTTTCGAGTTATGTGTTGACATGACTATTTTTTTGTGTTCCTTAGTGGAATATTTTTTTATGATCTTGTACTCGCCCATGAGTGCTGGTGTGAAGTTTAAGGAAACCCAATCATCGTTTAATAGCTTCGTGTGTTGTTCTTTATTTGGTTGTTGTATGGTTTCCACATGTGTAGTTGATGTTGATGTGTTTAAGGGAGTTTCTTTGAGTTTTTCAAGCTGTAAGACACAGTAAGGCTCAAGATCGACATCAAGGGTGTATACTTTGTTATTGTAGATGTATTTTATTTTATGATGAAGAGTAGAAGGAACACCATTCATTGCATGAATGCATGGTCCTCCTAAAATGAGATTATAGGAAAGATTGTTAGGCATAACATGAATTTTTGTATCCAATGTAACCTCCCCAACTATAAGAAGAAAAGTGATCACACCAAGTGGTTTTTTGCCAACATTGTCAAATCCCTGGATAAACAAGGAATCAAGTTGAATTTCTAATTTATCCACATGCAACCTATCCAAATATGTACACAAAACACATTAAGGGATGAGCCATTGTCAACAAGGGTTCACTTTATCCCTATTTGTTTGTATTGAGATAGGATTATGAAAGCTTCATTGTGTTTTTGCACAATTTCCAAAGGGGGGAGTTCACTTTGGTGGAAAACAATGTTAGCATTCAATCCTTGAATGAGGGTTGGTATGTCATTTGGTTGCACATTAGAAGGGATAGGAATTTTTTGTAAGGCTATTTGGAGCATAGTGTGATAGGTCGATGAATTTTGAAGAAGGTCCCAAAGGAATATCTTTGCGGGAGTGTTATTAAGTTGTTCGACGAGATCATACTCCCTAAAGTGTGAATTTAGGCGAGGAGCACTAGGTAAGATAGGATTGGGCAAAGGTAATAGTGTTGGGGTAGGTTGTTGTGGTCGCAGATTGTTTCGAGTGTAGTGTGTGTGAGCAAAAACATGATGCGTAGGTGGGTAAAGGATGAATTCAAGTGTGTGTTGAGTTGGTTGTTTATGTGAAGGTGGGTAGAGAATTAAAGGGTTCATAGGATGTCCCATGGGGTATTATTGAGGTCCATTGATCGAGGGAGATCTAATAGAAACTTGCACATTCATAACCTCAGTGGTCTTGGTTTGATGTATCTCTAATAAAGGGAAATCTAGAATCACCTTTGAATTGTTGTTAGTTTCTACCATGATATTCTCCCTAAGAGGAGAGTTTTTAGGAGAACTACAAATCAATTTTTGTTGACATTTGTGGATTGATTCTTCTAAAATGACTTCATCTCAAGCAGGGGAATGATCAAGGGTGGAATTATCTTGCTTAGGTGAAAGGAGACAAGTAAGATTATCATGAATCTCATTCCTTTGTTCCCTAATGTCTTTCAAAATAGGAGAGGTAGAGGAAGGATCATAAAGAGGGTTGTTGTACACCAACATATCCTCATCATTTATAATCTTATCTTCCTCGAAATAATTCTCACAAGGCAAAGGAGAATGGAAATTAGTTAAGGTGATGTTTAGGAATGTGTCTATGATTTCATTCTCTTGTGCTAGAATATCTTCCCAAAGGGGATGAGGAGAAGGAAAAACAAGATCCTCATGATCCTCTTTCGCCAAGATACCTTCATCACTAAAAGGAGAGGTATTGGGAGAAGAACAATTATGATCATCATGGGTATCTATGTTTGTATTTTCTTCTATCACATCATCCACACAAATTGGAGAGATAGGAGAGGGTGTATGTTTAAGGTTAACAATTTCTTTTTCACTCTCTTGCACTAAGAGGCTTTCATAACTAGGGAATGCATTGAATGAATAACTGTCATGCTTATTGAATAAGTTTTTCTTTGCAAATTTGGAGAAGATTGAAACTAACATTTGGAAAAAAGTAATCTATGAAAACTTGAAATGCAATGTAAGAATGTAAAATGAAATGTGATTTTTAGTTTTCAATGCAATGATATGAAAGATGAAATGTGGTGAATGCAAAATCAAAATTCAGCAATGCATAAAATGAGCTAATTTGAGCTAGGTCTAATGAAATGAATGTTACAGAAACTCAGCCAACTGATACAGATAGTTGATGGTAGCAAACAAAAGCTTAAAAATAGGGTTTTTAGCTTTGTAAAAGGCAATTTTAGGGTTAAATAGGGACTAAGTCGCCCAGGGTGGCGACTTAGTCCTAGTAGGGATTTTTTTGAGATTTTTCAACCTTTTTTGATGGATTTTGACGGTCTCTATATTGTATAGTGCAATACTAAGATGTAAATGCTAAATTTAAGAGATTTTCAATGATTTAAGATGCAAAAATGCTCAGAATTGAAATGATTTCAAAAATGACTACCCTAAATTGATGTTTTTGACCCAAATGCATAAAAAAAATGTTCCCAAAAGTTTATGGACTTATAGTATATGATACTAGGAGGCATAGGAAGCACAAAAATGAGGTTTTTGATGCTATAACAAACAGTTACAAATATGGACTAGGGCTAAGTCGCCCAAACTGGCAGATTAGTCCTAGTTAGGGTTTTTTGAAAAATTTCCAAAAAAATCAATGGATTTTGATGCTTTTGAGTTTGTATGATGCAGACCTAAGATGGAGATGTAAAATTTCAAAAATTTGTAAGGAAATTATATGCAAAAATGCAAGCTAAATGAGCTTTTCACTATTGCAAGTTTTGGAAACCCTAGAATGCAAAACAATGCAAATCCTAATGCAATGTTGACGCAAGCTAATCCTAGAATGATGATGGACTCCAAAATCAGAAAAGAAGTGATTCAAAAAGTTGGGTTCACCAAAATGTGGACAAATATTTTGGCACCTTAATGCTTGATCTGATTAGGATCTAGACTAATTGCATTTGAATGCTTAATGTTTACAAATCATGAAATCCAAATTACATAAACAAAATTAACACATTATCATGTGAATTAAGCGGAAATACAATTCATGCATACATTATTGAAATTATGCATTAAAAATTAAAGGTGAAAAGAACAAAATTGAGAAAGAAGAAGAGAGAGAGAGTGCAAACGATTTGATAATGGAGTTCGCCACAAATGTGTCTATGTCTCCGGGTCCACTCCAATAGAGTGAGACCGATTCAATTAATCTCCAAAAATAGAATTACAATTGCACCAAGATCATTTCCTTCCAGCACTTCGGCAGCATAACAAAACTCTGATGTACAGAAATGATCAAAAATCTCCTTAGAAAAATCTCCATGTTTCTCTAGTTCATAGCTTCACCACCTAGACTTGAAAAATCTGAGTCCTAAACTCACTCCTAAACTCCCCTTTTATACATCAAATTTACCAAATATGGTGTAAAACCATATGATTTACAATATCCCCCAAAATCCCTTAATTACATATAAAAATTAGAATAATCTCCCTTATTTTTACATAAAATCTTCAAAAACAACTCCCTTATCCATGTGAAATCACATAAAATAAATTTAAGCCCTTTAATGTATTAATTCACGGGCTCAAATAGTTTTTGTTTTATCTTATTGAAAATTTAGGAGTTTGTTTGTTTTCATTTTAGAGGGATTTGTTTATTTAAAGGGTATTCGATTTAGAATAAGAAACAAAACCAAACCGAGCCTACACATATCACAAGGGATTTCGGTGGTTCATTGGTGGCTATAGGTATTGGGAAGCTGGCCGGTGCAGGTTCAACCCTCACCAGCCGCACATTTCCCACAAATCCGCTACCTATCTCAACAAAAGGATCCACTGACTATTTTTGGTAAAGCGTAGAGTTTTAGGCGAGTTGGCAAGCGGCCTTAGCGGAGTATGGAAGGTTGGGGGTTCGAATCCCTCCCACCATACATTTTTAACAAACATAACAATTCTTTCAACTATCCACCAGAGAGAGAAGGGGTGACGATGTAGCCGAGGCCACGTGCCGCACCAGGAGGGTGCCACATGGCGAGTTCCTATAGGCTGAAAATTCTGATGTGTGTGCTGATGTGTCACTGATGTGGACGATGACGGGATGGTTGGTGACGTGTCCCAAGGTGCCACATGGCACTCAACGATGTGCCACATGGGATTTTTTATTCATTCATAGGTTGCCATGTGTCATTCGATGATTGGCCGAGAGGACTGTGCTGACTGTACCATGCTAATGTCAGCAAAGTCAACCCAACTTTAACTGCTC
Organism: Sequoia sempervirens; assembly: GCA_007258455.2. Lineage (NCBI taxonomy): Eukaryota > Viridiplantae > Streptophyta > Pinopsida > Cupressales > Cupressaceae > Sequoia > Sequoia sempervirens. The sequence continues at coordinate 540,637,209 of VDFB02000017.1, read as the reverse complement.
ATATCTCGAACATACGACGTCGGATTTCGACAAAACAAATGTTGTCAGAATCGTCTCGACAAGCTCTTCAACTAGATGATGCTTCCATCAATTTCTGAGACAATCATTTTTTCCACTTTCTAGATGCCCTTGTGCCTGTTTGACCAAAAGTTTGACTAGCCATAACTTGAGCAAACAGAGTCCTTTTTGTCCCGTTCAAGTTGTGCTGGAATCAGGACAATGAGCTCTTTCTGATGGTGCTAAAATATGGAGTATTGGAGACATTTCAATTTTTAGTGAAAATATCCCCCAGATCAGGCCTCCCCACTGGAGAACTTTTGGACCTCCAAAAGTGGCATTTATTTAGACATTAAGTGAGGACTTGGCCTCCCCACTTGTCTTGTATCCTCTGTACATCTGTATACCTGACTCACAATCACTACAAAGACTGCAACAAAATTGTTTATCATAAACATCATTCTATGACTTCCATAAGCATCTACATCAACTATCATAGCCACTAACCAACAAACATTGACTAGCATCAAGCTGAACAATAATGCAGATATGAAAGAGAAAAAATCAACAAAATATTGATCCTTCACAACAAGAACATTTTTACCCAAGGGACCATTAATTCTTTCAATCTCCATTCCCTCATGTTGTACTGTGGGTGCATCCTGCGACATTTGACCTTGGTTAGCTACTCCAAGTTCCTGTCTAGAACCACCTATGTTGACAACATAAGAGTTAAATCTTTACTTGCATTAATCACCCTCTTAAATTGCCCTGTGTTTGTAAAAGAATGACCAGTCTTAATCCTGTGAGAATGTACAATATACTGAATGCCATCTTTAAACAAATGATAATGATTCTTTTCCCTGTAGAAAATAGCTTTCCGATCATATAGATAAGGGCTACCCATAATTATCCCACAGATATCTAGTGGAACCACATCAAACTGTACTTCATCCACAAACTTACTAGTGATTGCGAATTTTAAAGTGCATTGTCTTGTTACTTGCAACTTATCATTCTCGCAAATCCATCCTAGTGGATAAGTTTTCTTATGTTGTGTAGTTTTCAATCCCAAGTTTCTTACAACATCTTCAAAAATTAAGTTAACTTGAGAACCACTATCTATGAGTGCATCAATCTTAATGTTCTTAGCAACAACCCTTAAATGAAAAAGCTCATTCCTTTTCTTATCTTCAGAGACATCATTAACTTTAGAAGTAGAAGCACAACTATCAAAGGAAACATTGGAATTAGGAGCTTTACCTTTCAAACCCATAGCTGTTATCTTAGTTTCATCATCTGAATTAGAACCAAGATCCATAACAACATTTGTGGCTTTCTCCTTACCCTTCTGTTTCTGATTCTGTCTCTGAGCCCACTTAGGCTTCAATTCGGGATGCAACTTCCAACAATGATCTTCATCATGACCCTTCCTATCACAATCAGAGCAAGAAAGTTTTTCATCCTTCTTGACTGTAGTTGTCTTCTTTCCTTTCCCTATCTTTGCATTCTTAGAAGATTTCTTTATAGAGTTATCATTATCAGTGAAAGAACCCTTTCCCCTTGACTCTAAGTGTGTAGCTTGAACAGACACTTCATCCAAATTACAAGGGTTCAATACCAAAATGGAATGTCTAAGATATGAATGAAGACCTCCTATGTACTTTAACAAGACATCCTAGGTGTATAAAGATACATTTAATGCAATATCTTTCTTTCTAAATTCATGGGTGTACTCTTGGACAGTTTGACCTTTCCCTTGTTTAAACACTTGCCAATTCATCATTAATTGCTGCATGTGACCTAAGGGATAGAATTGATTTTTAAGAGCATTAATGAATTCTAACCAAGATAAATTGACTCTACCATGCTATGAAATTTCTGCTCTAGTCCTACTCTCCCACTAGGTGAGAGCTGAACCTCCCAACCGAAGAGTGGCTACCTGGATCCTAGAAGCATCATCAAAGAGGTTTTGAACTCTACAATAAACTTCTACCTGCTGAATCCAATCATCTAGTTTTTCAACATCTAATTCACCACAATACTTAGGTAGTTCAAATTTAACATCCAGTTTAATTTGAGGCTTATTTACACCCTTAAAAGGATTACCAAAAAGAGAATGTGTAGAAGAAGAAGGAGAATGAGGAGAAGAAGGAGGAGTAGACGAAGGAGGTTTTGGAGGTTCATCACCACCTCCTGATTGTTTCTTCTTGCTTTTACTATCTCCATGATCTTCTTCACGTTTCACGTGTTCTTCCCTTTCTTTGAGTAGCATCTCCAATGCAACTTTCATTTTCCAAAAAAGCTCTTCGAAACTCTTGCTCATTGAGCTCTTCAGGTACCTCCATTCCAGAGATAGACATCTTCAGAAAATTTCTTCGTATCTCGATCTCAGGATTAAATTCCTCAAGCTTGCCTTCGCCCTTCTGAATCCTGGATCTTGTTAGCATTCAAAACCAACTGCAATAATAGTCACCAAAAGCTCTGATACCACTTGATCTGATTAGGATCTAGACTAATTGCATTTGAATGCTTAATGTTTACAAATCATGAAATCCAAATTACATAAACAAAATTAACACATTAACATGTGAATTAAGCGGAAATACAATTCATGCATACATTATTGAAATTATGCATTAAAAACTGAAGGTGAAAAGAATGAAATTGAGAAAGAAGAAGAGAGAGAGAGTGCAAACGATCTGATAACGGAGTTCAGCACAAATGTGACTACGTCTCCGGGTCCACTCCAATAGAGTGAGACTCATCCGATTAATCTCCAAAAATAGAATTACAATTGCACCAAGATCATTTCCTTCTAGCACTTCGGCAGCATAACAAAACTCCGATGTACAGAAATGATCAAAAATCTCCTTAGAAAAATCTCCCTGTTTCTCTAGTTCACAGCTTCACCACCTAGACTTGAAAAATCTGAGACCTAAACTCACTCCTAAACTCCCCTTTTATACATCAAATTTACCAAATATGGTGTAAAACCATATGATTTACAATATCCCCCAAAATCCCTTAATTACATATAAAAATTAGAATAATCTCCCTTATTTTTACATAAAATCTTCAAAAACAACTCCCTTATCCATGCGAAATCACATAAAATAAATTTAAGCCCTTTAATGTATTAATTCACGGGCTCAAATAGTTTTGTTTTATCTTATTGAAAATTTAGGAGTTTGTTTGTTTTCATTTTAGAGGGATTTGTTTATTTAAAGGGTATTCGGTTTAGAATAAGAAACAAAACCAAACCGAGCCTACACATATCACAAAGGATTTCGATGGTTCGTTGGTGGCTATAGGTTTTGGGAAGCCGGCTGGTGCGGGTTCAACCCTTGCTGGCCGCACATTTCCCACAAATCCGCTACCTATCTCAACAAAAGGATCCGCCTATTGTTTTTGGTAAAGTGTAGAGTTTTAGGCGAGTTTGCAAGCGACCTTAGCGGAGTATGGAAGGTGGGGGGTTCGAATCCCTCCCACCATACATTTTTAACAAACATAACAATTATTTCAACTATCCATCGGAGAGAGAAGGGGTGATGATGCAGTCGAGGCCATGTGCCACACCAGGAGGGTGCCACGTGGCGAGTTCCTATAGGCCAAAAATTCTGACGCGTGTGCTAGTGTGGACAATGACGGGATGGTTGGTGACGTGTCCCAAGGTGCCACGTGGCACCCAACGATGTGCCATGTGGGATTTTTTATTCATCCACAGGTTGCCATGTGTCATCCGATGATTGGCCGAGAGGATTGCACTGACTGTACCATGCTGATGTCAGCAAAGTCAACCCAACTTTGACTGCTCATATCTCGAACATACGATGTCGGATTTCGACGAAATGAACGTTGCCAGAATCATCTCGACAAGCTCTTCGACTTGATGTTGCTTCTATCAATTTCTGAGACAATCTTTTTTTCTACTTTCTGGATGCCCTTGTGCCTATTTGACCAAAAGTTTGACTGGCCGTAACTTGAGCAAATGAAGTCCTTTTTGCCCCGTTCAATTTGTGTTGGAATTAGGACACCGAGCTCTTTCTGATGGTGCTGAAATATGGAGTATTGGATACATTTCAATTTTTAGTGAAAATATCCCCCAGATCAATGCTCTCTAACACTTCTAGGGTTTTCACCTAAAAGGAGAGAGATGGGCCAAAATGGGAAATTTCCTCATTCAAGATTAATGTAAAGAGGGGTGAAATATGATTAAATATGGTGACCTAATGCAATAAACTAAAAAGAAAGATGATTTATTAATGCTAAATCTAAACACATTGTGATATGCAAACATGTGATAAATGACATAGAAATGCAAATAAAACCAAATAGAAAGCTATAATACAAAAGGTGTGCACCTAGAAGTGTGTTGCAAACTTGAAGCAACTTTGAAATTATGGAAATTCTTATTTTTAAGCCTAATGGGACATTTACGCCAAGTTGGGCGATTTAGTCCACTTTTAGAATTTTTTTTGGAAAACTGCATCAAAGCCCGTTTTGGCCAAATGGGTATCCAAATCTCCAAAAATATCCAAAAAATAGGTTCAGTGGGACTAAGCCACCACTAGTGGTGACTTAGTCCACTTTTGAATTTTTAAAAATTTGAAAGTGGAAACGGAAGCCCTCGATCTATACTTCGGATCCTGATAGGTGTCCACTTCTGAAACTTTGATTTTTAGGCCTGCAAGTGACTTTTTGTTGATATTTTGGATTTTTCAACAAGGATATGTCTTCAATGAGCCTTCAACCTAATCTTCAATGATTTTGAAACCCTCAAAGTACCTAAATCTGCAAACACAAAAGACAAGAGAGAGAAATGTTGAATGCTAGGGCATGGGGGTTCTCCTTGGTCAAACCCCTTTTTTAGGTAATTAAACGAAATGAAGAAAGAATGAAGCATGCAATAATGGAGTTAATACATTTCCATGATGATTGATCTTGATTGTATGTAGCAAAACATGAATAATCTACCCTTGAATGTCTTAGGAAGCTATCTTGATGATTTGGGATGACAAAACCCTAGCTTGCTTGAGAAGAATAATGAAGATGAATGATGAAAGAAAGAGGAGTGAATGAAATTTGGTCAAATGAGAGGGAAAACCCTATATTTATACACAACTATGCATTAATTCCTGAAAATACCTCATCACAGGCTGACCTTAGGTCTTAAGGAATAAAAACCCGAAAGAAATTTAAATTAATTTTGATTTTTGTGCCACATGGGACTAAGTTGCCCAAGGTGGCGACTTAGTCCAACTGGGAAATTTTGAGTGGATTTTGGAGATTAAGATGTATTAAATGTTGTTTTTTAGGTTCTTCTTCAACAAGACACTTAATTAAGGCTTGTAAGTGTATAAAGGGGTCATTTAAAGCATAAGAAAGGTGTAAATATTGATGACAATCCTAGGAAAGTGTGAAAGTTTGTTACAAGACTTTACAACACTTTGAAATAGGTCTTGGTAAGGTTATTTGGGTGAATTATAACATTATGGTCCTAGAAAAGTGTGAAATTTTTTTACAACACCTTTATAAGACATCAATAAATGCATTTTATTCAATTTGCAAGGGCCTGAGACCTAATTTGGATGTGTAAAACACCTCACAACACTAAATAAAATCCTTATTAAGTCAAATTTATCATCAATTATTCCCATATCAAGCAAAGTATACACTTTTTGGTTTCACAATATATAATCACCTAATAATTAATTAGTAGTTCCCTCTTACTTTATTCACAAAAGATAAACTTAGGAGTGATTTTTATATTATTACATTGACTTATTTTTAGGTTGTGTTGTCTCATATCATAGGATGAGGACATATGTAATGATCTAACTTAATCCTCACCTAGGGTTTCATCTAGGAGTTGAGTTTTTAGGTCATGTTGTCCTTTGGAACTAGTCCTTGGATCTCCCTTCCCTTATCCTCCTATCCCCATTTATGTCATCCATCCAAGCAATTCATAAGAGATTGCACTGGAATAGAGTAGGATAGAAGGATTGAGAGACTCAAGGAATGAAAAGATTCCTTTGATAGTATTCATCCACCCACTTGGAAATTTTGGTTCAATAACTTTAGCGTCACCATGAATGAAGCACAAGATATAATTGTTTCCACATTTGCACTACTCTCAAATGAAATTTTATAAGAATGCATTCATTGTTGGCATGGTAAAATGGTGTGGATTTGAATAGAATTGAGAGAGGTTAATGTGGAGGGACTCTATATTTGTTGGTATAGGTTTTTATTTTCCTAGTGGGTTAATTTATTTTCCCATATTGCTTAGGATAATAAAGTGATTTTATCATTTAATAACTAGGATATAAGTGATGTGGTTTCCCCTTCCTTAAAGGGTGGAACACTTTCCACTTTTGATGGCCATATCCACTTTTGGTGGTTAATACCTATTGGTTGGATTTTCCAGCCCCATCATCTCCTTAGTTTTATATAAACTCACCACCTAGCTTGTATTTATATATACACTTACATTCTTGCATTGTTGCATAGTTTGACATACACACACCTTGATGCATATAGTCATTATTCTAAAGATTTTCTTTGAGACCCTAATACAATATTCTCATCTTGACATTTGCACATCTCTTGGAATTCTCTAGGTCTATAATTATCTTATTTCATTTATATTTTTATAGCTTATCTATCCCATAAAAGATCTTGGTTATTCAATCTATTTTAGATTTCTAACATGGTATCAAAGCTTAGATTTTGAGAGTTTTAGTACTAGGATTCTTGATTAAGAGATTTTTTTTTTGTATGATCTTGCAAATTTTTGTATGCTATTCTCTTTCATTTCAATACAATCTAGAGAGTCAGAAAGGAATTAGGAAGATTTATTAATCCTATATTTGTATGTGTGTTTTTGGTGAGATCTAGTGACTACAACTATTTTGGCTATAGTGGCAATATTTTTTACTATCCCATTACATCTGGGAGGCTTGAGAAAGTTAGATTTAGCTTTAGTTTCACTCAATTTGGCCATCATATGACAGTAGAAAACAAGGGTTTGAAGCTTAGATCTAGTGAACAACTTTTTGCAGAGGAGCATTTTCAACCAAAAAGGATCTTTCCATTGCATTTAGGAGGCCGAGGAGACAAATTTTGACATAAAATTTGACTATATTTGGTGTTGAGAGCCACTGAGGCAAAAAAAATTACCCAGGGAGCTATACAATCCCTAGGTTGTAGTTATATAGTTCCCCAGGTCTTAGTCATACGATCAACTCTACATAAAAAAAAAATTAAGTTTTTTTCAAAAATTTAAAAAATTATTGAGCACTTAGCCAAGTGCTTAAACACTAGCGTTGAGCCAAAAAATAAGGCACTAAGGGATAAGTCCCTTGTAGCTTCAAAGCCACCTACAAGCCACAAAAATTTGGAGCATAATTAAGTTTAAAATCGCTAGCACAATTGGCTAAAAATCACAACAATCTATGAGTTATCAAACTGTGATCACTAGTGGCCACATATATAAACCACTAGCAGTAACCTTAACCAACAGAGGTCAAAGTCAAAACCACCACTTCTCCTCCACCACAACGACACCTGAGTGGCCAAAACCACCAATAGTTCTACCCAACAGCTACCAAGGCCCTCATATAGGCCAAATCAGGCCTTTTTTTCAAGCTTGCACAACTTTTCATCATGGTGTCGGATTTTTGAATACAAGATATTGTCAAAAAGCTAGAGATGAACACTTTCCATCCATCGAGGTTTTGAAAATAATTTTTACTATTTTTTGTCATATATTATAGGTTGAAGTTGTTTGTTGTATTTTTCTTCAATGAGCCATAACTTTCGCCTTGATGCTCCATTTTTTAGAAATGAATTGGCATTGGAAAGGTATTGAAGAGAGCTACATAGCCACAAGGCTATTTTTTTTAGATTTTATCTTTGGTTTATTTTGTATCAATTTTTTTTAATTTTGGTCATTGTGGGCCTATTGAACATTGTATCTTGGAAAAGGATTTGTAAACAAACTAATCATAAAGTGCCAACATTGTAATATCTTAGGGGGGGTGATTCCTGAGACTAGTGGAAAGGGGGGTGTCTCTTGATGTCTCTTTTTGCATTCACTTAAAGCGGCTTTTTTCAATCAATATTCAGGGATTATACATGAAATTTTCAATCATGAACTAAGATAAAGTTCCATTTATGGGGGGGGGGGTTCAAACATGTCTCTTAAACATTATTTCCATCCTTCTATTTTCAAGCTAACTTTAGAGAACTATTTTTCCTAGAAATAAGGGATAAAGAATCATTTCCTTGAGTAGGATCTACTGTCTTATATACTTGGACTTGTTCTTGAGCCAAGTGACTATAATCAGAAGAATGCATGGTTTAAAAATAATGACATGGGCTATGGACTAATATGTCTTACCATTTCTTAGGATATTTTACATCATTTCAAACACATTGAGTGGCCTTTCACTGCTTGGACCATCATCCAACAGTTGTATGGAGACATTAGATCTTCATTTGAAAGTGATGTTTCCTTGGAGCACCAAGCTATTATGGATGATACGGAGACTTATATTGCCCCATCTTGTGTGGAATCATCTCGTGTGGAAGATCAATTCATTGATATCCCATCAACAACACCTATTGTAGATTCAGATTCCAAAGATGCTTCTTTGAAAGATTCTAGTGATTCATTGTAGTAGGATCATTTGTCTTTTGGATTTAGTCCATTGGGACCAATTTCTACCAAAATTTTTTTTTTTTTTTTGTAGAGTCGCTCAATTTGGATCTAGATGACACTATTGAGGACACACATCTTCTCTTTGAGACAACTCTTTGGTCCTTCATCTATTGTTACTTCAAAGTTTAGTGTTGCTTCTTCGGAAGCTTCCAATGATTCTTTGCAATAGGACATGCATAGTCTTTTAGATTCAACTTTGTGGGATGATCTCTTGATAGGTATTTCAGACTTGTTTATGAAGACACATATTGCATATTTGGGAGAAACTACTAATTGTATTCATCTTCTCTTTGATGAAGTTGATTCTTCTTTAGTTGTTGTGAGGGAACACTTTGAACCTTTTGTTCATTTCTACATGATCACTCATCATAGTTTGATATGAGTGTGGATACTTTGGATCAATATTTAGAGGATACATCTTTATAGGAGATACTTGAGTCTTTGCATAGTGTTCTACATTAGTCTCTAGGAGATTCTAAGTTTTCATTTTCAGCATTCTTACCTAGAATGCTAGATTTGATTGTGGGATCCTTTAGTATGAACATGGGGACACTTGAGATGAGTTCAAAGACTCCATACATATTGAGTTTTATTCCTACATATTACTTTTAGGAGTGGGGAGATAACTTGAATATGCCATTGGTTTTGTTTCTTCCTAAAGGAACATTGTTTGATGATCATGGACTATCTTCTATATCCAGTTTCAAGCATCTACCATTGGGTCTATTTTGGGGGGTTCTTCTTTGTCCTTCCACTTCATTTCTCTCTCTATTATGGAGGTGTACTTCCTTTTTATGGGATGGGGATTCTTCATCTTTGGGGGGGATTTTATATGTAAACGACTACCTAACATGGCTTCATTTGCTAGGATCCATCATCTTTTGCATCCTCCTAAGATATGCTTAAGGGGGGGTGTTGGTGTAGGTTTTTATTCTCCTAATTGGTTAATTTTTTTTCCTTAGTCCTAGGTTTTTCCTACACTTCTATTAATCTTGCTTAGGATAATAAAGTGAGTTTATCATTTAATAACTAGAAGATAAGTGATGTGGTGTCCCCTTCCTTTAAGGGTGGAACACTTTCCACTTTTGGTGGTCATCTCCACTTTTTGTAGTTAATTCCTATTGGTTGAATTTCCCACCTCCATCATCTCCTTAGTTCTATATAAACTCACTACCTAGCTTTTATTTATATATACTCTTGCATTTTTGCATTGTTACATTGTTTGACATAAATGTACCTTGATGCATCTAGTCATTATTTTGCAGATTTTCTTTGAGATCCTAATGCAATCTTCTCATATTGACATTTGCACATCTCTTGGAATTTTAGGTCTATAATTGTATTATTTCATTTACAGTTTTATAGCTTATCTCTCTCATAGAATATCTTGGTTATTCAATATATTTCATATTTCTAATAATATCCACTTTTAGGTATAAATAAAACATTCCTAGGTGCCATGAGCTCTGAGAACTACTCTATCATAATTTGGTAGTTTTTTTCTCTTAAGGATCTTAAGAGATTGCATTGGAATAACATAGCTTGCAAATATTTGTTGACCTAGGGAATGAAAAAATTCCTTTGGTAGCATTAAATCACACTAAAAAAATTTAGTGAAGTTTGTTTGGACTTTTCACACCATAATGCAAGATATTCCTATTTACACATTTGCACTACTTTGAAATGACATTTTTTGCAAAAATGCATCCTTTGTTGGTATGGCCAAATAGTGTGGAGTTGAATAGAATCAAGAGAGGTAAATATAGAGGGACATGTATCCAAATATAAGTCTATATATAATATTCCTAGATGCCATGAGCTCCAAGAACTACTTTGTCTGTAGTTTGATAGATTTTTTCTCATAAGTCTCATAAGAGATTGCATTAGAATAGTGTAGCCTACAAAGATGCAATGACTTGGGGAATGAAAAGACACCTCTATTAGAATTAAACCACCCACCTATATATTTTGGAATATTTTTTTTAGCCCCACCAAAAATAGAACACAAGATATGATTTTTTTTTCATTTGCACTGCTCTCAAATGATGTTTTTCAAGAGTACATTCATTGTTGGTATGGTCAAACAATGTGGAGTTGACCGGAATTGAGAGAGGTTAATGGAAAGGGACCCCATATAAATCTATAGGCTGAGATAAAATATTCCTACATATCATGAGATTTGAGAACTACTTTGTCATAGTTTGGTATTTTTTTATTCTTAGGATTTTTAAGAGACTCCATTAGAATATCATAGCCTACAAAGATCTAGTGGCCTGGGGAAAAAATGGATGCCTCTAGTAGCATTCACCCACCTGACTGAATATGTTGGTGCAATTAGTTTGGCTCCACCATACACATAACATAGAATATGCTTGTTTGCACAATTTCACTACTCTCAAATGAAACTTTTTGTAAGAATGCATTCATTGTTGGCATGGTGAAATAATGTGAAGTTGACCAAAAATAAGAGAGGTTATTATAGAGGGACCTCATATCTACTTGTAGGTCTAGACACAACATTCCTAGGTTCCATGAGCTCTGAGAAGTACTTGTTCATAGTATGGAGATATTTTTTCTTTTATGGATCTTAAGAGAATGCATTGGAATAGAGTAGGAATGGAGGATTAGGAGACCCAAGGAACAAATAGAAACCTATATTAGCATTCACCTACCCAATTATATGTGATGGTAAAATAATTTTGGCCCCACCATGCATGAAATGCAAGATATCCATGTTTCCACATTTTCATTACTCTTAAATGATATTTTTTTGGTAAGAATGCATTCATTATTGGCACGGTTAAAAAAAAGGATTTGAAGATAAGAAAAAGAGGTTAATGTGGAGGGGCACAATATCCATATGTAGGTCTATTAAAAACATTCCTAGGTGCCACGAGGTCCAAGAACTACTCTATCATAGTTTGGTAGCTTTTTCTCTTAAGACTTTTCCTTGGAATAATGCAGCTTGGAAGGATTATGTAATCTGGGGCATAAACAAAGGCCTCTCCTAGAATTCATTTTGGTGTAATAAATTTGGACCCAAAATTCATGAAACACAAGAATATTTCCATGTTTGCATTGCTTTCAAATGATTCTTTTTGCAAGAATGCAGTTCATTGTTGGCATGGTCAAATGGTGTGGATTTGACTAGAACTAAGAGAGATTAATGTGGATGCACCCCATATCTACTTGTAGGTCTTGAAGAAGGTAAAAGATGATAATGAAGGATAATGAAAGAAAATTCATAAAAGAAATAGCATAAATAGAGATTATACCTTCATTATTCTCCTCTTCATGGATGAAGCTCACAAGATGCAACCAAGTCTTGCAGATTTGATCAAGTTTTGTTGATATGCAGTTTATTAATATTTTGGTAGCATAATGGCATGATGAAAGTGTGTTGTTAAAATGGGATGAGAGGCATCTCATTTATTTAAATTCTACGAGAGAAATCAAGGGCCAAGGTGCATTAGTGATGGATGGCTAGGATTGAAGGAGGATTAGGGCTTGGATAAAAGTTTTAGTCATGTGACAAGTGTCACATGAGGGATAAGGGCTAGGTTTAGGGTTAGGATTAGGGAAAAATCCTTATATGGATGGATAGGATTAAGAGGTGGGATATTAAATGAAGGGATGAGACAAAAAATTAGTTTGACTTTTGCGATACAAGCTAGACATGTGAAGGGGACACTTGTCACATGGTGAAAAGTTTAGATTGTGATATATGTGAATGGAATCAATGTATATGATTAAATGGAAAATGATAGAGGATAAAGTGGAATTAAATAATAAAGGAAAAGGAAATGAAAATTAATTAGCATTAATTAATTAATTAATTGCTAATTAATTAACTAATTTAGTTGGAGGATTTGGGGATAAGGCTGACTTAATTAAATAAATATAAATTTATTTAATTAAAGGTGGTGGTTGAGGATAATGGATAAATTAATTAATTAAGTAATAAATATTTATTTAATTAAATGTCAGGATAAGGGAAATGGTTAAATTAATTAAACAAATAATAAATATTTATTTGATTAATTGGCTAGGCTAAAGTGGGATAAAGGTGATGAGTAAATTAGTTAATTAAATAAATATTATTTAATTAATTAATGGGTTAGGATAGGCTAAAATTTTAGGTGAATACATTTTTCCCCTCTTTGAGATGATATTGCAACTAAGAGAAGTAACATCATTTCAAAGAAGAAAAAAATATAGTGGGTAGGCAAGGGATAAGGACTAGTGGCATGATGCCCCAATCATTAGGGAGGATGATGAGGAGGTAGTAGTATGCACCCTCAAGATGACATTCGGGTTTAAATAACATAGGTGTGCTCTCAAAATGGATGAGAGGACTAGGAGGATGAAAGAATGGAAAGATGAAATACTTAAGGATGGATGAAAAAGATAAGGATGATGAAGATAAGTATGGAGAGGGAGGATGGATAATAATCATGTTGCAATGATATGAGAAACCTATATTTGATATTTTACTTGACATTATGCACCAAGGTATAAGGAACTAGGATGAAAATGTGCCAAGTATGTGATTGAAAGGTCAAGTGAAAACAAATGCCTTATAGCACCATGATACATGGAAGACCATGATGTTCTTGTGGCAATAGAGTGAAAAATACCATTATAAATATAAAAAATGATAATACATACAAGCAACAAGTAATTATGCACAAAAAACCAAAATCAAACAAGGATTATGCTCCAAGTCAAGCTGAAAATTGATTGATGGATTGATTGATGATGATGATAAGGATAACAATGTTAATGATAAGAATAATGTGTACCCCAGGATTGTGATGTTAATGATAAGAACAACACATGGATTGGGAAGGATATATCCCTATGATGATGATTGGATTAAAGTGGATCAATAGATTTAAATTGATTTGGAATAAGGTCATGGAAAGTGTTATTGGATGATGGGATAGATTGCAAGATTGGATTGCATTGGATATGATTGGATGAGAATTGTTGGATTGGAAGGATAGATGGATGGATTAGCTAAGATTAGATGGAGGATAGGATTATTAGGATAGAGGAATGGGTGGGATCCAATGACAAAGGAGAACCAAGGTTCAAGAAAATGATGGAAGGATAAATGAATTGTGTGAATAGGAGATAAATGGATTGGATCAAGGAATTTCTTGGATGGATGACATAAATGGAGATAGGAGGATAAGGGAAGGCAGGTAGTTTTATGTGTGGTTTATTTGTATTCTAGTAAATTTTGAGATGATTTGGATGAGATTTGTTTTGTGATTTATAAGTAGAGTGTTTGTACTTTAATAGGGATGCTCACTTTAAACCATTGTGATTAGTGGAAGGTTATTTTGGGTTCATGCTAAAGGATATATATTATAGGAGTAGTTTTGGATTATAGGGAGGGTGTGGGGTGATCCCACAATATTGGTTTACAATTTTTGGCCAAACTAGACATTGAATTGATTTTTTCTAGCTAAATCTTCACTTTTGGGCATCTATAGTGGCTAAACTGTGAGTAATTTGAAGATGATACAAACTAGTGATTTGTGAAATTTTTTTTGTAGATTCTAAATATATTTTTTTCAAAAATTTTGGAATTATATTGCACTTCCTTTTCCATCTCCTTCAAAAACTAGTTTTTTATAGTAAACACCATTTTTAAGGAGTGATGCTCACCGTATACAACATAAATTTTTTTCCATGATAAAATTCTAATTTTTTTGAATTTAGATTTGTAACTATGATATCTAGCGCTTTCATTTGGTTTCATAGTGTTTTAGTGAATATTTTTTCCTTAATCAAGTTTTGAAGTCAAACCAATTACAATTTAGACATAGACAAACTGTATACAACATAACTTTTTTTGTATGTATCGAAGTTCAATTTTTTTTTGTTGGATCAAGGACTTCAATATCTAGTGAACTAATATTTTTCAATTTTTTTTTTGATAATTTGCTATTTTTTCACATGTGCAAAACAGGTAGCTTGATTTTTGGTGAAAAACCTACATTCACAAGAAATAAAAAATAAATATAATAATGAAATTAAATTTATTTAAAATTATACTTTTTGAGAAGTTTATAATAAGGACTACATACAAAAAATAAATTTTAAATGAATTCATTTGATCCCCCAAAGGTAAATCAAAAGTGGTTTTTTATCAGCATTTTGATAGGTGTAAAGGAGACTCTGTTATAAGTATGGTTTAAAACTAGCGGGGTTCTATCCAAGGGGGTTTGATCTAAGGTGGTTCGGTCAAACCCTCTTCAATTGGAATCCTTTAAATGTAACTTTTCAAGGCTTAAATCATTATATTTTCTAAAAATATGTGATTTCAACAAAAATTAGGATCTCCTAGAAATTGTAAAACAGTATTGTGGGGTCACCTTGTGTGGTTAAATTCATCGAGATTATCCACCATTGGAATATTAAAATTTATGACTTTATTATTGTGGGTTAGTAACTTTTTTCTTGTGATTTTGGACTTTATGCCATCTTGAGGCTAATGTTGATTATTTGGGAAGTTGGAGTAAGGTATAAATATGAGATTTTAGGATAATTGGAAGTGAGTAAAGAAGATTAATGAAAAGAGTGGATTTATAGTGCAGTGAAAGAAAAGATCAAGGATTGGGAGTAAAGTGAGGTTAAAAGGAGCATGACATGTAAAGTGCAATTATGTGAGAAAAGTGTGTGAGAGTTATGTGGTGTCATTGTGTACATAGATGTAGCTCTTGTAGAAATTTTAGAAGTGTTTATGTGTTTATGTGTGTGAGGAAAACCATTGCGGTAGTTTGTAGCTAAGTTTGTAAATTAATAGAAGTAAGGAGTCTTCTAGTGGCTAGGTTTTTCCCTTGTTGAGGGTATTCCTAGGGTAAAGATTGTGTTAATTTTTGTATTAATTTATGATTTTATGTGTTTTTATTATGTGGGATACATGGTTGGAAATACCTTCTTGAGAACCTCTCTTTTTGAATGTATTAAATGGTATTAGAGAAAGGTTGATTGTGGGTTTATGTTGGTGTGAGAACAACTAGTTGGCATAAATTTTTAGAATGAGTGTATTGAATGAGAAAAAAAGTTAGTTAAAATTATTGTATGTAAAATATAATGAAATAGATTATGATGAATTATAATTTATAATAATTAAATACTATTTATAAGATGAGATAATATACATGAGATTTACATATAGAGCAGCAACCATGAGGTAGCCTACAAGAGGAAACACTCGATAAAATTCCAATTAAGACAGCATATCAAGATGCCACCAAAGAGAGGGTGAGGAATACTTAATGTTTTAGGAATACTAATAGAATGTATAAGATATTGAAGGTAATAGAAAACTAAATAAATGCATTGGAGTGATATCACCAGGGGAAACCTAATCCTAGGGTCAATGAGAGTGATAATGAGGAAGTGGGAGTAGAATCAATTGGAAGTGGAGATGATAAGGAGGAGAGAATGTTGAAGGAAACTTCTTAAATTAGTAAAAGGAAAAGGGTGGAAATTATAAACTATGGTAGTTTGGAACTTGAGGAATTGATAGATTAGATCACTAATTTGGAAAACCATTTTGAGTATGAGGACATTATGGACCTATATCCCAAAAATTTAAAGTTTGATATAACTATGGGAGCTCTCAAATATAATCCATCCTTGTTTTCCTTAAGGTTAAGGGGTAATAGATATTAATTACATGTCTACATCCTCCACATGATATACATGGTATCCTAGAGAATTTGTACTATTCTCTCTACACTTTGACATGTGATCTTCCTATGAAGGCTATATGTGATCTACTAAGATAACCTCTTATGTAGGTGATAGTCTCTCTTGTACCAACTCAATTAAATATTGGAGGGTGTGGATGATATATTGTCTAAGATTTTAAGGTGACTTTGAATGTGCAAACTTGAATGATAGTGGCTCTAAATGAATCTCCTAGGTATGTGTTGGAGTAAATATGTAATCACCTAAAAATCAATTAGTAGGCCCCTTTTACGTTATTCACTTAAGCTAAACTTAGGAGTGATTTTTATATTATTATATTGAGTTTTTTTAGGTCATGTCTCATAGCATGGGATGAGGACATTTTTCATTATCTAACTTAGTCCTCACCTAGGGTTTCATCTAGGAGTTGATTTTTTATTTTATAAGCATGCTTTCATTGTAATCAATCATCTAATTACTTAGATTAATATCTAATATTAGATACTTTTTTGGATCAATCAATCTCTCAAGGTTGTGTAATAAACAATCATGTATTTTTCTCTATAGATGTGATAGGTGTTTTGGTTGCAAGTGATTTTTGGGAGTTGTGGGGTTCACTACCAACTCCAACAACATGTATCGACCTTAATAATCATGTGTTTGAACACCCTCTTCTTAGCCTAGGTGGCATCTTGAATATTGTATCAAGACATGAGTTGAAGGTAAAAAAATATGTATGATATTTTCTTAGAGTTATAGACATGTTAAAAATAGGTTTTGATACCAAATGTGATGAAGGTTCCTCCCCTTTACCTACAGAATCTCACACCGGATGCAAGAAGAGAAAAAAAATTTCCTCTATTACTAGAATGAAAACTACTTATTATGTGCCATCCTATGGACTAATTATTACATGCATCTATCGATAGGAAAATCTGAGTTTCCTCTATTCTATACTATGGGCTATTCTCACACTTCCCTTTGACGCCACTTGCCCTATACTCCTTTAGTGTTTATATCTCTCTCAATCCTTCTAGGTTTTCCTTGATCTTTCATGCTCTTCATGTTGTAGTATCCATGTTTATTCTCTAGGTGGTTACATAGATTTTTGTGATTGTGTTATCATTCATTCCCATTAAGTCATTTACCAGTCATTCATTGCATTCCCATAAATATGTTTTTCCCTAGCCGATTAGCAACAATGATGTGAATCGATGAATACAAACATGCCATGTGTTGTCATTGGGTTCACCAACTTATCGTTGAATCATCCTCTATCATCGCCCCATCATTGAGACTTGTTACCATTCCCCACTAATAGCCTGTAGTCACTCTGATGCATGCATTATCATTCTATTGTTGGAACTTGTTTCCCCATTCTACTGATACACCTAAGTACACCTGATGCCATTGTTAACTTATGAATTTCAAGTTGTCAGAGGGACTCACATTAGACTCCCACCGATAAGCAAGTGTCCTGCCAAAAGATGACCATCGGTCCATCAAGGAGACCTAGGTTAGCATCCCACCGATGAAACTCACCCTTGTTGATGATATACATACTGCAACTCACAAGGGATATCGACCTAATGCCAGAACATCAGATGTAGTCCTGCTGAAAAGTTAATCTCTCGCCAATGTAACCCAATCGTCAAGTCGAGAGATTAGAAAATATTGAAACCACGCAACAACAAAGGGATCACTAAATTGGAAGGTTTCAAAACTTCAGAACTCTTGGACATGAGTTATGAAACTCAGAACCCCATGACTACTCACAACCTTGGCCCTTATTTGAAACAAATAGACATAGAATTTTTTTTGGTGATGTAAGATTTTTCTTCGCCTAGGATGCTCTTGCATCAGACACCCCGGGTAAGAGAAATGTTCCTAGAGTTGGTAAACTCAAGAACATTGGAAGGTGTATGGGATAGTAATCCCATGTTTATGTTCGACCCATAGCTGCTCCTTATCGATGGGAGCCTTCCCTCTTATACTCTTTTTCTCAACCTCAACTCTCAAGCCATCTCCATTTGGGTTCTCATGTTTCTCTAAAAAAATTCTTACCACTAGGCCACCTCTATGCCCACCACACCCTTTTGGGATACCACTCCTTGTGCTTTTATTGCATTGTTGCAATAAATCAAAATTTTATTTGCACTTTCCTCTTGAATCCTGATCTCTAAATGATTGTAAATCACTGCAATAACTTTGTTCCTATTCAGCTACTTGTTGCTTCTCTGCACTGCAACAAAAATTAGAGCTAGATTCTTTCAGCTGCTTTTCCTTCTCTTTTAAAGAAGGAAACATATACCATTGTCCATCTTTCTGGATGGTATACACATTCCTTCTACCATCATAGATGGTTTCCTTGTCAAACTGCCATGGTCTACCTAACAACATATGACATGTTGTCATAGGCATCACGCCACATAACACCTTACCTCTGTAAGAACCAATCTGAAAACTTAATAAACATTGTTCTCTCATAGTCATTTCGGGCTCCTTCTACAACCAACAAACTTTGTACATACTAGGATGCTTATTCCTTTTCAAACCTAGTTTTTCCAATAGTTCTTCTAAAACTAAGTTGTTCGTACTACCACTATCAACAATAACTTTACAACACTTACCTCTAGCCTTGCACATAGTCTGAAAGAGATTCCTTCTTTGGTATGGTTCCTCCTCCATCATCTTTGGAGTCACCAACACTTTTCTCATCATGAGAGATTCACCTTCTTGGTCTGATACTTCCAGAGATGCATTACACTCCTCATCTTCTTGTACCAAATGGTTTCTTGGTGCACTCTTCTTGCTTCCCTCTTGTATTTGATCACACTTGAATGCATGATGACCAAATTCTCCACACTGGTAACATCTAAATGGAAACCCTCTACTGTCGCTACCACATCCTCTTGTTGGTACCTCCTTTTCTTTGGTGTTTTGGCCAACTTCTTTGCTCCATTTGGGCTTAGATTCTTCCTCAATTACTTTCCTTTACTGCTGCTCACTTGTCCCTTTTCAGTTCAAAAATTTCCCCGACTTTTAGAATTGTTTATTTGCCTCTTCATTAATTTCTCCTTTTCCTTCAATGCATACTGGTATGCTTCCTCAACCATGGTAATATTCAACATACTCATATCATCTTGTATGTTAAACCTCAAGCCATTCACATACCTGGTTGTCTTTTCCCTATCAATTTCATGCTTTCCAGATTGAATAGCCAGCTTGTAAAATCATTTCGTGTAATCTTTTACACTCATATCTTTTTGCTTTAAATTTTGCAATTTCTTGAACAACTCCATTTTGTAATCACCAAGTATGAATGCCTTCTTCAACTTTTTCACCATCTGGTTCCATCTCGTTATTCAGGGATCTCCATCCATTTCTCATTCTTTCTACAATTCTTTCTACCATAATGCAACATGTCCTTTCAATTTCCTTTGAGCTATCTTCACCTGCTACTAGGTCTTTAATGTCCTCTAACTCGAAGTACTCCTCCAACTCTCCAATCCAATCGATTAACTCATCTGGATTTAATGTTCTAGAAAAGTTTAGAAAATCCATCTTATTGCTTTTCATTATTCTTGAAAGAGCTCTAAAAAATATTTCTTGTTCGACATCTACTGGTCGTTCCTCCTCCTCCTCCTCCTCCTCTTCTTCTCTTTGATTTTCTTCACCTTCAATTTCTTTCTCATTCTCGCATTCTCTTCCTCTTTCTCTTCTTTCCCTTCTATTACCAGACCTACTCCCCCATGTTTTTTGATACTTGAACAACCACCATGTCACAAAATATTTCAAGTACAACCTCTAGTCTGGGTCTTCCTCTTCCTATTTAGGGCAGCATCTCTTCCAATCAATAGTTTCAACTCTCAATTGTCTGGGATTGCACACACACCCACAATAATCCTTTCGAGCTATGCACTTCTGTCACTCTATCCCATAGATCTTGGTGGATACTCTCTACGCTCAAGACTTCCTACTCTGATACCACTTGTTGAAGGGACCTCCCCTTTACCTATAGAATCTCACATCAAATGCAATAAGAGAACAAACATTTCCTCTATTACTAGAATGAAAACTACTTATTATGCGCCATCCTATGGGCTGCTTATTACATCCATCTACCAACAAGTGGATCTAAGTTTCCTCTATTCTATACTGTGGGCTATTATCACACTCCCCTTCGACACCGCTCACCCTGTACTCCAATGTTTATATAGATCTCTCACTCCTTCCAAGTCGGCCTTAATCTTTCCCACTCTTCATGTCGTAGTAGCCATGTTTATTCTCTAGGAGGTTACATAGATTTTCATGACTCTGTTCTCATTCGTTCCTAGTAATTTGTCTACCAGTCATTCGTTCCATGCCTGTAAATCCATTTTTCCCTAGTCGATTAGCAAAAATGATGTGAATCGACAAATACCAACATGCCATTTGTTGTCACTAGGTTTTCTAACTCATCGTTCAATCATCCTTTGTCATCGCCCCATCACTGAGACTTGTTATCATTCCCCACTGATAGCCTATAGTCACTCTTATGCATGCACTATCATTTTGTCACTGGAACTCACTTCCTTGTCCTACCAACACACCCAAGTACACTCGATGCAATTTTTAATTTCCTTATGAATGTCAGGCTATGGAAGGGACTCACCTTAGACTCATGTCGATAAGCAAGTGTCCCGCCGAAAGATGACCATTGGTCCATCGGTGACACCTAGGTTAGCATCTCATCGATGAAGCTCACTCCTACCGATGATATACATACCACCACTCACAAGGGATATTGGCCCAACATTGAAACATCAGATGTAGTCCTACCAAAAAGTTAATCTCCCACCAATGTAACCCAATCATCAAGTCGGGAGGTTAGGAAATATTGAAACCCCGCGACAACAAAGGGATTGCTAAATCTGAAGGTTTTGGAACTTCAGAACTCTGCGACATGAGTTATGAAAAATTAGAACCCCACGACTTCTCAAAACCTTGGCCCTTATTTGAAATAAATAGACAGACATAATTTCTTTTTTATGCAAGATTTCTCTTTGCCCAGGATGATCCTACATCAAAATTTCATATCTAATTTTATGCAAGAGACATGTACACAAATACAGGAAAAAATCTATCTCAGAAATTTACTCATCACCACTACATATGGTAGTGTATCATGTATAATAAATGAAATTGCAGATACAATATGGTAGAATATCACACTACATAAAAAGAAGGGAGAGAAGATAAAATGAAGTTGAGTGATACAAAACACCTTTTGAAAAACCTTGCAGAGATGGAAGTTGCCTAAATAAGGAATGCCATCATTACTAATGATGAATCAAGAGGAATCATTTATAGATTGTCCATCCTATATGAGGTGAGATAATCAAGCCTCTAAGGCATGACTTGAATGAATATATCCAATTTAATTTCTAACTATATACATAAAAGAATTAAATTAATTATCTAAACATAAATTAAATGAACTCAAAAAATACTAATAACTAAATTAAGTAAATCGAATAAGTGATCAATTATTTTAACTACCTGTAAAATTATGAGAATTAACTATATTAATGTAATAATTAAATTTTAAATATGAACTAAAATTAAATAATCATAAAATATAATCAACAAGAAAAAAATTATGAACAAATACAACATCGATTCCAAAAAATTTAAAAATAAATTTAATTAGACTAAATATTTTTCTCATTTATTTTCCGATTAAAATTTTACACTAAATTAAATATCTAATTAAAATTTTACAAGTTAATTGATCAATTATATTTCACTTCGATAATTGCTAAAAATTTCTCTAATATATTACATTTTAATTAATTTGTTATATTTCACTTAAACCATAATTATAAAATATTATGCTAATTTTTTTCCCTAATTTGTTACAATTTATTCATTTTAATATTAATAATTCTCACATTTAAGAAATAAAATAAAAGGAGAGGTAACTTAAGTTAATAAAAACCTAATTTATTAATATCCATTAAATAAAATTAGATGATTAGGGCAAGAAACACTAAATCAAACACTAATAAGAAAATTTAAAAATACAATATCTTCACTCTACTCATTTTGTCATTTGTAGGTTGAGAAAAGAGGAAGGGAAAGTGGAGGCAAGATCAAGCTCAATCTACTGGTATTGTAGATATTAATGGAAGATTATGCATGTTGAGAATCTAGATTCTTCTATAGCCATATATTTTAGGTAATTCTATAGCCACATATTTTAGGTCTAAGTTTTTTTGTTTTATTCTCTTTCTGTTTTTGAAAGGACTTTTTTCCAAAATAAATTTTTATGATTATAAATTGCAAGTGCAAAGAGGTTTTTAGATTGCAATATTAATATTTTATTTTTGCTTTGATATATATAATTGTATTTTTTATTTTTATTTTAAATATAATTATAATATTATTAATTTTTTAGTAAAAATATAGATAAGATTTGAGGGGAGTGGTGACTCCTCTCATGGTATTCACAACCCTTTTATGGGGGTTATGACTTTCTAAAGGGGGTTATTATACCGTCTTGTCACAATCAAGATGGGGAAGTTGAGCTCGTCCCCATTTTTTTTCATTAATTTTCATTACTAATTTATAATACAAGTTTAATACATATTAAATAAATACATATTATTGTTATTCTTTTATTTTTCTTACATAATTTATACACTCCACATGCACACAAAAAAAATAAAATAGATATGTATATAATCAACAATACTTTTTACATTGTGTGTACTTATATATGTTTTTATTTGTTATTTTCTATTTATTTTCATGAGAATTATATGTGTATACTAATATATAAATTTTAAAAGTATATTATGATCTTAAACAAAAATGAATGCATATTCACTTAAAATAATATGAATATATACATACTATATTCTTATTACTCTTCTTTTTATTATTTTTTTTACTTTTAAACATTCTCGCTAATTTATATTTCTTGCAAGAAAACTAAGAATCTCATAATTAGAATACATCCGAAAAATAGTAGTTTTACATGAAAGAACAACATAGATGTGATGGTTTTTTTATTGAATCTACATACATAACTCTGCTTGTACATTATAATTTATTTCTTCTATAAATAAAAACAACAACTATTTTTTATATTTTCTCTAAAAATAAACAAAATCAACATGAAGTAAATATATACTTTAAATCTATTTTACATATGTGAATAAAACAAAAATAATTAATAAATAAAACTGTATACATAATAATTACTTTGTCCTTGTTTATTTTTTTTTAATTTCAAAACTCAAACATGCTTTGCTTCATTCCCAAAGTAGAATTACAAATAATATGATAACAAGCCAATATTAAGGGAGACTCGAAAATTGTTATTGAATTAATGAAAGTATTGTTCTTCCACCTTGGCTTTGAAGAAAATTAAGGAGTATACTATTGGCCACATTTATTGGGAAGGTAATAGAGCTACTAAATTTTTAATGCAAAAGAGGTCCCATCACACGTGGCCATCATTCTCAATGATCAGATCAATAAAGAGAAGTAATAATTATTGGGAAGCAATTATCTTCCATTATGTTCAAAATGAATACTCAAGATGGATTCATATATATTAGCAAGATCTGGATTAATTATTAACATGTGCAAAGGGTGTGGAGTAATAATTAGAGGAAATACAAATGCAACTATTATCCTATTTGTGCTATGGGATTCCTCATAGTGTTTACACAAAGTTTTGTAGTTGTAAACCTAGATGATAGAGATTTTTATTGATTTTAGGAATTTCATTTCTTTCATATTTCTCTTCAATTGTATTTTTGTTAATAGAGATAATTGTGCAAATTAAAAAATGGGTGTAAAATATCTATATATCAAACCTCCTTTAGAAAATCTTTGTTAATGGTAGAGTTAATCTTTCTTTTCTTGCCATGAAAGGTTATGATGGGGTAAGTGCAGAAAAATGGGGGACCAAAAATCCAAGACATAACGCAAGCACATTTTCTGAGACATAAAAATAAAATAGAAAAGAGGCTAAGCTCATTTGAATTCAACCTCTTACCTTCCAAGATATAGATATTAAGAAACCAAGACTCCACATGTATTGTGAAGTTCACAAAACCGCCATCAAAATATTACCACGATGTTCACGAGGTCGAGGTAAGTTTTGTTAGTTTGTTAGTAAAAAACATCAATTACATAAAAAAAGAGAAATTGTTTAGATTGAATTTTGTTTAATTTTTAGGAATTGAAAACCCCCCACAATTCATGAAAATTATAATTCACCAATTCATGAAAAGCTTGATGAAGAACAACCACATAAAACTCCTCCCACAGTCCCTTAACATCCTTTTGGGGTGCAAGAAAAAAACAAGAAAAAAATTCAAAAATTAATTGAAAATTTGAGAAATTTGAGTGGAACAACCTCCCATTGGTCTACCCTCACCACTTCACTAGAATATATGCTCTCTCATATAGATTCAATGAGTAGCGAGATTAACACCTGGTTAAACAAGAGGGTAGAATCAAGACAATTTTATGTTGATAAATCATCCTATGAACAATTGAAATAAAAAAAACATTGAAATATGATTGTGTGCATTGTTCATTGAACCATGAACTAATGTACCCCTACATGGTAGTTGTAAGAGGTTCCCTACCCATTGGTACCAACACCAATGGATAAAGAATAAGTTTTAGGATAGGTGGTGGACTATTTTTGATCATCCTCCATGCAACAACAATGAGGTCATGCAATAATTTTTTAGGAAACTCTATTGTGAGTTTATCCTCAATGAAATCCCAAACTACCTTGAATGGGGCACATTGTGCCTAGGACTAGGCATGTAGACCCCTTGTTAGGACCAATACTAAGCATGTCACAATTCCTTCCATTCTATAGGAGTGTGTTGATGTCAAGAACCTATAAACCATCACCTCACTCACTTAAACCCTTTTACAACACACCAGGCCTCTAGCACAACGTGATGATGGTGGGGATTCTAGGTCTTGATGTTCACCTCACATTTGTCAAACCTATAAGTCTCTTTGTACATGGCCAATAGCAAGACACATCCATATTGGATGAATTGGTCTTTATAGATGACATGCTAGATTTGACATTTGGTATTGACATACATGTAGATTTGAACAAGGTTAAATTCAATTTATTATATTCCATTTTCAAATGTAAGATTAACTAAATTACTAAATTGATTGTAATAAAATTTTAAGGTTAGAGTGTTTACCCTATGTCTAGTATCCCTTCAACTTCTGATTAATGACCATTTCAAGTCCATAGGTATTTAATTAGTAAATAAATAGTAAATTTAGTACATATAAATATTTTTACCTTATATGAGTGGTAATATTAAAATTCATATTGGATGTTGAACAAGTCGATGTTGGGCCTTCAACATCAAGATGTATCAATTAGAGTGGTCACACATCTTTTACTAATGTAAGCTTGACTATTTTTAACAATTATGTTTTTAAAATAATGTTAGGTATATTTTAGTAAATTAATAACATTTTTCATTTTCAGTTGATGACATCAATTCATAATCCTCCTGGTATTCATAGCACAATGGAGGAGGGTGTTTCCATGTCATTTTTATCTTTGATTCCTTTGCCAAAGGTATGAGCCAAATTAGTATTGATTTCATATTTTATTTTTTGTTGTATCCCATGTCTATTAGTGCAAATTTTAACAATATTCATCTATAGTTTTTTTTGTCTTGATTCTTGTCATAGGGGGTCAAAAACACAATTCATGCACATGCCCTTTAGATGGATGAAGAGAGGCATGGTTTATTGAGATAGATTATTAGTTGGTAATAAGTGATTATTTCATTTTATAATTTATTTTATAATATTAATTTGTGTATATTTATTATTTTATTAGGTGGAGCTTAAAAAATGTTATGAGATGAGGTCAAGTTAGTGGGTTTGAAATAAACGATTATTACTTGCCTCTCCATCCACTCGATAGTCAAAGGGTCATCAAATATTCCTTTCCAGTGGAGAGGAATGATTTCATTATGACTTTATTCTATGACTATATGGTATTTTTATACATATATTTTTGTATTACTAACATGTGGCATTGTGGACGTATATGGTTGTGTTGTAAGCCTATATGGTAGTCTTGTACATATATCATAATTTTATCAACATATAACATTGTATTCCTAAATAGATTTTTATTTAACACAAATTTATTTTATGAGTACATCTTATTCTTACAAAAGTCGTGTGTGTAGAGCGTTTGGTATTTTCATGATCATGGTATCTTAATATAGTTTGATATTTTACCTAATTATAACTATCTTAGGTGAGTTGTATTTGGTTTTATGTCCTTTGGTCTTCATTATTTTATGGTGAAGAAGGTCTAGGCTACATCAATTCTTGTACCACATGTGCAATTGTTAAACAAAAATCAATGTTTATACACACCTAGATACTTGTTCGAAAGAGGCTATGGGAATCTATTTACATGAAATTCATCCTAGTATAATATACTAAAAGGAATATAAATATATATTTTTTTTTAATATTTGATAGGTTCTCAAACATGGTAATTATGTTTCTTTTCAATATTTAACAATCTTAGTTTGGAAAAAAAATCTATAATTTTAACATTTATAAATACACTTTGGAATCCTAGAAACTACCCTTTTAGGTAGAGATATTAGGCTATTAAGAAACGTTTAAAATAAATTTAGTCTATACAAGATACAAAATCGAATTAGTATATTTTATCACATCCCTATATTGACATGTGGTAGGAAATACCTAGATAGACATATAGATATAGATAACCACCACAAATTATAAGATAACATTCATATATCTTTCTCAAGAGTATTCCATGTAGATGATGGAGAAATAAATAATAATATTCTCACTATTTTTAGTTGTATGTATCTCTCAATATTTGCACTACCCTATCTCACAAATATTTTACACATGAACATAAATTCATGTACATATTTTCTCACTTAGATTTAATGTAGCCCCTTAGATTAGTGGTATCATGTGATTAATTTATTATATCTTATTGAATGAGATTAAAGTGTTTGATCCTCAATGTAAAACCATGAGAAGCATCAAATTATCTTCCAATTAATTCCAAATGCATTCAAATAGTAGAGGAGCAAGATGTAGTCCAAACACTTATCAATGATTAAAATTTAAGGGATTTTTAAGAACAATGGTCATTTATATTTAGTTAGTTAATATAGGTACTTCAATGGGTGGCTCCATTTACTTCATCATTGAGTAAATATTTTAGTGGTTAATTCCCCCTAGGTTCAAGTAAACCTAGGTGTTCTTGTGTTTGAGGTAAAATTAAAACAAATGTATTAGATAACTAGTTAGATCAATTAGAGTATATTTCTCCATGAATGAATTTCTAACAAATAAAAGATCAAGATTGTACACAATCTATAAAATTCTCAAGTCACACATCAAGAAGTAGTGGCAATCCCATGTTATTTAGGAGGGAGATTAAATAGAAGGAATTGCTAAATCTTCAAGAATGAATATCATCTAAAATATGTCTATGATGATTGTTACATGTAGTGATCACAATTGCAACAAGGTCATGCCTTATTAGTCTAACTCTATACCAATTCATTAAATGACTTATATTTAAAGTTGAGATCATTCGAGTTAAAACAACATTAAGTCCTTAAGTACCATATTGACCTAGGACTATCCATTTAGTCAATATTGAAGATAGTCAAAATCAAGATGATTAGAGAAGTCTATCACTATATGGTAACTAGTTTAAGGAGTTAATGAAAAAGGGAAAGTGGGAAAAAAATGCCACAAAAAAGAAGATACTACCTTAAAATGAGAGAAAACTATCTAGGTAATTTGAATTCTATTAAAACAAAAAATCAATATTTACTCTTGAGTGCAAGGCTAAAAAGTAAATTATTACATATGCTAAAATCAAGGAAAATACTCAATGGATCATGGATCAATGGAGACTGTACCAGAATAGAGTAGGCTAGAAAGAATGAGAGACCAGAGGAATGAATGAATTCCTTTCCTATAATTCACCTACCCAACCAAATATGTTGGTGTAATTAGTTTGGCCCCAACATGTATGAAACACAAGATATCCTTGTTTCTATGTTTGTATTACTCTCAAATGATGTTTTATGCAAGAATGTGTGCATTATTGGTATGGTAAAATGGTGTGAATTTGGATAGAATAGAGAGAGGTTAATGTGGAGGGACCCCATATCCACATTTAGGTCTAGATATAAAATTCTTAGGTTCCATGAGCTCCAAGTTCTTAGGTGACATGAGCTCCAAGAACTACTTTGTCATAGTTTGGCAGTTTTTTCTCTTAGTGCTCTTAAGAGATTGCACCAGAATAGAGTAGGATAGAAGGATTGAGAGGCTCAAGGAATGAAAAGATTCCTTTGCTAGTATTCAACCACCCAATTGGATATTTTGGTGCAATAATTTTAGCCCCACCATGAATGAAACACAAGATATATTGTTTGGAATTGGTGTATCAACCTTTTGTCATATTTTTTAGGAGTTCTTATTTTATAGGAGTATTTTTTGTGTTAAGAAATGAAGAATTAAGCGCCTCCTATTTTTTAGGAAGTGGGACCCACTTGGAAGTTTCCTATTTTGTAGGGGGTATGTTGACTGGTCAACCCATGTCATGGGAGAGTGCCACTTGTCACTTGGGTGCTCATTCTAGGAAAAGGAATTTGTAAAATTCCTAGGAGGAGCACTTGGATGCCAAGTGCCAATGTGTGGTGAGTTTTGGCACACACATTTAGCATAGTCCTTTGTATGAGCATGAAGAGAAAGGAAGGGTGACACTTATTGTCATGAGGGAACTTTGAGGAAAGAATATTGTGAGAAGCATCTCATCATGATGCCATGTGGCATTAGTTGACCTTGTTGACCAAAGCTTGGAAGGGAAAGTTGCTTTGTTGAAGATAGAGTTATCACTTAGAGGGATAGGAAGTCTTGGTTGAGTTCAAAATTGGCAGCTGACTTGATTTTATCATGGTGGACACCTAGCTTATTGGTGCATGATTTATGGTGATTTTTACTTTGCATGTGATTACACATTGGTTGCATGTTCGTGCATGTTAGTGAATGATTGGC
Organism: Sequoia sempervirens; assembly: GCA_007258455.2. Classification (NCBI taxonomy): domain Eukaryota; kingdom Viridiplantae; phylum Streptophyta; class Pinopsida; order Cupressales; family Cupressaceae; genus Sequoia; species Sequoia sempervirens. The sequence continues at coordinate 540,607,646 of VDFB02000017.1, read as the reverse complement.
ATGATGCTTTTACAAATAGTTGAGATTGATGCATGTTCTTCGTTAAAGTTTGTATGCAAGAAAAAAATATGGAGATGACATATGGTAGCCTTAGGTTTCCATATTGGAGATGTATAAATGTAATGCCTTAGTGCATTTTCTATTGTATTGTGATTGTATTATTTGTATGCTATTAAGCTACTCGAATCACTCTAGAATTATAACACTATGAAACTACACCTACAAGAGCATAGACTCTGCATATTGTATGTGATTGCCTAATTATTGTAATACAATTGATCTATGATTTGGTGTGTGGGTTTTTTCTCGAAAGGGTTTTCCCACATAAAATTATGTGTTATGTGTTTTATGCTTAAAATATGAAAATTAATCTTAATGCATGTATGTTCTTAAGAAACTGTTATAGAATAAAGATTTAAAATAAAGTTTTTACAACCCTCTCCTAATTTCTTTACATTTAGGGAAGCATTTCTGCACTTAGATTTCCTTTCAGTTGGTATTAGAGTCTGGCTAACTTTTCTATCCTTGGTGGGTTAGAAGGGTTTTTTGTGCATATCTCGTTTTAGTGGCAGTTCTCGCAAAGATAACTTTGAAATCTTATTACACGTTTAAGATGGCAAGCACATTAGGAAGAATAGAGATGGAGAAACTCAACGGTGGTAATTTTGAGTTGTGGAAAGTCAAAATGGAGGATATGCTCATAGACAAAGATCTATGGTCTGAAATATCCAGTACAAAACCAACAACATCCACACAAGCTGATTAGGATCATATGGATCAAAAAGCCAAGGGTCTGATAAGACTCTATTTGGCTGATTTTGTGCTCTTGAATGTCCATGAGGAGAATACTATAGCTAGTCTTTGGAAGAAGATCAACAATATTTATCAAGGGAAATACTTGGTGAATAAAATTTTCTTGAGGAAGAAGTTGTATTCCTTGAGGATGGAGGAAGGAGGATCAGTTGTTGATCACTTGAAAATATTCAACATGCTAGTGGCTCAACTGGCATTTGTTGGTGTGAAGATCAATGACAAGGACCGTTTCATGTTATTTCTTTTTTCTTTTTTGAACTCTTGGGACCACCTAGTTATGGCTATTGGAAGCACAACCACCACCTTCAAGATGGAAGATGTGGTTGCTTCGTTGTTGTTGAAGAAATATAGAGGAAATCTTCTAAGATGGCCAAGGAGACCCTATCGGTTCATGGAAGATTAAAGGAGAAAGTCAAGAAAAAAGTCAAGAAATCTAAGTCCAAGTCTTCGGGGAGATCTAAGTCTCTTGGAAAAAATTCCAAGGCTAAATGTTGGAACTACACTAAATATGAACATTTCTAGAAAGATTGCAGAGGAGAAGAAAAAGAAAAACAATTCTCTCTAATTTTGAATTTGATAAATCCTCTCCTAGGATGGTGCAGATGCTTTTGTCGTAGCCTTGGTAATGCATGCATCAGAAGATGTATGGATGATTGATTCAGGTGCTTCTTTCCACATGACTTCTCATAGAGGTTGGTTCTCAAAGTATGAATAATATGACAATGGGAAGATGTATCTAGGTGATGACTCTAACATGAAGATTGTTGGTTGTGGAAGAGTTAGGATTTGATTCCCTGATGGTAGAGTGAGGGGGATTGATGGTGTTTTGCATATCCCTATTTTGGCACAAAACCTACTCTTAGTGAGTAAGCTGGGTGATGTGGGAGTGCAGGTTGTTTTCTCAAGTAGTGGATACAAGATGACCAAAGGTGCTATGGTGCTTGCTAAGGGTGTTTGGATTGGCACTATGTATAAGTTGGGTGCATGCATAGTTCAATTCAATAGTTCTTCTATGAAGTCCAAGAAAATTTCTTTAGATTCTTCATCCTCACCATTAGATTGAGTAGAGAAGAAGACTATAGTGTCTACATCTGACAGTCATGCTTTTTGGGTACCTAAGGGAGCCAATGCTTTGGAAATAAAACTTCCTACTAAGAAAAAAATGTTGTGGCACTAAAGGCTTGTCCCTATTGGTGAGAAGGGTCTTAGAGCCCTAAAAAATAAGAGCCTTGTTGAAGGCCTTGATGATTTTACTATCAAGTTTAATTTTTGTGAACATTATATATATGGAAAGCAACACCATGTTTCTTTTTATTCTAATTCTTTTAAACATTTGGGGGTTTTGGATTATGTGCATTTTGATGTGTTTGGTCTTGTTAATGTTACTTTTCTAAATATATCTATGTACTTTTTCTCATTCATAGATGAATATTATATAAGTAAATTTGTGTATTTCCTCAAAATTAAATCTAAAGTTTTCAATTGGTTTAAGGAGTTAAAATCCTTGGTTGAAAACCAAATTGGTAGAAAAATCAAATGCTTGAGGATGGATAATGGTGGTGAGTTTTTTTTCTATAGAATTCAATTGGTTCTATAAGGACCATGGGATTGAGACACACAAGACAACTCCATACACCCCACAAAAAAATGGAGTTGCATCTAGAATAAATAGACCATTGATAGAGAGTGCTAGGAGTATGCTGAGTGGTGTTGTCCTTGAATAGAAGTTCTAGGCCGAAGGTATAGCTACTACATGTTACCCAATTAATAGGTCTCCTAATTCAAATGTTATAAAAAAAGGAACCTATTGAGGCATGGTCTAGAAATAAGCCCTTGATGAGATATCTTAGAGTATTTGGTTGCGAGGCATATGCTCATGTGCCTGATGTGAAAAGATCCCAATTGGAGAACAAGGCAGTGAAGTGTATCTTCATCGGCTATGGATTTGGTGTGAAAGGGTACAAGCTTTGGGATCCAGCTATAGAGAAGGTGCTCTATAGTATAAGTGCTATATTTTGTGAACTAAAACCTTCCATAATATATTTACAACCAAAAAAGAAAGAGAAAAAGGAGGTAGTTCAAATTCCACCCACTCCTGAAAAGGATGAACTACACACTCTAGGTGGACCAGATGACGAGGAGAGCTCTAGCAGCTCTGACAACTTTGAAGAAGAGCGAGAGCCTCAACCTTAGCCATTGAGGAGGTTTATAGGGGAAAGATGAAAAACTAGATAGATTTGGTTACTCTATGTTAGACTCGAGTTGCATTTTTTTTTTATTGCTAACACTAATGATCCCAGGACAATTAGAGAGTATATGGGTATGTATGATTCAGATTCCTAGATGGAAGCCATGAATGAAGAGGTGGAAACATTGAAAAAGAATGCTACATGGGATTTGGTACCTTTTCTTGAAGGACATAAGCTTGTTGGTCCAAGAAAATGGGTGTTCAAGAAGAAAATGGGTCTTGATGGTAGTGTTGAGAAGCATGAAGCATGGTTGGTCACAAAAGGATATTCCCAAAAGGAGGGAATAGATTATGGGGTGACTTTCTCTCCTATTGCTAAGTTGGAATCCTTTTGATTCTTGCTATCACTTGTAGCTTCCCATGATTTTGAAGTCGAGCACATGGATGTGAAGACAACTTTCCTTCATGGTGATTTGGAGGAGGAAATTTATATGTCATAGCCTGAGCATTTCCTTGTGAAAGGGAAAGAGAATCTAGTATGCAAGTTGAGAAAATATTTGTATGGTTTAAAGAAATCTCCTAGGATGTGGTACCAGAAGTTTGAAACCTATGTATTGTCTTTGGGATTTATGAGATCCAAATTTGACCATTGTGTCTATTACAAAATTGATAATGGTCACATTCTCATTATTTTCCTATATGTGGATGATATGCTATTTATTTGGAATGGAAAAATCATGGTTTCAGATTTGAAGTCTCAATTGTTAGCATGATTTGAGATGAAAGGTCTGGGTACAATGAGGTATATTCTAGGGATTGAGATCAAAAGGGATAGACCTAATATAAATCATTGGTTAAGACATACCAAGTATGTGAACTCTATGTTGAAGATATTTAGCATGACTACTTGCAGACAAATAGTTGTTCATATTATGCAGGGGATGAAATTTTATGTGGAGGATTGTCCAAAATATCCTATGGAGATGGAGGACATGACCAAAGATCCTTATGCAAGTGTTGTTGGAAGGTTTATATATGTTATGGTATGTACTAGGCCAAACTTTTCCAAAGAAGTGGGAGTCCTTAGTCAGTTTATGACTAATCCTAGATGAGTGCATTGGGATACAGTAAAGAGAGTGTTCATGTACTTGTGGGGTACTTTTGAGTATTCCCTATGTTTTCATGGTAGACCTACTAGACCTTGAGATTTAGTGAGAAATCATGGATATGTGGATTCCGATTTCACGAATGGAATTGATAGTAGGAGATCCATGAGTGGATATATTTTCACAATTTTTGCTAGCGCTATTAGCTAGAGGAGTAAGGAGAAAGCCATAGTCGCTTTGTCCACTACTAAAGTAGAGTACATGGAAGCTACTCATGCTTGCAAAGAAGACATTTGGATTAAGAGACTGTGTTTGGATATCAATTTTTATGTAGGATAGATTACCATTTGTTGTGACAACCAGAGTGCTATTTTTTTAGCAATGAATCCTACTTTCCATGCTAGAACAAAGCACATTGATGTACATTTTCAATTTGTTTGTGATATGGTGGAAGATGGAAAGGAACCTGGAAAAGGTGGACACTTTGATAAATTTTGTAGATGCACTAACAAATCCAGTGAGCACAGAGAAGTTCAGATGGTGTGTCGGTTCTATCTAGGCCTTTCAACTCTAGCAGTGTTACTATGGCTCTTGAAGATCTTTGACAAGTGGGAAAATGTTGGGAATTGGTGTCTCAACCTTCCGTCCTATTTTTTAGGAGTTCTTATTTTATAGGAGTATTTTTTGTGTTGAGAAATAAAGAATTAAGCATGTCCTATTCTTTAGGAAGTGGGACTTTCTTGAAAATTTCCTATTTTGTAGGGGGTATGTTGACTAGTCAACTTGTGTCATGGGAGAGTGCCACTTGTCACTTGATTGTTCATTCTAGGCAAGGGAATTTGTAAAATTCCTAGGAGGAGCGCTTGGATGCCAAGTGCTAGTGTATGGTGAGTTTTGAGACCTATGGTTAGCATATTCCTTCATATGAGCACAAAGAGAAAGGAAGGGTGACACTTGTCATCATGAGGGAACTTTAAGCAAAGAATATTGTGAGAAGCCTCTCAAAAGTGCGCCATGATTCCATGTGGCATTAGTTGACCTTGTTGAACAAAGGTAAGAAGGGAAAGTTGCTTTGTGAAGATGAAGTTGTCACTCGAAGTGACAAGGAGTCATGGTTGAGTTCAAAATTGGCAGTTGACTTGATTTCCTCATGGTAGATGCCTAGATTTATTAGTGCATGATATATGGTGATTTTTACCTTGCATGTGGTTGCATGTGATTACATATTAGTTGCATGTTCATGCATGTTAGTGTATAATTGGTAGGATGCTTTTGTGAATAGTTGAGACCAATGCATATTCTCTGTTACAATTTGCATGCATGCAGAGACTATGGAGATGACATATGGCAGCCTTAGGCGTCCATATTGGAGATGTATAAATTTAATTCCTTAGTGCATTTTTTATTGTATTGTGATTGTATTATCTATTCGTCGTTATGCTATCAGAATCACTCTGGAATTGTAACACTGAGAAACTACACCCACAAGAGTATAGAATTTGCATATTGTATGTGATTTCCTAATTATTGTAATACAATTGATCTATTCTTTGGTATGTGGTTTTTTACCGAAAGGGTTTTCCCACGTAAAATTTTGTGTTATGTGTTTTATGCTTAAAATATGAAAATTAGTCTTAATGCATGCACATTATTAAGAAGCTATAATAGCATAAATATTTGAAACAAAGTTTTTGTAACCCTATCCTGATTGATTTGCATTTAGGGAAGTGTTTCTACACTTGAATTTCCTTTCATATACCCATTTTCACATTTGCACTACTCTCAAATGATATTTTTTATAAGAATGTATTCATTGTTGGCACAGTAAAATGGTGTGGATTGGAATAGAACTAAGAGAGGATAATGTGGAGGGACCCTATATCCACTTTTAGGTATAGAAAAAAAATTTCTAGGTGCCATGAGCTCTAAGAACTACTCTATGATAGTTTGGTAGTTTTTCCTCTCAAGGCTCTTAAGAGACTACATCAGAATAGCATAACCCAGAAAGATCTGATGATCTGGGGAATGAAAAAATATATTTGGTAGCATTTAATCACACACCCAAAAAATTTGGTGAAGTTGGGTTGGAATTTTCACTCACATAATGCAAGATATGCCTATTTATACATTAAAGATGATTTTTGCAAAATGCATCCATTGTTAGCATGGTCAAATGGTGTGGAGTTAACTAGAATCAAGAGAGGTAAATATAGAGGGACCCATATCCAAATGTAGTTATAGATATAATATTCCTAGATGCCATGAGCTCCAAGAACTACTTCATCATAGTTTGATAGTTTTTTTTATCTTAAGGCTCTTAAGATATTGCATTAGAATAGTGTAGACTACAAAGATGTAGTAACTTGGAGAATGAAAAGACACCTCTAGTAGAATTAACCCACCCACCTAGATATTTTGGAATATTTTGTTTAGTCCCACCACACATAGAACATAAGATAGTTTTTTTTATACATTTGTACTACTCTCAAATGATGTTAGTTTACAATAATACATTCGTTGTTGGTATGCTCAAAAAATGTGGAGTTGACCATAATTGAGAGAGGTTAATGCAGAGGGACCCCATATAAACCTATAGGTTGAGATTAAATACTCCTACATGTCATGAGCTTTGAGAACTACTTTTTCATAGTTTGGTACTTTTTGTTCTTAGGGTTTTTAAGAGACTCCATTAGAATATCATAGCCTACAAAGATTCAGTGACCTAGGGAACAAATGGATGCCTCTGGTAGAATTCACCCACCTAACCAAATATGTTGGTGCAATAATTTTGGCCCCACCATTTACAAAGCATAAAATATGCTTGTTTGCACAATTGTAATGCTCTCAAATGGAACTTTTTGCAAGAATACATTAATTGTTGGCATGGTAAAATGATGTGGAGTTGACCAAAAATAAGAGATGTGATTATAAAGGGACCTCATATATAATTGTAGGTCTAGACATAACATTATTAGGTTCCATGAGCTTTGAGAACTACTCGTTCATAGTATTGAAATGTTTTTCTCTTATGGATCTTAAGAGATTACATTGGAATAGAGTAGTATGGGAGGATTAGGAGACCCGAGGAACAAATAAAAACCTATAGTAGAATTCACCTACCTAATTAGATGTGTTATTAAAATAATTTTGGCCCCACCATGCATGTTTCCACATTTTCACTTCTCTCAAATGATATTTTTTTTGCAAGAATGCATTCATTGTTGGCATGTTCAAATAGAGTGGAGTTGAACATAACTAAAATAGGTTAATGTGGAGGGGTACAATATCCATATGTGGGTCTAGAAAAAACATTCCTCGGTGCCATGAGGTCCAAGAACTACTCTATCATAGTTTGGTATTTTTTCTCTTAAGACATTCCATTGGAATAGTGTAGCTTGGAAGGATTGGGTAACTTGGGGAATAAACAAAGGCATCCCCAAGAATTCATGTTGGTGTAATCAGTTTGGACCCAAAATTTATGAAACACAAGATAAACATATTTCCATGTTTGTATTGCTTTCAAATGATGCTTTTTGTAAGAATGCAATTCATTGTTGGCATGGTCAAATGGTGTGGATTTGACCAAAACTAAGAGAGGTTAATGTGGAGTGACCCAATATCTAATTTTAGGTCTAGATAGAACATTCCTCAATGCCACAAGCTTATATAAATATTCCATCATAGTTTGGGAGTTTTTTCTCTTAGGGCTATTAAGATTGTGTCAGAATAACAAAACCTACAAATATTTGGTGACTTGGGGAGTGTATGAATTTATTTTATAGAATTCACCCACCCTCTTGGATGTGTTGGCATAGTATTTTTGGCCCCACCACACATAAGAAATAAGATATGCTTATTTCCACATTTTTATTGCTCTCAAATGACACATTTTACAAGAATACATTCATTGTTGGCATCGTTAAATAGTGTGAATTTATCCAAAATTGAGAGAGCTTAATGTGGAGGGATCCCATATCCAATTATAGGTCTAGAGAAAACATTCCTAGGTACTATGAGCTGTTATAAATACTCTCATAGTGTGGAAGTATTTTTCTCTTAGGGCTCGTAAGAGACCACATTGGAATAACATAGCCTACAAATATATGGTGACTTGGGGAATGAAAAAAATATATGGTAGAATTCACCCACCCACTTAAACATTTTGCTGTAGTCAGTTTGGCTCCACCATTCACATAACACAAGATATACTTGTTTCCATGTTTGAATTACTCTTAAATGTTGCTTTTTGCAAGAATACATTTGTTGTGGGTATGTTCAAACAATGTGTATTTGACCATAATTGATAGAGGTTAATGTGGAGGGACCCCATATACACCTATAGGTCTAGAAAAAACATTCATAGGTTCCACGAGCTTTGAGAAGTACTCTATCATAGTTTGAAATTTTTTTCTCTTAGGGCTCTTAAGAGAATGCGTCAAAATAGTACAAAAAAGATCTAGTGACTTGGGGAATGAATGGATGGATTTTGTAGCATTCACCTACTCACCTGGAAATTTTGGCGTAGTTGATTTTTCCTCACCATGCACAAAAAGCAAGATATGCCTATTTCCACGTTTGTAGTACATTTGAATGATGCTTTTTACAAGAATGCATACATTGTTGTCATGGTCAAATGATGTGGATTTGACAAAAACCAAGAGATTTTAATGTGGATGGAAGCCATATCCACTTTTAGGTTTAGAAAAAAAATTCCTAGGTGCAAAAAACTCAGAGAACTACTATATCAGAGTTTGGAAGTTTTTTTCTTGTTGAACAAGATAGCTGAGAGGGGGGGTGAATCAGTTCTAACAAAATTTTAAAACTTTCACCAAAAAAAAATCAATCACAAATCCTTAATTTTTCTAATATGATTAATCATTAAGTGCAAAGGTAGAAACTAAAAAACATCACACATACACAATAACACCAGATTTATTTGGAAAACCCAATAAGGGAAAAAGCACGATGGGGATTAGCTCACAATATAGAGAATATCAAAATCAATTAGAAAGGCTCACTGCAAGAGAAGGTTCACTGCCAAAATAGGACTCACAATCTAGATTAGGACTCACTATCCAACAAGTGTTAACCACCCAGAGGGCTCACTACCACAAAGATACAAAGAAGATAGAAGAGATTTGTTACACAGAGAAAAGCAGTCTCAATGCAACAAAGATTTCCACCACAATTTGATCAAACACTTGCAGAAATGCTTGAATGATAGAGTACACCTTCAACTCACTAATTCTGGAAACTCAATAATTAGACTTCACACTGATCTACACCAACTCACATTACATCAAAACTGATTCACATCTATCTCACATTTATCTTGAGCTCTATTTCTTTGCACTTTTCTTTCACCAATATCTCATCCTATATTTATACCAACTTCAAACTTTGAAACATGTCCAAAGTCAACCATACACCATTTGTATTTACAAATTCGAATTAGGTCAGTTTCAAAACATTCTACGGTGGAATTAGAATGAGGGTGACCCTAACACATGCTTCAACATGATTCTATAAGCCTCGAAAGTAGTTTTAAACACAAGGCCGACCAAACCAATGTTAAACACATAAATCAATTAAGCACACACAACCTTAACACAATCAAATCCTTCTAGATAACAAAATTATCTTCAACACGATCATATTAGCTTAACTCTAGAACCACAAGTCATAAAACTCAAACATAAAGAAATTTGGAGCAACTACATTTCTCTCGAACCTCAGCCAGATACACTAAAAAATATAGTTCACAACTGGTGAACACAACTCACACTGTACAATGATCCAGAAGCCCAAATCCTAGATATAGCAACTTCCAACAACAATGATCAATATATCTGAACCACACAAACATATCTCAGAGAAAAACCTAAAGAAACAATTGAACACCTACAATCTTTTCCTTTACAATTTTCTCAGTATCCTTGACATATACAACCAATAACCATTATCCATGACATCAATGAAAACAACTAGTTGAGAATAGGTTAACCAATTGACATCAATGACAACACTTTCATTCTTGCAACAATCTCCCCCTTTGTCATTGATGGCAACACATGATGTGAAAAACCATCAATGACAACACAAGATTTCTGAACACACTTTTCTTTCTATTTCTCCCCCTTAGTAGATAATCTTTTTCTTTTACATATTTTCTTTTTCACATCTTCCTCATCTCCCCCTTTGAAATCAATGGCAAATCCATAGGATGTTTTACATTGATTTCCCCTTTGATATTAAGAACAAAATATTCTTTCATTGAAAACACATGACACTACCTACTCCCCTTGAGAGGTAGCCACCAAAACATTTGTCTAGAAGAACGATAGATCCTTAGATCCATGAGACTGATGCATCTCCATATGCACATAGTTCAAGAAAGGAGGGGAAATAACCCCTAACTTCTCCCAGAGATACTTAAAAGTATCTTTAGGAAGAGCCTTCATAAATATGTTAGCCACTTGATCCTTCATAGGTACATACTTGAGCTTTACTTCATTCTCCACAACCTTCTCTCTCAAAAAGTGATACCTAATAGATATATGCTTTGTCCTTAAATGCATTACTATATTTTTTGAAATGTTAATTGCACTTGTGTTATCACAAAAAATAGAAATAGGATCATCATACATAACTCAAATATCTTTCAATGTATGTCTCATCCATAAAACTTGTGTACAACAAGATGCAACAACAATATACTCAACTTCAATAGTAGATAAATAAACCAAATCTTTCTTTTTACTCAGCCACGCCACCAGTTTGCAACCAAGAAAGAATGCACCACCACTTGTACTCTTTATGTCATCTACACAACCAACCTAATCTGCATCTGTGTAAGCACTTAGTGTAAAATCAGTATCCCTAGGATACCACAACCCATAATCTGGAGTACCATTCAAATATCTAAATATCCTCTTAACAATAGAAAAATGTGTTTCTTTTGGGTCTTCTTGAAATATAGCCACAAGACAAACTGCATGCATGATATCTGGTCTAGTAGCAATCAAATACAACAAACCTTCAATCATAGGTCTGTACATGCTTTGATCAGCCTTAGGTGAATCACCATCTTTACTCAATTCACAACCAATCACCATAGGATTGCATACCATTTTGGAACCATCCATCCCAAACTTATTCAACATCTCTCTTGCATACTTTGACTGTGAAATAAAGATCCCTTTCTCTATTTGATTAATTTTTAGCCCAAGAAATAAATTCATCTCTTCAAACATAGACATCTCAAATTATTTTTTCATTTCTTCAGCAAACATCTTGCACATAGTTTCATTTCCTCCAAAGATAATGTCATCAACATATACAACCACTATCAAGATTTTGTCATTTTCAATCTTAAAATAAAGATTACTATCTGTCGTACCTTTTTTGAAACCTTGTTGAATCAAATATATGTCTAGCCTTGCATACCAAGCTCTAGGAGCTTGCTTCAATCCATATAAATCCTTCTTCAATCTACAAACAATATCTAATTGATCTGACAATGGAAATCCTTCTGGTTGTTCCATGTAGACCTCTTCCTCTAACTCACCATTTAAGAATGTAGACTTAATATCCATCTGATAGACCTTGAAATTTTTTATGAGTAGAAAACGCTAAGAACATTTTGCTAGCTTCCATTCTTTCTACCAGAGAAATTTTTTCTTGAAAATCTATACCTTCTACTTGCGAGTGACCCTTACACATAAGCCTTGCTTAATTTCTAATTACTTCTCTGTTATTATTCAACTTGTTTTTGGACACCCATTATATTTTTGTCTTTTGGTCTAGGGACCAATTCCCAAGTTTGATTCTTCTCAATCTACATAAGTTCCTCTTTCATAGCTTCCCTCCAATGCTCATCTTTACATGCTTCACTTACAGTTTTTGGCTCAATCTCAAAAAGTAAACACAAATTTATCTCATCGGTAGCAGTAGCTTTGCTTCTTGTCAATACTCCTTTTCTTTTGTCTCCAATGATTTGATCTTCTGAATGATTCTTCTATACATTTTTAGGTGTCTTAGGGGACACCCCCAGAGCTTCTTCTTCTTCATTCTAATTCTCTTATTCTTCCACAACTTCTTCAAATCTTACACAATCAGGTTCATCGGATACATATCCATCAACTTCAATTGAATTGTTCATTGCTTCATCAACCTTGACATTTGTGCTTTCTACAATATTTCTCAGTCTTTTATTGAAACATCTATAAGCTTTTCTTCTAGTAGAATATCCAAGGAGAATACCTTCTTCACTTCTAGCATCAAACTTCCCTAAATTTTATTCATCCCATCTGATATAACATTTGCTTCCAAATACCTTGAAATACTTAACATTAGGAATTCTTCCACACCATATCTCATAGGGGGGCTTAATACTGTTAGCTCTTGCTTGAACTTGATTGAACACATAGACAACAATGTGAATAGCTTCTCTCCAGGAAACTTCTGCTAAACCAACTTCAATAATTATTGATCTAGTTGTTTCTTGAATTGTTCTTTTCTTTCTTTCAACAACTCCATTTTGCTGAGGAGTTCTAGGAGCAGATAATTTTCTTTTTATTCCATGAATTTCACAAAACATGTTAAACTCATGGGAGTTGAATTCACCACCTTTGTTAGACCTTAAGCATTTTATTCTCAAATTCACATCATTCTCTACCATAGCTTTGAATGTCTTGAATCTATCTAATGCATCAAATTTCTCTCTAAGAAAAGTAAACCATGTATACCTAGAGTAATCATCAATTAAAAGCATAAAGTACCTTTAACTTGTAGACTTCTCACTATTTTAGGACCATATAGATTTGTATGAATCAAATCTAGTAGTCCGATAGTAGATTGTTCCTTTGATCTAAAGTTGTTTCTCGCTTGCTTTCCAATCTGACAATTCTTGCAAATAACATTAACAGGCTTTGTATTTTTTTGTAAATCTCTTATGGCTTGTACTACATTGATCCTTGCCAAGTTATCAAAATTCATATGGCACATTCTTTGATGCCATAACCAACTATCATTAATCTGAGTCATTAAGCAATGTCCATTAGCACCCTTAAGTTGATATATATTTCCTTTAGACTTCTTTCATGCAAAAATCACTTTTCCGGATCTTTTCTTGATTTCACATCTCTCATCCACAAATACAAGATTATATCCTTTACTACCATATATCCAACACTCAAGAGATTATTCCGTAAACCCTTAACATAGTAGACATCATCAGTAATATCCTTGCCATCAAAACTTACTGAACCTATCCCACAAATTTTAGCATTAGTATCATCTCCAAACATAACTAAGCCTCCATCATATTTTTCTAGTTTATCAAACTTACTCTCATCACCGGTCATGTGATGTGAACATCCACTGTCAACAACCCAATAGCTCTTTTATTGTTTAGAATGTAGGGCAAAGATCACAACATCTTCATCTTTCTCTTTCTCCGGAGGACATTCCTTCACCTATCTTTCAAATTTAGTAGTAGGTTCATCTTTTATAGCTAAGAACACGCATTCATTGTCATCAAAGTATTCATAATCGGACTTCATTCACATAATATGCTATGTTTATCTTTTTCCTTTTTTTCTTTCTCAAAACTTTGTTTGTTCCTTTTATCTCTTTGTGGATATCTCAAAGCACAATGACTTATTCCTCCATAACTAAAGAATTTAAAGGGTAACTTACCTTCATACTTGTCAGAGCCTTTCCTCATTCTTCTCACAAAGTTAGCTTCTACTTCATCAAGGTTCTTCACATTCAGATCTTCAGTTCTTGTCTCCTTGAAAGCAGTTTCCAATTTGGATCCATTTCTCAAATTTAGTTTTCTCATCTCATAAGATGTTAGAGTTCCTAATGACTAATCTTTAGTATAGGTCTTATAGTCCACATATTCTTCAATAACAGATAACTTTTCACTATACGCATCAGGGAGAGTTCTAAGAATCTTCTTCACAATTTTGGATTCATCTACTGTAGCACCAAGTCCTCTCATTTCATCTACCAAATCATCCACTCTTAGTACATTAGATTTAATGCTCTCATCTTCAGAAATATTTAGGAACTCAAAATGTACCTCTAAATTCTACAACTTTGCTTCTTTTACCTTTTTATCTCCTTCGTGCATCTTTTCCAAAGCATCCCAAAATAATTTAGTAGTCTTAAAAATTTGAACTTTAATCAACTCAGAATGTGAAAGACTATTCTTCATAATAAACTTTGCCTTGTTGTTTGCTTCATGTGCCTTGATTTCATTAGTTGTACTCATACCATTAGTCAGAGGAGTGTAAGAAACCTTATATGTTGTTTCAACATCATTTCCACAATACTCTAGATATCCTTCCATTTTTATTTTCTAGATAGCATAATTAGTTCCATTAAACCTAGGACATTCAAAAGTGATCTTGTTTGCCATCCTAGACCTTCCTTAAGTGGTTAAGCTCTTCTCCAAGGAACCAATATCTGATACCAATTATTGAACAAGAAAACTGAGAGTGGGGGTGAATCATTTATAACAAAGTTTTAAAACTTTCACTAGAAATTAAATCAATCACAAATCCTTATTCTACTAATATGATTAATCATTAAGTGCAAAGTCAAAAACTGAAAAAAATCACACATACATAATAACACTAGATTTATGTGGAAAACCCAATAAGGAAAAAACCATGGTGAGGATTAGCTCACAATGTAGAGAATATCAAACCCAATTACAAAAGATCACTACCAAAGAAGGATCACTATCAAAACATGACTCACTATCCAACAAGGGTTAACCACTCAGAGGGTTCACTGCCACAAAGATACAAACAATATAGAATAGACTTGTTACATAGAGAAAAATAGTCTCAATGTAATAGAGATTTCCACCATGATCTCCTCAAACACTTACAGACATTCCTGAATGATAGAGTAGACCTTCAACTCATTGCTTCCGAAAACTCAACAATTAGACTTCACACTAATCTGCACCAACTCACATTACATACACATTGATTCACATATATCTCACATCTATCTTGAGATCTATTTCTTTGCACTTGGATTTGACCAATGTCTCATCCTATATTTATACCAACTTCAACTTTGAAACATATCCAAATTTGACCATACACCATTTGTATTTACAAATTAAAATTAGGTTAGTGCCAAAACATTCCAGGATGGAATTAGAATGAGGGTGACTGAAGCACATGCTTCAATGTGCTTCCATAAGCCTAGAAAGTAGTGTTAAACACAAGGTTGGCCAAACCAATGTTAAAAACATAAATCAATTAAGCACACACAACTGTAGCATGATCCAATCCTTCTAGGTAACAAAATTATCTTCAACACGATCATATTAGCTTAACTATAGAACCGCAAGTCATAAGACTCAAACAAGAAGAAATCCAAAGCAATTACATTTCTCCTGGACCTCAACTAGATACACAAAAAAACATAGTTCACAACTGGTGAACATAACTCACACTGTACAATGATCTAGAAGCCCAAGTCTTAGATATAGCAACTTCTAATAACCATGATCAACATATTTGAACCACATAGGAGTGAATCCCAGAGAAAAATGCGGAGCAACAATTGAACACTTGCAATCTTTTCCTTTACAATTTTCTCAATATCCTCGACATATACAACCAATAACCATTATCCATGACATTAATGACAATAGTAACTAGTTGAGAACCAGTTAACCATTTGACATCAATGACAACACTTTCATTCTTGCAACATTTTTATTTTAGGGCTCTTAAGAGATTGCATTAGAATAGAGTACGATAGAGGGATTGGGAGATCTAAAGAATAAATATATTCCTCCAGTAGGATTCATCTACCCACCCAAATGTTTTGGTACAATTTTTTCCCCACCACACATAAAATGCAAGAGATGCTTATTTCCACATTCGCACTACTCTCAATGACACTTTTTATAAGAATGCATTCATTGCTAGCATGGTCAAATGGTGTGGATTTGACTAGAAAAAAGAGAGGTTAATGTGGAAGGACTCAATATGCACATACATGTTTAGACATAACATTCCTAGGTGCCACAAGGTCTGATACTACTTTATCATAGTTTGGTAGTTTTTTGGTTTAACAACTCTTAAGACACTATCATAATAGTGTAGCCTAGGGAAAAAAATAGAGGCCTCCTCTATAATTTACCCACCCACCCACCTTGACATGTTGGTGCAATAAGTTTATCCCCACCATACAAAAAATTCAAAATACGCCTGCTTCCATTTTTGTACGACTCTCAAATCACACTTTTTGCAAGAATGCATTCCATGTTGGCATGGTCAAACAGTGTGGATTTGACCATATTATAGAAAGGTTAATGTGGAGGGACCCCATATACAACTATAGGTATAGAAAAATTATTCTTAGGTTCTACAGGCTTCAAGAAATGCTTTGTCATAGTTTGGAAAGTTTTTGCTCTTAGAGCTTATAAGAGATCGTGTTAGAATAGTATAGGTTGAAAGGATCAAGTGACCTAGAGAGAAAATAGATGCCTTCCCTAGAATTCACCCACCCACCCAAATATGTTTGCACAGTCAGTTTGGCCCCACAATGCATGAAAAATTAATAATTTGGTGTCTCTTATTATTTTCTTGTAGCTAAGTGAAGATCAAGTACATGATCTTTAACATCTCCCATGTAATCCTTATCCCAACCACCTAGGATTTGACTTTTATGTCTTCCATTATGTATTATAACCCTCCCTTTCCCTAATATTCCTTATTTTTCAAGTTTTGAGGATCCTTTTGACATGAAATATTTCTCCATTTATTTGAGACCTTACTTATCCTTTTTCCTAAAAAAATTGGTGGATTCAAGGAATTAAATTACACTATAAATCCCTTGGTTTTCATGTCAAAATTCACCAAATTTTGGCATTACCATTAACTAGTCCTAATATGTTTCTTGTATCATTTTCCCCCAAAAAATATTCAATACCTATAAGTATACATTCTTTCTCCTCATTTAATCATCTTGATTTTTCCTTCCTTTCAAGCTATCAATCTTGCATCTCTTATTATTTAGATCTTGGAGCTATTATGGTGCAGGGGCACCATGGTAGTCCAAATTTGCAAGTTTTGTAAATAGGGTCTTGTGGTGGATTTTTGGTGTTGAAAGTCTTTTGTATTGCAAATAAGGTCATAATAGACCATTTATATTGTATGGAGTCACTTTGGTGTCACTTGAGTTCATTTTGTCATATTTTGTAAAATTGTCAAAAGTTGTCATATGCAACATTGTAAAATTGCAAAAATGCAACATTTGAGAATACCAATGGTAATTTTGGAGTCCAAAGGGTGGTTAGTTATTTTTGGTGTCTTGGTGTTTAAATAGCCTCATACAAGTCGAGGCAAGGGTTGGAGTCCTTTATTTTTCAGAAATTTTTAGTAAATTGTTGTTGTAGGCCATTGTACGACCCCAATCCATTTGTTTTTTATCCAAATTGAAATTTTAATTGATGGAAACATGAAGTATCTTCAATTTGGTTCTATTTTAAAGAATTTTCATTGATATTTGTGGTTTTTACTGTCATTTTATTGTAGGCAGGTTTGAACTCAGATTTTAAGGGTTTGAAAGCACTTAAAATGGATTAATTAGCCATTCCACCTGTAGATTAGTTTAATACTTGGTGGAATGGGTGCATTAGGTTATTTTTTGATGTTAGAATTCATTTTAAGAGTAGGGAAGGTGTTTGGAGGGGTTTTTGATTGCTGCCCTAAGTGATTTAATGAGTTTTTTAGTTCAAAATGGATAGCTAGAAGTGGTAGTTTGATGATATTGTATTGCTGGAGATTGGGGAATGTTTGATTAAGCATGTACAGGAATATTTTTATGTGTTATAGGTAGTGATAAGGTGATTTAGGGTCTGGGGTAATGATTTTCACTAAACCCTCTTCATTTCAAGCATAGGAGGGCCTAGAGTAAGGGTTTTGCATTTTGATGAGTTTTTTATTGTTCCAATTGAGGAAAGTTGTGGATTCAAACTATTTTAGGTCTGTAAAGAACATTTAAATTGAGTTTTAATATTGGAAGCACATTTAGATTGGGGTTGCTTTGTAAAAGTGGCCTACTTTGGCCTTGGGGTAGTGTGACACTCCAATTTTGGAGAGTGTGTTCCAAAACAAGTGCATGAAAAAAATTGATATGTTGAAATATGCCAAAATGGGTATTTGAAATGTTAACCCTCTTGTGGTTTTGAAGTGATTCTTACATGATATGGTTAAAAGTCATTGGTTGGACTACTATAAGGCAAATTGAAAGAATGATGAGTTGTTCTTGGAGTTAGGGTTTTGAAGGATGAAAAAGTGTTTGAAAAGGTTTATATTGTGTTTTTTTGAGTGAATCCTCCATGATTTGCATCAATTGGTATCAATTCTTAGGAAGTAGGTCCTTTGAAGGAGAAAAAGTGAATTTTGAGAAGGAAAAGTGAGAAGGATGGAGAGTCAAGATGCCTCCAAAAGGGAAAACTGTGGCTAGGGAAATTGGTGAATTGGAAGAAAAGAAAGTACAACAACAATAGAGGAAGAAAAAAATCAATTTTAGACAAAGGAAGAGGTAAGCAATGAAATGGTGAGTACATGTATGATTGCTTTGACATCAAGCATTGAAGAAATTCAAAAGGACAAGGTAGACATAGTTGTGGATGAGTTTTCATACCATTTTCAGTTGTTTAAGTCTAATGAGCAAGATGAACAAGTAGAGAAGGATGTCGATAAAGTTGGTGTTGATACTCAAGCTGTTAATGAAGAGTTGTAGACTAGGATGCTTTAGTTAGATATCATATTGTAGGGGTCACCAAGAGAATGTGAGAAGCAAAGTAAAGAATGCATGGGTGGTAATGGTACTAACAAAGTTGTTTTTGTAGACACTTAAAAATGACCTAGGCCTGCAAGCTTTATTTTTCATCTTTCATCCTAGCATAATTATGACATTTAATTATATCCTTGGTTCACATTCGACTATTAATTGAATAATTCATAATTATCTAATTAATTCATGTCTCTTATATTCTTCATGATTATTAAATAAATAATTTTTATTTATTTATTTGATACGTCACTAATGGTCTATTATCTTCTTACAATTAAATAAATTTCTTAATTTATTTAATTCCTTATGTCTTCTCGATTATTAAATAAATTTATTTATTTATTTATTTAATATGTCACTAATTCTCATAATTAAATGAATTTATTAATTTATTTAATTATCAGTCATAATCCTCTAAATTAAATAATTATGTTTAATTATTTAATTACCTAATTTAACATTTCTCTCATTTTAAATAAATAAATTATTTAAAATGATCTCTTTTCATTAACTGTCACTTCATTTTAGTAAATAATCTAAAAATCGATTATTTATTGTCACACAAAATCCATATTTTGAATTTATTTAATTCAAAATGGTAATCTTCTTCCAAAAATCAACTAATTGAGCAAATTATTGATTTTTCAAATCTGCTTTTCAATTCAACCTTTATCCTCTTGATTTTTTGAATCTTACAGATCAAGCAGTCTTTATCTTCTTGATTTTCGAAAATCTTTATGTTTTTGACTAATTATCACATTTATTTTCGACCACCAATTTGATTTTCTCAAATGACATCTTGACCTCTCATTTAATTATTTTTCCCTAACCCTGATTAGGGATTGTCACATGAAATCTCGTCCACTGATTTTAGGCTTTGTCAACTTTCAATCTCCTCCGTCCATCCAAAATTGCATTTTCTATAAAATGCCAATTTGCTCACATTCTCAGGACGACTTCATTATTTTGACATATTTACGCTTAGATTTTACTCACACACTTGGCATTTAGTTTATTGAATTGGATTACTCATAGGCATTATAGTCATTTGTCATAGTCATAGGCATAGTCTTTATTTTGTCATCAAATCCTTCAAAACTTGCAAAGGGCTTGGTCACAATCATTTGCTCACACATACAAATCTAAGGGCAACAATCACAATTGCTGCAAGCTAGAAGGTGCTATGGAAAGGAATCATGGAGGCAATGAGTAATAGGTATAACTGTTCTAATTTTTTTAAGATTCTAATGTGTTTCATAGTTTCTTTGGGTTTTGATTTAATCTATTAATCGTCTAACCTACTTGAAATTTACCCATTGATACATTGGTGAACCCGATGCATTTTATTTTTCTGTTTTCCGTACAGTTTTCAGTTTTCTTTTTTTTTTGCAGGTAAAGGTACAAAATGACACATTCACGCTTTTTCGAGCCACATCTGTTGTGTCCCAACACATTTGACAGTTGAAATGTTGCAATCGCTTTGCTAAGACGCAATCGCAGTCGGGAAAGCCGCATTTGACAGACCGAGCCGCATTTGAACAGTCAATCAATGCATCTTCCTGTTAAATCAGAACACAGACCCGAGATGCATTTTCTGTATAGAGAGACGCATTTTCTTTGCTGTGACGCATTTTTTTGGTAACATTTTTTTTTCTGCATTCGGATTTTCTAATTTTTATTTTGATATTCCAGTTTTCCTCTACATTTTTCCTAGCATAGGGGTTTTTCGTGTTACTAATCTTTATTTGCAACGTGTGGTGGTTACATTTCATGGGTCCAAGACTAGTTGATAAAGCTCCTAACTTTTTCTTTTGTAGGTTTGAGTGTCCAAGATTCATTCCAAAAACATTGTGCTTGTTCTTTTTAGAATAGAAAATATTTCTTTTGGTGCACATAAAATGAACATGCTTTTAATTTTTTCTGATTGTGTTTAAAAGTGGTAGGCGAATATGCTCTCACCTTGTGCAAACTAGGTGATTAGAAAGCCTGACCCACTTTGTCCCTGTGTAACCTTGATGCAATAACCAAAGTATCCTCTCCCCTTACGCAATCATGTGATCATGGGTGTAAGAGAAATGATTATTGCCTCTAGAAATTGGGCCTACCAAGGGATTTCATCACCTCTAGGTGACTCAAACCAGCAATGGAGCTAAAGCCAAGCTACCCCCGACTGGTATATAAATGTGAATCTTAAGGGAAAACCTAAGATTACGAGTGCGGATGTGTCCTACAGAATAAGTAGTACTCCCCAAAACCATGTTGAGCTTAACCTCTTCAGGCTAGAATGCCTCCTAAACAAAGTTTAATCTTGCGACCCATGTATGGCCACTTGAACAGGGGTCCCAAATTAAACACCATTGTTTAGTAGCCAAAAACCTTATATTTGCTAGTGCAACACCAGTTGGTGTGAAGGCATGCACATCTTCACAGTTTGTAGTAGAGGTGATCAATCTGCTATGGGAGTTTCATGGGGGTTGGAAGCTTGGTTGGCCTCAGAAGAGAGTGCACTGTAAGGGGGAGCCCATGCAGCCAAGATTCTGAATTCACATGCTACTGATATGCGGCTGGGGAAACCCACATGGAATCTAGCGAATAATGTCCTGGCTTAACCATAGGATTGTACTTGTTCTCTTTTGTGTTTGATTACTTTCAAAATATCATGCTTGCTAAGTGTTTTTTGGTTACTGAATGAAACAAACAACACCCAAACATCTGGAAACAAACTGTCAAACTTTAAACAATTCAGGTTTTTGACCACAAACATCAAAAATTTGATTTTTTACATTCTGCAATGCATTTGTTAAAACACAATCACTCTGTCACACCACATTTGCCAACTTTTGCAATGCATCTGCTATGCTCAAATGCATCTGCTAATCCAAACACCGCATTTTCTTTTCTTGAAGTGCATTTTCCTTCTGTAAAGTCGCATCTGCCTAATTGCACCGCACTTGACATCTGTAAAGCCACATTTGCAATGATGCATCACATTTTCCATTTCTAGAGCCCCATTTGATAAATGCAATGCATTTGCTTCCTATAACGATGCAATCACCTGATAAGAAACCAAACACTATCCTAGACTAGAATCTGAGTCCAAACACTTTACCCTATTGTTAAACATGTTTTTGAAAAAGTCTCTGTCAGAAACCAGAATTGAAATTGCTCCAAACGCCCATCATTTACATTAACTAGCTTGCATCTTTTCCATAGGTTTAAATTTCCAAATTTTTAGTTGCATTCCCTAGATGTCATAATCATTAGTTCTATCACAAACTTGTTCTTAGGCTTCATCTTGGAAAACTTTGGATTAGGCCAACTCATCACACTTTGTAAAACCATTGTTTCGAAACTAGGTTATCTTGGGACATAGTTATTTCTTTTTTTTCAGTCATTGTCCCTTTTGTGAGAACCTCCAACTTAACAGTCTAGTTAGGAAGGCTCACTCGTCATTTTGACCTTGTCACTTAGTCCCCTTAGCAAGTCCTTTTGATAACCAAAATTGAAAAATAAGACAAGCATAGAGTGGTTAAGCAAAACCTTTCTCCAAATATTGTCCAAACTTAGTCCTCATTTTAAACTTAGACTTTGCATTGTCCATCTCTAGTCCTCATTTTGAGCCTAGACTTTGCATTAATCATTTTAGTCCTTAGTCAACATTATCATCTTAGTCCTCATTTGGCACTTCGACCTTGACAACCTTGATATATTTCCTTCGTCATTTCCTTAGGAAAACATCATCATCACCTTCCATTGTCATCTTTTATTCCAAAATCCAAAAAAATAGTCTTCATTTTGCATTCGTCATTTCCTTTGGACAACATTGTTGCATTGTGATCCCTTATTATTAAAAATACAAAAACATAGTCTTTCCTTTTCATCCTTTATCACAAAAATCAAAAACATAGGCGAGCATCATCCTTGCATTTAGCTATCATTCTCATCCCTCTCATTTGAACAATTTCATTTTATGGTGGAAACTAGACTCCAAAGAAAGAAAATACAAATGGAAAACTTTGGACAAGATTCCAATTCCAACATCATCAATCACACGTATGAACCAAATTAGACTTTTAATGACCCATTTAGCGACACAAATACTCAACCTCTCATCACCATACCATCCTCATCAAACAACCCCTTTGAACCATTCTTACGTAAGGATGAATATGGACAAATACTTGAGGAAAACCTAGAGGTAGTAGCACAAGATCCAGAGATGGCCTTTTTCATAGAACAAATGGTCTTATATGACAAAGACAAATATTTGGCCATACTTTTAAGTCAAGGAGCTAAATTACCCCATGGGTTTGACATTAATACTTTGAGATCGACATCTCCTGACCATAACGCCAAAAATACACATAACATGTCCAATAGTGGTCAACCTCCAAACAACACAAGCAATACCTTTTTTGATGCTACCTCACAAAATGTCACAACTGCCATGAGTGCAACCTCCAACATTCCAAACAATTCCAATTCCATCAATGCAACATCCATTGGAGGAACACAGTCTGTCACACTACCCACAATATCTACAATATCGTCACAATCAGTTGGAGCCACCTTTGGGTCCTCGACAATGTGGGCAAGTTATTCCAATCCTCTATTTACCACTTCGGTAAATGCCATGAGGGAAACATCAAGCCATTCAAATCCTCCATTTACGACTACCTCTAATACCATGAGTGCATCTTCATCAAATGCTCTCATTGGTACCTCACATAATCCTTTGGAAGGAAGTAAATGATGTCTCCTTATTCCAGGACCACAACCAAATATTAACACGTCAACATAGCTTAATGCCATCACCTCCCAAGGACAAAATATGAACATTCCCCTTGTACAATCCCAACAATTTGGACAAGGAAATCAAAACACACAACCTATTCACACATCAAAATATTCATGGTCACCATATTCCTTAAATATCGACCCAAATGGCTGGGGGACACATTCTGACATATTCCGCCCATATTCATACCCACCAACATGTCCCCAATCCAAAATTTTAGTACCAACACACAAACCAGAACACATCATACATGTCACAACAACACATCTTTCAACAACACACCAACATCCACTCACAACAAATGGGGACCCATGGTGTACCAATCAATCCAGTGTATGGGGCCACAAATGACCCTATAATCGATGCCTTGCAAGGAAAGTTGATGGGTCTAGACAAGACCATAGAAAACATGCAAATATCCGACAAGAAATCCCAAGTGTCATATGATTTATCCGTATATCCCTTTGACATGAACTTATACATGCCACCATTTCCTCTGGGATATGTGTCACCTAATTTTACCAAATACAGAGGAAAGACAAATCCTATCGAACATGTCCAAGAATTTGTGACCAACTATATGGACGTTGTTAAAATAAATTTTTGAACAGCTCCCTTTGGGTTTCTTTTTGTGAATGTGTGTGCGCCGGCCTGTGCTATGCCGAGTTTGGTCGGCTTTCCATCGAGTTTTGATCTCCCGCTGTTCGCATTCTCTCTTCGCAACTTCGGGTGACATCTTCCCTTTCGGCTCTTAAGAGGCTACGCTGGGTGTCCACGTGTCTCACTTACGGAGGTTTTTATTGCCTTTTTACCTTGAAGTCCTGTTCGAGTTGCGAAAGCCTTCCGCCGAGGCCATCACTTCTAAAGATTGTTAGGGGGACCCACATCTTGCTACATGGCAGCGTATCGCGAGTTTTTCATGCGGGAATGAAATAAGCAGCTGCGAGCTACAAAGTGCTTCCGCAGGCCTTCTTTTATTGTTGGCCGGCCCCACCTTCTGCTAGGTGGCAACCATTCACACCTTTTCAACTCGATAGAGGGGTGAGCAACCGTGGGCTGCGAAACGCTGCCACGCGTCTTTTGCACCCGGTTGATGCGGTTTTATCTCCACTGCAACGAAGACCTCAGCCCATGGGACACGTGTTGCTACTTCGTAATCTCTCGATAGCGGTAGGGGAGGTTTTCATTCGGGCAGCGACAGGATGCCATGTACCTTATAACTAATCCTTGAGGCTGGCGATAGGCTGGATGATGAAATTATGTTATTGGATGCCGCTCTTCATATTTTTTCAAAACAGTGGATGACGCTTGTCGCCTCGGGTATGGCTGTGACTGCTGCCATCATTACAAAGGGTGCGCTTGCAACTGGATGACTAGATGCTGTGTTCTAGCTCATTGCTATTGTAACGACATTGGAAATCTTTTGATTCTGACATCATTGCTGAAGATTGTGGGATCTTTTCTGTTTCAGCTTTCGAAAGCGGTGGGAGTTTTTCCCCCCGGCTATATATACTCTTTCTGTCAATGAGAGAGGAGAGGTCCAAAAAATTCAAGAGATCCAAGAGTAAAAGAAAAAGGATACTAGTTTTTAACAAGAGAGACCAGGCCTCTTTTACATGTTTATTTGCAAGAAACTTTCAGACTGTGCCCACTGTTCGGCCTTTCTGCTTTTCATATTTTAATCAAACTGTGAACTGTGCCTTTTATCATCTCAAGCATTTCATTTGACAAGACTTCTATGTATTGAATACAAAGCTTGCTTATCTAAATCATGTCTAAACGACTCTTCTTAGTAGTAAAGATGTATGCGATATCATTTTATGTCAATAAATGAACTGTTTATACTATAGCTTTAAGTTTCTGACATTTTGGAACGTAATAACACCATTCAAGCCCTTAAGTCTATGATTTATCGTGCCCATCAGCAAACTTTGGCGCATCGCCTTAGATTAGATTTTTCTTCATTATATCTGTTTCCTTTTCCCTTTATAAAAACTATTATAGAAGAAGTCGACTTCTTTAAAAACCCAGAGGTTACTCAGTTTGGCGCAAAGGGGTCCCCCTTGAACTGAGTTTCCCATAAGGCACTGTTACCTCATCAATTTTTGGCGTCAACAGTTTGTCCTTTTTCTGGCACACCCGGTGGGACCTAAACTAATGAAATTGCCTTATAGAGGGGTGTATGAGCCATCGGCCTATAACTAGATCCCAGACTGCAAAAAACCCAGGTTTACTAGTACCTCTGCTAGGGACAGTCCAGGCCACAAATCAGTTAGTAACCGTTCCATTCCCACCACCCCTTCCTCTCACCATGTTTCCGGCCACGAACAGAAACTATGTAGCATGGGATGCTGGAAGTCCCCTGGTAGCTCCGATAGCGCCTGCTGTTTGGGGCGCTATCCCGGTTTCAGCCCTGAAAGCTCTTCCTAAATTTGCCGGGGACAACACAAAAACACTAGCAGAACATTTGCAGGATGTAGCAGATGTATGTCTAGTACACGGTATTACAGCATAGAATGTAGCTTTGAGGCTTCTCACTGCGTCCTTCAAAGGGAAGGCCTTGGATTGGTATCGGACACTGACTCCTAATACCATTCGCACTTGGGATGACCTCGGAGATCCATTCTATGAAAGGTTCTCAAATGACGAAGATCGTTCTTTGTTATACTATCAGCTATCCGTCATCAAACGAGCACCCCAGGAGGCTCTGACGGACTTCAATGCTCAATTTCACTCAAGTTGGCGGAGGATTCCTGTGACTATCTGCCCGACTCCAGAACTGGCGTTCATGTTTTATCTGAAGTCCATTAACCCTAACATTTCTATGATGATCAAGTCTTTGGGAGGAGCCACTTTACCAGATGCTTATGCTACTGCTATCAAAGCGGAGAATCATTTGATAGATTGCGGGAAATTGCCTCCTTGACCTATTGTGCCGATATTTCCCGAAATATCAAACGCAGCACAAGAGGTTGCGTCGACCAGTGCGCCAACAACTCCCCAGTCGATGTACTCATATGCAGCCGCTCCCGAAAACTTGGCTTCCACATCGGGTTCTCCCAAGGATGAAATGGGCGACCTCAAGGAGATGTTGCGAACTATGGCGAATGACATAACAACTCTCAAGCGGAACCAATCAACGCCTCCATGGCCCGCATATCAAAACTACCAAGGAGGGTGGTCTACTTATCAGCAAAATCAATATCAGAGTGCGCTTCACACTAATCCATCAGCGCCGACTACCAACCAAATGGTCCCGGTGCCTACGCCGCTGACAGGTGCGTCGCCAAGCTCAAGTAGAGAATTAACTGTGGGACAAAACAATCTTATTGATGACATCAATCCATGGTGTTTCCCCTGCAATGATGCACATATGCCCCGAAATTGTCCGCGTGGCAACTTACAACAGAGGGTGGCAAAACAACGCAATCAAGGCACTGCTACAGAAAATGGTGAATACATATATGCCTCGGCAATGGAGAATGTGGTCCTTACCATGCAAATGCAAGGAATGTCCTTAGAGCAAGAGTCTGATATTGTGCCTGATCACGCACTATTCTCATGGATGGAAGATGAGGAAATGGTGTTTGCCAATGACATGTCCACAGCTGAGACATCACAGGTACAGTCTGACTATAGCACGTGTTCAAAGAGAAGATTCACTGGTGAGCCTGTTGTTTCACTTTCAGACAACCTGCAATGCAAAAGCATGTCCAATCAAATTCTCGATGCTTCGACCATCTCTTCGCCTTCTCCACCATGGAAGGAGATTATTATAACAAGAGTGAAGGAGTAGAAATCTTCGAGCTCGTCACCTTTTAATGTGGTGGAGCAATTGAAGAAATCATCCGCTAATGTGTCTTTATGGGACATGCTAGCTATCCCAGAATAGAAAACTATGTTACAAAAGGCGCTTCAACAAAAAATCAACTCAGCACCAACAGAACCGTTTGCCAGTACAGAGGGGGTTTATCAAATGCCGCCAGCTAAAATTCTTGCAGACAAGATGAAGGGATCCCATGCGGAAGGCAGAGGTAGGCCAAAACCTCAACCCTTCTTCTTAACTCTCATTGTAGGGAAGAAGCTATTACACAATGCTATGATTGATTCTGGCGCTAGTACAACCATTATGCCAAAACTGATAGCCGAAGCCTTGGGGCTCAGCTACGAACCTATGAAGAAGGGGGTGATGTAGCTAGATGGAAATAAAGTTGATACGGTGGGTGTCATCAAAGCGCTTCCGTTAACTCTATTTGCTTGCCCAAGTATCACTGTCCCGCAAGATACTATAATCATAGATGTTCCTCCTATATTCGGTCTTTGTCTATCTCGAGAATTTACTTCAAAGGTGGGAAGATATTTGTCCTTAGATTGGTCACATCTAATACTTAGGACCAAGCATGGTGTGAAAATGAAGATAGAATCGAAGGCTCTACATTCCGAACACGTGGCGGATGAGGCCTTGATCAATTTTGAGGCCGCACATACCTCCATCACCAAACAAGACATGTACAATGTTGAACTACTAGAGGAGGAGGAGGTGAGCGGAGACCGAAATGATAAGGAAGATGCTCTGTTGAGCGAACACATAAACAATGATCCTTTTAGGAATTATCATGCTACCGGATTGGGCACATATGTGATTTATGATGAAGACCAAGTTCTTCCGAAGGTCATCAAAAAATCTGACGATAACCAAGCAGATGAGCTATGGACGTTGTATTTTGACGGAGCAAGGAGCAAAGTTGGAGCTGGAGTAGGGGTATGTCTAATATCCCCGCAGAATGAAAAGTTGTTGAGATCTTTCTGATTCCAATTCACCTATTCAAACAATGAGGCTGAATATGAAGGGTTAGTCCAAGGCCTAAGTTTAGCGGAATGAATGGGTATTAAGCAATTGATTGTGTTTGGAGATTCTGAACTAGTAGTTAATCAGGTCCGGGGAATCTCTGCAGCGAAGAATGTCCGAATGAGATCCTATCGGCATCGAATCTGGGACCTGATTGAAGGATTTGAAGCTTTTAACATCCTGACCGTTCCCCGAATGCAGAATAGCGATGCAGATCGCATGGAGGTGATCGATGCTCAGTTTGATCTTGTCTCTGACTTGCTTCGGAACAAATATTCTGTACGAGTGCTTGTTCGACTAGCAATTCCCGACAATGATCAGAGTTGGCAAGTCTTTGAGAGCGATGAGCACATCGCCTCATTTATCCAACACTCAGGAGAATTCGCTGATCAACTTCAACCAAAGATCGCCTAGGCCTATGAAGGACAAATTATGCAGCTCAGGTCAAATAAACTTCCAAAGGGGTTAGTTACTCTCGAGAATTTTTTTGATTGTAATGACGCCCAAAATGATAAGCAGAAATTCGTGGCAGACAAAAGTGATTATGAAAATCTTTGGGTCTCCGATGACAGGAATCTTCGGGTCGGGAAAGATGTCCCACAACAAGATAGAGAAAGGCTTATCGGTTTCTGCGAAAAATATGGAGTAGTGGCCTGGTCCTATGATGATCTGGAGGGTTATGATCCTGGCATCATTGAGCACACTATTGAATTAATAGAAGGTGTGAAACCAGTCTGATAGAAACAGCGGCTAGTCAACCCTAAAGTTGAGGCCTTGATGGCACAAGAGCTAACCAAGCTCATTGAGTCACGTATTGTCTTCCCAATCAAACACAGTACTTGGGTATCAAATCTGGTACCAGTCCAAAAGAAGAATGGTGATATCCGCTTATGCGTGGACTTCCGAGACCTCAACAAAGCATCTCTGAAGGATCACTACCCATTGCCTTCTATGGAGTCAATCCTCCAAACTATCGCAGGATCAAAAATGTTCTCTCTGCTGGATGGCTTCTCTGGCTATAACCAGATTCGAGTTAAAGAAGAAGATTAGCACAAGACTACGTTCACCACCAAGTGGGGAACATTTTCATATGTTAAAATGCCTTTTGGTTTATCCAATGTAGGGGCAAATTTCTAGCGAGCTATGGACATCGCATTTAGTGAACTGATCAATAAGTTTATCCTAATCTATTTGGATGACCTTACTGTGTTCTCTAAATCTAAAGATGATCATTTTGATCATTTGGAATTAGTTTTCCAAAAGTGCCAGGAGTTCGGGATTTCCTTAAATCCAAAGAAATGTGTATTCGAAGTACCCCAGGGTAAGCTGTTAGGGCATGTTGTGTCTAAAGAAGGTATTTCAATCGACCCTGAAAGAGTGAGGGCTATCAAGGAGCTTCCCCTTCCGGTAAATAAGAAAGGTGTCCAGTCTTTTCTCGGCAAGGTAAATTTCGTCAGCAAATTTATTTCTGATTTTGCGGGAATGATTAGGCCAATCACTCTAATGCTAAAAAAAGATCAAGCTTTCAAATGCACAATAGAAGCTCGAGAGGCATTTGAAAAGGTCAAAGAAGCGATCTCCATAGCCCCGGTGCTGATTAATCTAGATCAATGCAAAGATTTTATAATGTATGCCTTCAGTAGCAAGTCTAGTATCGCTACTGTTCTGACTTAAAAGGATAGTGAAGGAAAGGGAGAGCATCCAGTGGCATTCTATTCCCGAACACTAAAGGAATATGAGGTGAATTATAACTTCGTCGAAAGACAAGCCTTTGCAATAGTAAAAGGACTTAAAAAATTCTGCCATCTAATTTCCCGCAACAAAGTTTTGGTATATGTCGCACATTCTAGTGTGCGGAAATACATCATGGAGGGAGAGATCACAGAAAAAAGGGCTAATTGGATTACCAAGATCCTGGAGTATGACATCGAAGTCAGGCCTACCAAGACTGTCAAATGTAGAGGACTATGTGAGTATATGACACAGGACGGGGAGGTGCCTGCCAAAGAGGAACAACCAGAGCTCATCCTAATAAATGGATTGGGATCGGAAGATGATTGGCTGACAGATAGAATGAACCTCATGCGAACTGGAAGGTATTCGCTAGGCCTCTCATCCCAAAAAAAAAGGTATTACCGGCTACAGAATTGCAGAAATACACTGATAGAAGGAGTTCTTTTCAAAAGGAATTTTAATGGTGTGCTCCTGCGATGCGTTACTTCGGAGGAGGCGAAGAGGATCCTCGACACATTTCACAATAGCGACGAAGGTGGACATTTCTCCGCTAAAACTACCACCATCAAGGTCCTATGGGCTGGATATTACTGGCTACACTTTTCAATGATTCCTACTCTCTGGTAAGGACTTGTAAAAAATGTCAGTTCTTCTCCGACAGAAGGAAAAATTTAGTGATGCCCCTCAAACCTATCGTGGCGGATGAACCATTTGCGCAATGGGGCCTGGACTTCATCAGAATGATCAATTCGGTTTCTAGCGCCGGACATAAATGGATTTTAACAGCTACAGACTACTTTACGAGGTGGGCGGAAGCTGTTCCCCTTAAGGGGGCAACAGAAATAGAGATTGTAGACTTCCTCAAAGCACTGGTGACAAGGTTCGACCCTCCGAAGACAATCATTTCGGACAATGCCAGAGCATTTGTAGGTACAAAGGTATGTCACTTCACATTAAAAAATGACATATTCCTTAAAACCTCATCAAACTATTATCCCCAGGGAAATGGCCTAGCTAAATCAACAAACAAAAGTTTAGTCCAAATCCTTAAAAAGGTTGGCTCAGAACACCAGAGGGAATGACATAAAAATCTCCGAAAAGTGCTCTAGGCCAACCGCATAACTCCTAAGCATGTCCTCAAGACTTCGCCCTATGAGCTGGTATATGGGAAGGAGGCGCTGTTACCTATTTCTATGGAGATCCCGACAATACAGTTATTAAAGTCGCTTGAGATAGAACAAAATGATGCCATGGAGGTTCGGCTCGCCGAATTGTTGGAAGTATAAGAAAAAAGGGAGAATTCCCTAATAGCAATGACAAGCCGTCAATAGGTGGTCAAATGATGGTTTGACAAGAAGGCTTCCGACCAAGGTTTAAAAAGTGGAGACTTAGTGCTAAAATATGACAGCAGGGCTACAAAGCCAGGTCAGCACGGTAAGTTTGACAGCCTATGGGAGAGACCCTTCAAAATCATTCGGTGCATGCAACACAACGCTTTTGAGCTAGAAAATATGGAACAAGAGCCATTAGGAATCCCCGTCAATGGGATTCATCTTAAGTTATTCCATTAGGCAAAAAGGGTCTACCATGTACAGTTGTAAATAGCGCTTTTATTTCTTTTCCTATTTTTGGCCTGTTCTCTTGCTAAATCAGTGGTCTTTCTACGCATTTGCTCATTATCGTTGGCGGGTAAAACACCAGAGTTGCTTTACACAAAATATACTCATAAATGGAGAAAAGGAATACAAAATTTGCAAACCCAGAAAATTTTAAACACACAAGTAAAAAGGAGCATAGATTTTCCTTAAAAAGAGAAGTATATATTTATATATATATATGTTCCTAGGCTACAAAATGGCTGAGATTGTCGATTTTCAAAATATACAAGTATCAGAGTATATTATATATACAATGGCCTTTTATCAGGCTTATTTGGAGTAGGTGAGTTACATCATCAGGCAGGAAGGCAAGGGAGTTATCTATCTAAAGGAATGGCTGGCAGCAACTGACGCATTTACCGTAGCGTCCGCTTCTTCCTCGTCCACGGGCTCCTCAGCGGCACTGGCAGCATCATTCAACGCAGCCATCGGCGGTGGTGGATACACCAGGTCCCTAAAGTTAGTATACCATTCTACGTTGTAGAAGGGTATCACGTTGTAGCTCTGGAACAGGAAGTGTAGGGCTTGAGTAACCCTTTGCTGGTGCTGGCCACGGGTCTACAGGCGGAATCTGCTGAGAAATGGTAGCCAAACAACGACAGCTTCTTCAATAAAGCGACGCAGATCGCTGGCTATTGGCAGGCCTATCCCATACGCAACATGTGTAACAACCTCATCAAGCCCATTCAAGTACTTCTTCGGGAAGATTTCTTTGACCAGCTTCAAGATAAGTGGTCGGAGAACGCAAATGTCCAGCATGGATGCTACAAAGTGCGAGCATACGTCGGTGTTCACCCTATACTTATCTTCATATTCTATGCAATCCTTGCCCAGGACCCACTTAATGGCTACCAGAACGAGCGAGTGCTTGTTCTTTGTCATCCTTTTCAGCCTTCTAGTGGAGATCTCACCTACAAACGCCGTCTGTGATTTGAACGAGGTTAGGCGAATTGGGGTATCCATCCTCCTGACACTGTCCCTAAGTCTCCTAAGAAAATGCCAAATTTGCTCACCACCTAACCTATGAAAGGACTTGCTTAGCAATCTGCTACTGACCTATCACCTCTCAAATGCTAAGTATATTTGCTTGCTATCTACTGGCCTATTTATAGAGAAATTGACAAGACATATGTCAATTCGCCTCTAAAGAACGTGATGTATGTTGGATGCTATCTCGAAGGCCGAGTCTGCGTTTATTCACATTTTGGGCTGGTACATGCATGATAGCATGGCTCAAGACATGCTTAATTGAATGAAGATGATTAATTAACTTTAAAAAGGTGGCACTTGTTGGTGAAGGGACGTATGGCCGTAGGCTATTGTGTCATATCTCAAGCGCATCCCAGAGCCCAAGGCGATACTCATATCTTTTTCAGGCGGTGATCATTTGCTTGGCGTAATCATTCCAGCCAGGATATTAATTGCCAGTGCATATTAACACAGGGTTGGAAGGCCAGTTGCAAGCTCAATTTCTAAGAAAATCAGAGCGTATCATACGGTCTCTTA
Source organism: Sequoia sempervirens (assembly GCA_007258455.2). Classification (NCBI taxonomy): domain Eukaryota; kingdom Viridiplantae; phylum Streptophyta; class Pinopsida; order Cupressales; family Cupressaceae; genus Sequoia; species Sequoia sempervirens. The sequence continues at coordinate 540,574,153 of VDFB02000017.1, read as the reverse complement.
AAAAATAATGATGAAAGCCGGCCGCCTCGAAATAGCAATCAGTTCATCTTGCACGAGTTGTAGGATTAACGGTACATGCCGAATTAAATGCAAAAGGCTTGCTTTCGCCTACCACCTTGGGAAAGGTTGCTATTATCACAACAAAAAGGCTTAAATATTTCAAAGGCTTTTACAAACGTAGGGAAGTGCAAAGTGTTTTCGGTCTGTCTGTCTAGAGCAAGCAAATTCACAGGCCAGGAGCTTACAGATTCAGCAGAGAAGGAAAAATGTCAGAATCTTCAGCCCAGCAGATGCAGGAAGAGATTAGCTAGGAACTGTTCATGGCTATTCATTCTTCAGCCGAGGTATATGTGTACGAGGATGTAGCATATGCCACGCCTGGTATCCCTGCGAAGACGAGAAGAGCCCACACAGAAGAGCTGGAAAAACCCAAAGAATGGAGTAACCAGAAAAAGGTTAGGGAAAAATGGAATAATATCTACGACCCAAAGCTTGCAAAGAACCCCAAATATCTTAGAGAGGCAGCTTGTGTAAGGTTATCAGCAGCAAAGGCAGACCAATCCATGGCAGGTAGAGTTTGGTTTAGCGGTCTCCCGCAGTATATGGTCCCATTGTGCACTATTGCCCGGAGGTGGTTGATGCGGCTTTTCAGCGCTATAATCCAGATACCCACTGCATTGAAGGTCACAATTTAAGGGTTCAAATCAGCCCAGAAGCTATCTGACATATGTTATGTATCCCTGATCCTAGCAGAAGGAAGGAAACTATCAAACATTTTCGCCCAAGCAAGGGGGAGAAAATATGGAAGAGGATGAAAATCGGCTCCGATTTCTTGTTAGAGGAGACTAATAAGAAAGGTATCGTGTTTGCTAAGGCACTGAGTATCCCATTATCATGTGATTCATTCCGCGATGATCTCTGGGACCCCATGTCCATGTTGGCATTTGTTTGCGGCCGAGACTCTGATGAGAAGATCGAGGCTTTTCAGCTGGGCCCTGCGATACAGTTTCGGAAGTAGCATGAACTCTTCTAGTATGATTTCGCTGAGTTCATGGTTGAAGAAATGATACATCAAATAGAGAATTACCAAGCGGAAAATAAATTTAGATTTCTTTCCTACCTGATCCACATGTTCCTGCACCAAAATCCTGATTTCTTTGCCCGATTTATTCCGCTATCAATTTTTGATGAGCAGAATAAAAGAAAGCCGGTGTCTACATGGACACCTTTCCTTTCCGCAACATATGACTATTATGCATTCGCGGACTATTTCATAGCCCCGGTCCTGAATGATTTGATCGGAGAAGGGGATATCGTCCGGCTCAACATGGAGCAGACTAGATTTTTGTAAGGCTACACCCCTGCTTGTGACTGGTTCTTGGACAAGGATTTTACAATCCTTCGAATACGAGGCTTTATTGGTAAGCCTTTCCTACTCCCGGCTTGCGTCACCGATAGAGTGCTCGTGCTGGAGGTGTTCCGACAGGTGTGTATCATTGATTTCATGTTCTGTAGCTGCGAAAGTGTCAAGAAGAAGGGATTCTTCACCTACCCGAAGAGTTTCAAGTCAGTAACGCTTGTTAAAAAATAATCGCACAAGTTGCTAGAGGAGAAGCTGGCACATCTAGGGTTGGTACTGGTAAATGATAAGTGGGATTACAACCCTTTCAATGACCTGCCAGAGCCACACATGAAGGTTACACATATTCCCCGACCATACTGGGAGAAGCAGCGTAATAAGCAGACTAATAAAGATGAGGATTTTGTTGAATTAGCACAAATCCCTACACCGGATACCAGAGGTCCATGGCACAAGTTCTACTTTCCTGTGGCCATGGCCCAGGACAACCTTCCGATAGAGTGCGGCATGTATAACAAGTTGAAAGTGGGCGAGGAATGGAGTGATGAAAAAATAAGAGCTTTCTGGAAATATCGCCAGGAAATAGCACAGTTGGAGGCTCCTTATAATCAGATAAATGATGACCAGGAATTTGATAGATGGTGGGATGAAGGCCATCCCAGCCCGATCTCCAGTGCTAACAAGAGCGAAGAAGCAGAGGGATCCGAGGAGCAAAAAAAGAAACGGCGGTATCATCCTCTTCAGCGCAAGGAGGCAATGTCTCCGAGCATGCCGCCTATGTGGGCACTAATGTACGCTTTAATATATCAAGAGGCTCACTTACACGTACATGGGCCACTAAACCAGTCAGGCTAACACCTCAGCAGAGGGATCCGATGACTGAAGTTAGTGAGTGTCCGCCTGCGAAAAGGCAGCGCATGGAAATCGTCGGAGGAGAGGTGTCCACTGCTGGCCAAATGCCAGAGTTTGTAGGCGAATCATGAATGATCCCGGACCCACTACCTACCAGTCAGCAGGTACATTTCGCTCCTTCTCTCGCATCTCATTCCTTTGTACCTACCCCTGCTTCGTTAATAACTCCTGCCATAGGTCTGAGCCCTCCACCTTTTGCTTCTGGTCCAGCGTATTCGGTTTGATTTTCCCAGTATTTGCAGGCCTCGCCATTTATAATTACTCCTCCAAGTATGCTCACGCCTACAGCTGCCGCTCAGTCTTTCCTCACCTCGCTCTCGAAGGATGTTCCCCCTATCGGCCCCCATTCTTTTTCCGCTATGCTTACTGATCCCCGTCCGTTGCAACAGCAAGTTGACACCCCGTTAGCAACCCTCTTTTTCCAGCCAATTAGCCTTACGACTGAATCTCCGATTCAGCTGCTACAAATGTCTAGCCCTACTGATAGTTCTCAGACCAAGCTATGGAATGTGCCACACTTCTCTTCGCAAACTGTCACCCTCCAGAAGAAGCAAATCCGTGCGCCTAAGAAAATTACCTATCCCTATGCCCTGCCTTCTGGTGTTCCTTTCGCAGGTGGGTTGGTATCATCACCAACCGAATTCATAGCGCAGATAGATTGTGGAAAAGAAGTGCGCGCAAATAGAATGAGGCGACGCAAGGCAAAGGATGACAATACTCTCGCTGAGCCAAGAGTACAGGCTTCATATGATGAGGCCTGACAAGAATTGAAATTCGCAACCATGTACCCAAGGGTAAGCAAGCCTCAGGGAGAAATGCAACCTGAAGATTATGAGATCTATGCTGTCGGACTTGACATGAAGATAGCCCAGCCACAAGATAAGATCGAAATCATGGAGGAGACACAACAGGTGGTCACTTCTGACTTCCTCAAAACTGGCCGCTAGTTAAAGAAGAAGGATGAGCAACTCAAGGCAGCCAAGGAAAGGGTGATCTTTCTGGAGACAAAGGAGAAATCCTTGGAAGCAGATATCGCCCGAATTACTGAGAGGGCGCTAACAGCAAAAAATGAGAGGAACAGGTTTCAGGGCGAAATTGCGAAGACCCAGGTTGTTGACCCAGGCTTAGTAAAAGAATTGCAGAGTCAAAACCAAGCAGCGCAACAGAGCCTACGGTCGATAGAGGAGGAGCTTGAATGCTTCCACCTTGAGTACAGTTAGAGGATGGCAGAGAAGGGTGAGGAGTTGGAGCACCTACAAGAGCAGCATCAGTAGAAGGTACAGGAAAAAGAGGCAGAATTCAAAAGCCTGAAAGCTAAGCTAGAAGAGGAGCTCCAAGAAACAAAGACTTCTCTGGAAGAGCAATCGGCTAACCACTCCCGAGCTGAACAAAATTGGAATAAAGAAATGAGTAGCTATGTGGAGCAGTTAGCGTCTGAGAAAAAGAAGAAGGCAAAATTGGCCGAAGCCCTCATTTCAAGGTACGTGGAGATTTCTTCGCTTAAAACCTCTCCGTTACCTGCCCCTCCCCAACCTGATGTCATTCCGCTGGTCAGGAAATTATACATTTCTTATTAGGAGAAATTCAAGGCCTTCTGCCTAACACTGCAGCCTACCCTTTGATTTATCGCCAAGGCATTAAGGCTAAATCAGGAGGCCAATGACACAATAGAACAGTTCCCACGTTTCATCCTAGAAAAGGTTCCTAAGGCAAGGGACTTGCTCAATAAGCTATACTCAGTCTCAGATGAGATCCTTGCCAGGGCGGGTATTGAAGATCGGGACATTGCTACTCAAACAGCAAATAATTCATTCATTGTCACTCTGCCTTCCAGCGCACTAAGGCAGCGGCGACTTTTTTAGGTAAGGCATTGGATGGCATTCAGGGAAGTTTCTCTGAGTTAGGCAAGCTGGGGCTGCCATCTCCATTCCTCGAGGATGGCTCCATTGCCACAACTACACAGATTGCGAAGATTATTGAGCAGAAAGAGAATGATCCGGAGGCATTCAAGGAGTTCGGCAGTTCCCCAATGGTAGCCGACATTGAGACGATCATCCATCCACTCTCCCAGCTGCTTTTCCATATCCAAGCAGGGGCCGGCCTACCCGAGGTGCTACCTCACAAAAAAATTTGCGCAGCATGGCAAAACCATCCGAAAGTGAATGGTCGCCCTTGCAGGCTGCTCTTTCCAAACTCTAACTCCATTCGCCCTATGGATAAGAGCTCTGGTCTGCAGGACCAGAAAGTTTTTGGGTTCTACGTTCCTTGTCTGAAATGCCCCTGATAGTCGCCAAAAGCTGTTAAAATAAATTTTTGAACAGCTCCCTTCGGGTTTCTTTTTGTGAATGTGTGTGCGCCGGCCTGTGCGTCGCCGAGTCTGGTCGGCTTTCCATCGAGTTTTGATCTCCCGCTGTTCGCATTCTCTCTTCGCAACTTCGGGTGACGGCTTCCCTTTCGGCTCTTAAGAGGCTGCGCTGGGCGTCCACGTGTCTCACTTACGAAGGTTTTTATTGCCTTTTTGCCTTGAAGTCCCTTCGAGTTGCGAAAGTCTTCTGCCAAGGCCATCACTTCTAAAGATTGTCAGGGGGACCCACATCTTGCTACGTGGCAGCGTATCGCGAGTTTTTCATGCGGGAATGAAATAAGCAGCTGCGAGCTGCGAAGTGCTTCCGCAGGCCTTCTTTTATTGTTGGCCAGCACCACCTTCTACTAGGTGGCAACCATTCACACCTTTTCAACTCAATAGAGGGGTGAGCAACCGCGGGCTGTGAAACACTGCCACGCGTCTTTTGCACCCGGTTGATGCAGTTTTATCTCCACTGCAACGAAGACCTCAGCCCATGGGACGCGTGTTGCTACTTCGCAATCTCTCGGCAGCGGTAGGGGAGGTTTTCATTCAGGCAGCAACAGGATGCCACGTACCTTATAACTAATCCTTGAGGTGGGCGATAGGCTGGATGATGAAATTATGTTATTGGATGCCGCTCTTCATGTTTTTTCAAAACGGTGGATGATGCTTGTCGCCTTGGGCATGGCTGTGACCGCTGCCATCATTACAAAGGGCGTGCCTGCAACTGGATGAACAGATGTTGTGTTCTAGCTCATTGCTATTGTAACGGCATTGGAAATCTTTTGATTCTGGCATCATTGCTGAAGATTGTGGGATCTTTTCTGTTTCAGCTTTCCAAAGCGGTGGAAGTTTTTCCCCCCGGCTATATATACTCTCTCTGTCAATGAGAGAGGAGAGGTCCAAAAAATTCAAGAGATCCAAGAGTAAAAGAAAAAGGATACTAGTTTTTAGCAAGAGAGACCAGGCCTCTTTTACATATTTATTTGCAAGAAACTTTCAGACTGTGCCCACTGTTCGGCCTTTCTGCTTTTCATGTTTTAATCAAACTATGAACTGTGCCTTTTATCGTCTCAAGCATTTCATTTGACAAGACTTCTATGTATTGAATACAAAGCTTGCTTATCTAAATCATGTCTAAACGACTCTTCTTAGTAGTAAAGATGTATGCGATATCATTTTATGTCAATAAATGAACTGTTTATGCTATAGCTTTAAGTTTCTGACGTTTTAGAACGTAATAACACCATTCAGGCCCTTAACTCTATGATTTATCATGCCCATCAGCAAACTTTGGTGCATCGCCTTAGATTAGATTTTGCTTCATTATATCTATTTCCTTTTCCCTTTACAAAAACCATTATAGAAGAAGCCGACTTCTTTAAAAACCCGGAGGTTACTCAGTTTGGCACAAAGGGGTCCCCCTTGAACTGAGTTTTCCATAAGGCACTGTTACCTCGTCAATTTTTTGGCGTCAACAGACATCACCTATGAACAAATGTACTTGATGAGACTCTTTTCTAAAAGTCTTGCAGGTCCTACCCTTGAATGGTTCTCCACTAAAAGGATATCAAAACATGGGATGAATTTAAACACAAATTCATAAAAAATTACTCATACAACATTGACATGGACACATCTATTACTAGCTTATGTACTCTTACGCAAGAGGATGCTAGTGAAACATTCATCCCATTCTTCCAAAAATGGAGAATTCTAGCTAGTCATTGTCACATCAACATACCCGAAAAGGAAAAAGGTTGACATGTTCGTTCAAACACTTCTAGGCCCCTTAAAATATGGATTGCAAGTATATTGTTGCACAACTTTCACAGACCTAGTCGAAAAGGGTGTCTAGGTTGAGAAAGCTCTTATTGCAAAAGGAGAGCTAAAATATGGTCCTAGAAACACAATTGTAAATCTTCTCGCAGACAAAAATAAGTACTAGGTCAAAAATAAACACATTACCAATGAAGGTGTTGTCGATGCCAAAGTTGTCAATACTATGGGTCCTATATTGGATCTGAAAGGGGTTCAACCACAAAAAAAACCAACAATGATATTGACACGCCCTACCAACACCATCCCAAACAACCAAAATGGTCAAAATAGTCAAGGTCAGGGACAATTTCGCCAAACAAGACAATTCCCGAAAAGACAAACATACTCTACTTTGGGAGAACCAATTGAGGATGTCCTTAAGAAGCTCCTACAAAATAGTCTCATCACACTTGAAGAACCTAAACTGTATGACAACAGGGCAGTTTAAATCATCATGGTGGTTTGATAATTCTTTCTGTGAGTACCACCGGGCTAAAGGACATAAGACATCATCTTGTTGACAACTCATAAATATTGTGCAAGACTTTATTGAAAGCTGAATAATTGAATTGGGTGGGCCACAATTTCCATCAAATGTTGACCATACCATTCATAAGAACCCATTGCAAGACCATGGTTCTAATAATGCTTCCACGTCATGTCCTAAGACAAAAAAAATAAATCCAATTACACCCGTACCAAGTATGACTAATCTGGTGGACCTACTATAAACAATGTCCTAACTGATAATGAGTGTGTCAATACCATCACAGTCAAAAGAGCACCTCAATGCAATGCCACTACTCGAAGTGGCAAGATCACCATAGTTGGTCCACCTCCTGCTAGGCAACCTAAGATCACCATACCTGGTCCATCTCCTAAACAACTACAACTTGGCTCATCCACAAAGCAGTGGCAACCCAAGAGTTAGTTTAACCTTATTGATCAAATAGGAAAGACCCCTGCATAGATTTCCATACTTGAGTTGCTTCACATTTCTCCCACGCATAAGGCTATACTAGATAAAACCCTTCAAGAGTCATCCATCCCTAAGGATATTGATGTCAACCAATTTGAGACTATGGTGGGATACCTCACTACACCTCATCACGTCACCTTTTCTTATCAGGATTATTCATCACCCAATACCAACCATAATGATGCACTACATATTGAAACTTTCATCCATAAGCACAAGGTCAGAAGAGTTTTAGTAGATGGTGGATTAGGATTGAACATATGCTCCTTAAAACTAGTTAAGGCTCCAAGATTTTTTTATGTATGCGTAGAACCTACAAAGCGCATAGTCATAAAATCATATGATGATGAGGAACGTTCTTCTAGAGGCATTATTTCTCTTCCTATTAGAGTGGGACTAGTCATTGTGGATACAACTTGCTAGGTCCTGGATCTAGAGTTACCTTACAACATCTTGCTCGGTCACCCATGGATTCATGCCCTAAAATTCGTTCCCTCCACATATCACCAATGCTTAAAATTCCCATTTGATGACACATTAATCACCATATATGGAGATCCTAACCCTTTTCAATATTGTACCAATCTAAGGGGTATTTCCAAAAATTGAGTGCCCATCAACTGAGAATCTCTTGGCTCTTCTACTTCCAAATACATTGACCCATCCACACTGGCATCATCTTCCACGTCCACTCCATCCACATCTTCCACCACACCACCATCTTCCACACTTCCTAAGGCTGAGCCCACTGTCAAGATCTAGGATCTAGGCTATGGAGAATTCAAACTACATATGGCTTATAACAACACAACAATACCCAAGTCACCAAAGATCTATGGTAGACCATGCTTTAGAATGGAGTCCAAAGAAATTTTTAAAGTTACACCAAAAATGGTTTTCATCAAATGGGGAGACATGAGCAACAAGGACATTGCCGATATTATAGGATGGCTCTATAAAGAAATGATAGACCTCCCCCCATTACCAGTTAAAAAATATGGCAAGGGATATGACATGATGAAGGCTACGGGCTACGATTGAACTAGTGGCCTAGGCAGACATAAAATTGGATGAAGAGAGCCCATAGAATCTTTCAAAATACCAAAGTATCTTGGATTAGGATATGGATTGCCCAACAATGATGATCGATGTACCAATGGAATTTTGAGTGAGTGTGTGCATGATTCAGAAAGTGTCGAGACCATCAAGGAATCCATTACCAAAACCGACTGCCAAGAATGGGAATTTGGCTCCCAATGATCCTTAAGTGACTGTTGCCTTGATGATTTGTTCCTTGAAGCTAGGAAGCTTACCTCTAAACAAAAAATTTGGCAAACATTTAAAATCGATCAAGCACCAAATAGTCACAATCCCATTTATCTTCCCCATGACATACAAGCCCCACCATCTAAACCCCATAACCATCAGTCGAATCCATCTGAATTGGTAGATAACATTGATACCCACGACTTTGAGTCCTTCACCCCTTATTTTGACAACGAATATGAGAAAAGTGAAGGGGAATATTGGATAAAGTTTGACATGGAATTGGATGATGACAACTTCATCTTCAATGTCTCTGAATCTATCTGCATGCTTTTTGCATCCTCCCCTCAATTCACCAATGCTGACGATGGCATTTCCTTAGTCTACCTGCAAAAAATCGATTGGGACCAACAAGGCCCACCAGTCTTGGACACCTTTTAAAATGATGAGGCCATCACAAAATTTATGGGATTGTGTGAGGGCATACCTAGTGGTGATCACAAGGTCAGATTCACCATTGACCTAGATTGTGCAACTTACTTCGGGGAGACTGCTCTATCCTCCAGTCGCAAAATTAAAAATAAGAATAAAGAAAAAAATGAAATATCTCTAGGTGAAAACTGAAGGGCACTTTTTGACGACAAAAAAGTAAAAATAAAGGACGTATCTACGAGTGAAAACCTCTCTGAGGCGTCCAAAGATGGAGGACTGGAATTTCTCCTCGTAACTCAAGAGAAATCAGCTATGCTCATAGAGGACACCATAAAAGACAACATATAAACCACAGAAGATCCCAAAATGGTCCTCTTTCTTGCATCCTTGACTGAAGAAGAGAAACCAGAATTTCACAACTTATTTTCCGAACGTAAAATCAACTTCACATGGTCCTATGCAGACATCCTGGGACTAGACCCAGAACTAGTTTTGCACCATTTGCCACTATTTCCAAATGCCAAACCAGTTAAATAGAAGCTATGAAAAATGCATCCTTAGGCCACTCTATTAGTCAAGGCTGAGTTGAAGAAATTTCTAGACGTTGGGTTCATACGGTCTATTGATTATGCTGAATGGATATCTAACCTTGTGCTAGTAACAAAGCCAAATGGAATGATCCAAGTTTGCATAGATTTTAGAGACTTAAACAAGGCATGTCCAAAAGATGATTTTCCACTACCAAATATAGATATCATCATCGACCTCACGATAGGATACGAGACGTTGTCCCTTATGGACAATTTTTTAGGATATAATCAAATTTGTATTGCCCTCAAAGATCAACATAAAACAAAATTTAATTGCCCCTGGGGTACATACTGTTGGAATGTCATGTCGTTTGGTCTTAAAAATACAGGCACCACGTATCATAGGGCTATGACCACAATATTTCATGACATGATGCATAAGATAATGGAAGATTATGTGGATGACCTTTTGGCTAAATTAGTAACAAGAAAAGATCATCTAAAGGTGTTAGACACAATTTTCAAGAGACTAGAAGAATACAAAGTCTGACTGAATCCTAAGAAATGTGTCTTTGGCGTAACATCTGGAATTTTTTTGGGATACATAGTGTCTCGAAGATTTGAGCGAATACGACATCTAGTAGGTAGAAAGAAAGTCAATCAAAGGACAAGTGATTGCAAACCAACTGGCAGATGTGCCTATGCAAAGTGATCATCCCTTAGTGGCATATTTCCTAGATGAGTCAATATTCCATATGGAACCCAAGTCACCATGGAGGCTATACTTTGATGGATCTCATACTAATCATGGCTCAAGGGCAGGAATACTATTTATCACCCCTCAAGGAGATTCCATTCCCAAATCCTTCCACATAGCTTTCCCATCTACCAATAATGTGGCGGAATATGAGGCACTGGTCATAGGACTTAGAATGGCAATAAAATGGAAAATCAAAGCACTACATGTCTATGGGGATTCTCAGTTAGTCATCAACCAATTTAATGATGACTATGACACTAAGGATGAGAAACTAATGCCCTACAAATGAATGGTTGACAACTTCAAGACATATTTTCACACAGTGACTTTTGAGCAAGTTCTGAGAGCACAAAACAAGGTCGCAGATGCCATGGCTACAATAGGCTTTCTCCTTGACATTCCAAGCAATATACTTCAGCTAAAATTCCTAATAGAACAACTGTTGGTCCTCGCCTATGACATTCCAGAATCAGAGATGGTCTGCGAGCTTTTCGGTCTCAATTCTCCCTAGTACCAAGATATTCATGACTACCTAAAGTCCCAAACCCTTCCCCCTAATCTGTCCAATAACTAGAGGAAGTATTTTATCTGAAAAGCTGCAAGATATGCCATCATTAGTGACACCCTTTACCATCGTAGCCTTGACGACACCCTCCTTAGATGTCTCAACACCAACGAAGCATGCACAACCTTATGTGAAGTACATTAGGGTATATGTGGGTCTCACTTGAGTGGTCCTACTCTTGCCAAGAAGATAATGAGACAGGTAATATTGGCCGACCATTGAGAATGATGCACTAGAATATGCCAGGACTTGTCACCAATGCCAGATTCACAATGATTTGATTCATGCTCCAGCGACCAATCACTTCTCCTTGGCCCTTCACACAATGGAGACTCGACCTCATGGGTAAGATCCATCCCACCTCGTCAAATGGCCACAAACTCATCATCACTGCCATTGATTATTTTACGAAGTGGATCGAAGCCATTCCCTTGACATACATAACCGACAAACAAATCTCCAAATTCATTCTTAACTACATCACTTGTCGGTATAGTCTTTCGCAATCCATCATCACTAACAATGGACGTCTATTTAAGAATCAAGACATTCATGAGTTATGTGATTGATTTCATATCCAACATCATTTTTCCTCTCAATATTACTTGCACAGAAACGGTCAAGCTAAGGCATCAAATAAAATCTTTGTTAAAATTTTGAAAAAGACTGTCAATGACATTGGTCGTGACTGGCATATTCAACTCAACCCTACTCTGCAGGCTTACCGCACCAGCATTCGTACACCCATAGGAGCCACTCCATTCGCCCTAGTCTTTGGAGCTGAGGCCATCTTGCCCATCGAGGTTGAAATTCCTTCCTTACGAGTTTCCCTGAAGGGTCTAACTGATGAGGAGGAGTATAGACACTTGCGCCTACAAGAGCTAGAGATGCTAGAGGAAAGAAGGCATAATTCCCTAAACCATCTGTAGGCATATCAGAACCGTCTCTATCACAGTTATAACAAAAAATTCATGGTCAGGAAGTTTGACATTGGTGATCTAGTCCTCATGCAGAACCCTAAGAATTAAGTTGACAGAGAAAAGCCAAGAAAGTTTGAACCAAATTGGTTGGGTCCTTATGTCATCATATCCTCTTTTGGTTTTGGAGCGTATCAGTTGGCTACTCCAGATGGTGAACAATTGACGGAGTCTATCAATAGTCTACATCTTCGAAAGTTCTATGCATAGCATCAAAAAGTCGAGCTAAAAACCTTAAAATAAAATAAAAATAAATTAAAAAATGATAAAAAAGTTGTTGCCATGAAAACTTGGCAATTAGGCATCTTGGTGGAACCAAAAAAATGAAAAAATGGCAAAAGTAGTCAAGAGAAATAATTCGCCCAATAGTGAAAACCTGGCAAACAAGCATTTTGGATAAGTACCATGGTGAAAACATGACAAACAGGCGCCATGCGTAGTCAATCATTGCTTGGCCATCTACTTTCATTTTATCTATCTTGGCCTATGATGAAACACATTTTTTTTCTTCACCACCATGACATTTGCCATGAAATCATACCCTTCCTCTCATGGTTGACAAACGATTGACATCAAGTCCTGCATATTGTCCATCTGGTATCCCATGCATATCCTTTTCACGTCCTTTAAAATTAGCTAAGTCTTGGACCTGACTAAGGGAAAAAAAATTATCATGTGATTGCAGTGGGTATCACGTATGGTCTGGGCAATTGTAAATTTCTATTAAAAAAGAAAAAAACATCACAAAATGTCCTGAAAAAGACAAAAACATCACAAAAAGTCCTAAAAAGGACAAAAACATTACAAAACGTCTTGAAAAAGACAAAAACATCACAAAACATCTTGAAAAAGACAAAAACATCACAAAACGTCCTGAAAAAGACAAAAACATCATAAAAAGTCCTAAAAAAGACAAAAACATCGCAAAATGTCTTGAAGAAAGACAAAAACAAAGTAAAATGTCTTGAAAAAAGACGTAAAACTCGAAAAGAATCCTAAAGAAACCCCAACAAGGTAAAAAATGTCTAGAAAACACAAGAACGAAGTCATTCCTTGTCAAGTCCATCAAATCAATCAGTCTTTGTCATTTGTTCAAACTACATTGTCTCTGCGCATTCGCTACGTAGGCAAGACTCAATTTCGAGTCCCCCAGACATTAGGTTAGTCCTTTTAGGTTTGTCAAAATAAAATGATGATGCAATCTTTGGTCATCAAGAAAAAGTCATTGTCATGTCGAACTACGAGGTCTCTGATTGTATGACATAGGCAAGGCCATCTGTCGATGAGCCCCCGAGGCCACACTAAGTCAGTCCATTAGGGTTCATGACATTACACTGGCATACACGTCAAAAAGTATTCACTTCAAATAAGTCATCTCCAATTAAGCCAATTACTACAACCAAATTACGACGACCGTTTAATAAACATGACAATCACACCAGCATGACAACATCGACATGTGGTCAACACAAGCCAAACTCAGTCAAAGCAAGTTAAATAATCATAACCTGTCAAACTGTCAACTCTTGGTTATCTTTCAGATGTGTCCTTCTGAAGAATAGCCTCTGTCATTTATGCCTTAGGATGTGTCCTTCCTAGGCATCATCATTTTCATCTGACATTTTTTTGAGGGATCCTCTTGACATTTAAGGGTCACTCGTCGTCACATCGGTATCTTTTAGATGTGTCTTTCTAAAGAACAAACTTTGTCATTTATGCCTTAGGATGTGTCCTTCCTAGGCATCATCATTGTCACTGTCACTAGCATTTTGAGGGATCCCTTTTGACATTTAGGGATCAATCCTCTTGACATCAATTTTATTCAGGATGTGTCCTTCCTAAATTTGGCAATCTTCGACATTTCATCATCTTGGCATCGTCAAAACCTTGACACCCTGGAATCTCGACATCATCAAACCTAAAATCTTGACATTAGAACACGTGGCATCCAGACACACTTGGAGAACACTTGGCACTTGTCTTTGACTTCTTCATTGTGTTACTAGTTTTCTAGCGAGATCTTGACAATAGGATTTAGAGAAGCAGCGACATATCATGACACTCATGTTACTAGTTTCTCAGCGATGTCTTGACTACGGGATTTAGAAAAACAACATATCATGATAATGGCTTTATTTTGTCCTTTTGGAAATCATGCTGCTAGTTTCTCAAGGATGTCCTAGAAACAAGATTTAGAGAAGCAACGACGTTTCATGAATTGTCCTTCTTGTCTTTTTCTGCTTGTGGTTGATTATGACAAAAAGACTGGGGCAACTGTGCTCTTGGTATGAGTCATTATCATCCTTTTCTATGACTTCTTGTCTTATGTGATGGTATGACCTTGCACACCTTGATTTATGTCATATCATGGTGTTTGTTGGACATCACAACAATCTGCCCAGTGATGATTAAGAGCAATAAATATAAAAGTCATATGGTAAAGTTTTGAAGGATTTGGTCTAGGAACTAACACGCATCTCCTTCTGTCTTTTCATCTTTTCTTGTCTGTCTCTTGATGATATCTTGTGACATACAAAAACATAAGTGCATACATAATCACATAGACATTGCATTAGGTCCATACATTGCATCATCCAAAGTTAAATCATATACACATTGCATTACACATAGTCATGCATTAACATAAGCATAAACATGGCATCCATTCAAATAAATGCATTATGCATATCATCACCATCCATGGCATAACATCAGCATGATATATAAATAAACATTGCATTATCAGGGAATCACATCATAAGTAACCATCATAGGACATACATGACACGACATATAAATAATACCATCTTGCATCATAAATGTATAAATCCACATGGGCACCACATTACATACATCATAATGCAAAAATCAAATAATATCACATAACACACATGTAGGCCACATCAAAACTGCATCATATAACATCATGTCAAAATATATAATGTCACAGGATAGAGTCATGAGATATCCCAAAAATAGAGCACACAGGCTCGATAGTCAATACATAAAGTGTCTTAACATAAAGACTGAAACATGAATGTAGTAAGCATGGCCCTATGAAATTCTCTCATCATCCCCTTATGGTGAAGAGCATGGTGACTGAGGACCTGCGCTCGACACTGAGGTAATGGGTGGACCTGTAGCAACCTCTATCTATGAAACCAATGGAATTGACACTGATGGCATCATCTCCATGGTAACATGCATCTGTGAAGTTGAGGGATTTGTCACTAGAGGCGGACCAGGTGCTGATCTATGGCTTGAACCTGATGAACCATTTGACTACCCTGACTTGTGACTGGGAGAATGCCTATGATGAGACTTGTGACTTGAGGTATGTCCTGAACAGGTCAAGCCCCCTACACTGCTTCGACTACCACTGGCCCTAAAACCCTAAATTTTGCATGCAAAATGATAAAATAAATAGGTGGGTTAGAGGTACATACCACTGGCTCTAAGCCCTCTGGCTGCCTAAAAGTCCACACGATCTCACAGTGATGCTCGGTCATTGGAATCACCATCCTTGCAGAAGTCCTCTTCACTCGTCGCTCTCAAATTTGCTAAGGTGAATAGTGAAAATGAATTGACTTTTACCCCTTTGTCAACCTATTTATAAAGTCAAAATGACATTTGTCAACTCTTTTATTACTAGAGGATCTTTTGACCAACTTTGACCACCCTTTCAGCTGCTCTAAACATGCTAGAACTTGAAACTGACTATTCCATTGTCTTTCTAATAATTAAATTGACTTATTGGGACACTTTCCAAATTTTTTGTCACCTAGCCAAAATTCAAAAAATTTCCCGAGGGGGCATCGATACTTTGTACTTTCACTGGGGCATGACTTTAACTTGTTTTCTTTGTCACAATGTGACATGCTACATTATGACAAAGAGGAGCAAAATGTAGACACGTAAAAATGACCTAGGCCTGCAAGCTCTATTTTCACCACTTTCGTCCTACTATAATTATGACATTTAATTATGTCCTTCATCCACTTTCCACTGACAATTAAATAATTGATTATTATTTAATTAATTCATATCTCTTTTATTCTTCATGATTATTAAATAAATAAATTATATTTATTTATTTAATACGTCTTTAATTGTCTAAATCTTCCCACAATTAAATAAATTTCTTAATTTATTTAATTACCTTCATCATTTATGTCTTCTTGATTATTAAATAAATGAATTTTATTTATTTATTTAATATGTTACTAATTATCATAATTAAATGAATTTGTTAATTTATTTAATTATTGGTCATTATCCCCTAAATTAAATAATTATATTTAATTATTTAATTTCTAAATTTAATATTTCTCTCATTTTAAATAAATTAATCATTTAAAATAATTTCACATTCGTCACTGTCAGTTCATTTTGGTAAATAATCTAAAAATCAATTATCTATTATCACACAAAATCCATATTTTGAATTTATTTAATTCAAAATGGTAATCTTCTTCCAAAAATTAAGTAATTGAGAAAATTCTTGATTTTCCAAATCTGCTTTTCAGTTCAACTCTTATCTTATTGATTTTTCGAATCTCACAAATCAGGCAGTCTTTATCTTGTTGATTTTTGAAAATCTTTATCTTTTTGTTTAATTATCACATTTATTCTCAACCGTCGATTTTATTTTCTCAAATGACATTTT
Organism: Sequoia sempervirens; assembly: GCA_007258455.2. NCBI lineage: Eukaryota > Viridiplantae > Streptophyta > Pinopsida > Cupressales > Cupressaceae > Sequoia > Sequoia sempervirens. The sequence continues at coordinate 540,557,538 of VDFB02000017.1, read as the reverse complement.
CACCACTCATTTAATAATTTTTCCCTAACCCTAATTAGGGATTGTCACATGAAATCGCGTCCACTGATTTTAGGCTTTGTCAACTTTCAATCTCGTCTATCCGTCTAAAATTGCATTTTCTATAAAATGCCAATTTTGCTCACATTTTTTAGGACTCACACTCATACTTACATTTTTGTTGCAGCATTCATGATATTTTTGCATATTCAATTCTAGTCTTAGACATTATAGTCATTTTCTCATAGATATAGACATTTATATTTCAAATCCTTCAAAGCTTGTTTAGGACTTTGTCATGGTCTTTGGTATCAAATTGCTCACACACTCAATCTGAGGGCAACAATCAACAAGTTAGAAGGTGCTATGAAGGTGAATCATGGAAGCTTCAATGAGTGACATGTATAATCATTTCATTTGTGTTAGCTTTCATTGTACTTGATAGCTTCTTTGGGTTTGTATGCTTTATTATTTGATAATCTAACCTTAGGAAATTAACCCATTGATACAAAGAGTAATAAGTATTAAAATCCTATAGTAAGGTTTTGAAGGATTTGGTCTATGAACTAACATGTATCTCCTTTTGTCTTATCATCTTCTCTCGTCCATCTCCTGTGACATACAAAAACATAAGTGCATACATAATCATATAGAAATGGCATTAGGGCCATACATACATCATCCATAGCATTAAACCATATATATTACATTACATATTGCATTATACATAGTGATGCATTAACATAATCATAAACATGGCATCCATTCAAATAAATACATTATATCACCATCATCCATGGCATAACATCAACATGACATATAAATAAATACCATCATCCATCATAAATGCATATCATACATAAATCATCGATCATACATCATAGTGCATAAATCAAATAACATTACATAACACACATGTAGGCTGCATCAAAACTGCATCATCTATATAGCATCATCTCAAAAAATATAATGTCATAGGATAAAGTCAAGAGATATCCCAAAAATAGAGCTCGCAGGCTCGATATTCAATACATAATGTGTCATAACATAAAGTCTGAAACAAGAAGCCACATATAGTAAGCATGTCCCTATGAAGTGCTCTCCTCATCCCCTCGTGAGGAAGAGTGTGGTGACTGAGGACCTATGCCTCGCATTGAGGTAATCAGTGGAACTATAGCAACCTCTGTCTATGAACCCAATGGAACTGACACTGATGGCATCATCTCCATAGTAACATGTATCTGTGATGACACTACGACGTGACTCTGTGAAGCCAAAGGATCTGTCATTAGAGGTGAACCAAGTATTGATCTATGGCCTAAAGCTGATGACCCATGTGAGTGCCTTGACCTATGACTGGAGGAGTGTCTTTGATGGGACCTGTGACTCAAAGTATGCCCTAAAGAGTTTGAGCACCCTGCACTACTCCGGCTACCACTGCCACTGCCCGACTTGCTGCCACTACCTGTCTGTGTCCTGGTCAAAGTGGGATCTCTCATCTTGGCTGGTATGACCTGCTCATATAACTACCTGGATCACCCAAGCCATATGCTAATCTTTCCAAAATCCCAAGCTAGATCTGCAGATGGTCCTATAGATAGTCGTGCAAACTCTGTACACCACTGCATTGCCTCCTGTTGGTGGATCACTGCCTGATCCCGCTCTACCTGAGTCACCTCTAGCTCTACCTACAGTGCTCTGACCTATGTGGAACTCTCATCCAGTCTCCTCTATAAGTCTGCCACCCTCTGGTCTGTCGTGGCATCATGGGGCAATGTTGAGCTAGATGGTAACTCCTCTCCCTCCACCATGCTCTGTCTTAGCAATATCTTGGCCTCATCAATGGCCTCATCCTCATCATCCTCCCCTGTATCCTCCTCTCCTCTGAATCCATCCTCTCGCAGCATATCAATGTCCATCTCAGCCTCTGGTCGAACCTCCTCCTCCCTGACCTATTGATCCTGTCTAGCCTCCTCCTCGGTCACATGCTCCTCCTCAGCCACGTGCTCATGACCCACACCCTCCTACTCTCATCTAGGATCCTCCTCCTCTCTGTCCTCCCCCTCACCTGCCTCTAGGATAGCATCTAGTGCCCCTCTCCCTACACACTGTCTCACCCTCCTGGCCTATCTCCTGTCATCTGTCCTCCATCTTCGGCCATCCCCTCTATCACCCCCATCATCTCCATCATCTCCATCTCTCCCTCCACCTCTGCCTTTGTGCCTACTTCTGTATCTCCCTCTGCCTCTACCTCTGCCTCTGTCACCACCTTTTCCCCCTCGCCTAGCTCATGGCACAAATGGTATAATTGATCTCCTATCAGTTGGCATTGGCCCATCTGGATCTATCAGTGGCACTGGTCGATGTGCCTGCCACCATAAGTCATAGTCGACGATCGTCCTAGGATCTGCAATCCCACCCCTCCATCCCCACTGCTGTGCCACTAGCCCATTAATCTATTGCATGACAAACGGTACAGGAATAGGCGGACTCCATGCTCCCTCCCTTAAAGATTCGGCATAATCGGTTGTGCCTACCAGTACACCCTGCTACTCTCCAAACTGTCTTAGTACACGCTATGGCAGATACATCTCTATGATGAGCTAACTCTACACTGTCCTCCCAATCAAATAATGGTACTGTTTACAGAAATTGAGGTGGTCATCCTCATTATCCCACTGCTCGTAGTCTCTTTAGGGCCTCCAAATGAATGCAATCATGGTGTCAATCCAATGGCACCACCAACTTATCTCTTTGACCCTCGTCTATTGTAGAGCACCGACATATTAATAAGCATATGGAATCCCCTTTGCTAGCCCATATCATCAGAAGTGTCGTGCCACACCCATTGCTCTATGCCCTCCTATAGGCCATCTCATGGAGCTGATGGTAAAGCATACCTAACAAATAGGGCCCCAGGCATAAACTATTCTATCTCACCTCATGCCCACTAGAACATCACCCCAACCAATGGGAAACTCATGGCTGCGACGGTCAGGAATCAGGACTCTGCTGATCAATGTCACCAACAGTGCATCAAACCGGCCATAATGCTCTGCCATAAACTCCCAGTGGATCTTGTATCCCTCAATGTCGAGTCCTGCACCCTCGTTGTGATAGTAGGTTGTAAAGGTCTAATAACCATGCTGAGGGTCAGAGACGATCTGCTCTCCTCGAATCGACATACATAAAATACGGTAGACATCCTCCAAAGTAACGGTAGCCTCTCTTGTCAGGAAATGGAAAGAGCATGTCTTTGAGTGCCATCTCTCACACAATGCAATCAACAGTCCCATATTCACTCAAATAACAAGCATATACACAACATAAAACAAACCCAGTCGCATCAACCGTCGTTGCTCTCACAGACTCAACTGATCTTAGAACTAGAAGGTCGATGGCCTGCTCTCCCACTTATAGATGGGTGCTAGTTGTCTCTGCACATGATCAAACAACACGTCAGTACCTTATACAAAATCATCATTATCATTTGTGTCACTCAAAAGCATTAAAAATTTGAAACCCATCAAAATTAGCCTTGGTCAAAGTCAAAGTCAAATGCGTCGCGTTAACTTCAAATGCGTCACGAGGAAGTATTTGTGTCGTTTCGTACTTCAATTGCATTGTGATCTATTGAATGCATCATTCTATTTTCCAATTGTGTCACAACATGGCATTTGCGTATAGACTTTCGACATATGCGTCATTTAAATCATATGCGTCATTTTTGACCTCAAATGTGTCGCACTATAGTGAATGCGCCATTCTGCCTATCAATTGCAGCTCCTTTTGGTGAATGCGTCGCAATTTCTTGTGAATGCAACCCAATCAGTGGGCCTACCCTAAAAATCTTATGTGATTGCATCGCAACACATCAAATGCATTGTACGTGCACGCGATTGTGGCTTACGTGCACACATATGCATCACAACACAGTTGTTATTGACTCTCAAACCCTAAATTTTACACGCAAAATGATAAAACGACAAAGTGGGTTAGGGGTACATACCGTTGGCTTTGAGCCCTTGGGTCGCCTGTGGGTCCGTATGATCTCTCCACGATGCTCGATCACTAGAATCACCATGTTTGCTACGGTCCTCTTTGCTCGACACTCTCAAAATTGCTAAAGTAAATAGTGAAAATGAATTGAATTTTACCCCTTTGTCAACCTATTTATAAAGTCAAAATGACATTTCTCAACTCGTTTATTACTAGAGGCCCTTTTGACCAACTTTGACTACCCTTTTGGCTGCTCTAAACACAGTAGAATTCGACACCAGCTGCGCCATTGTCTTTTTGATCATTTAATTGACTTATCGGGACACTTTCCAATTTTTTTTGTCACCTGGCCAAAATTCAAAAAATTTCCCGAGGGGGCATCAATACTCTGTACCTTCACTGGGGCATGTTTTTGACTTATTTTCATTGTCACAATGCGACATGCTACATTATGACAAAGAGGGGAAAAATGTAGACACTTAAAAATGACCTAGGCCTGCAAGCTTTATTTTTCATCTTTTGTCCTAGCATAATTATGACATTTAATTATGTCCTTGGTTCACATTCGACTATTAATTGAATAATTCATAATTATCTAATTAATTCATGTCTCTTATATTCTTCATGATTATTAAATAAATAAATTTTATTTATTTATTTGATACATCACTAATGGTCTATTATTTTCTTACAATTAAATAAATTTCTTCATTTATTTAATTCCTTATGTCTTCTCGATTATTAAATAAATGAATTTTATTTATTTATTTAATATGTCACTAATTCTCATAATTAAATGAATTTATTAATTTATTTAATTATCGGTCATATCCTCTAAATTAAATAATTATGTTTAACTATTTAATTACCTAATTTAACATTTCTCTCATTTTAAATAAATAAATTATTTAAAATGATCTATTTTCATTAACTGTCACTTCATTTTAGTAAATAATCTAAAAATTGATTATTTATTGTCACACAAAATCCATATTTTGAATTTATTTAATACAAAATGGTAATCTTCTTCCAATTATCAACTAATTGAGCAAATTATTGATTTTTCAAATCTTCTTTTCAGTTCAACCTTTATCCTCTTGATTTTTTGAATCTTACAGATCAAGTAGTCTTTATCTTCTTGATTTTCGAAAATCTTTATGTTTTTGACTAATTATCACATTTATTATCACATTGATTTTCTCAAATGATATCTTGACCTCTCATTTAATTATTTTTCCCTAACCCTAATTAGGGATTGTCACATGAAATCTCGTCCACTGATTTTAGGCTTTGTCAACTTTCAATCTCATCCATCCATCCAAAATTACATTTTCTATAAAATGCCAATTTGCTCACATTCTCGGGATGACTTCATTATTTTGACATATTTACACTTAGATTTTACTCACATACTTGGCATTTAGTTTATTGAATTGGATTACTCATAGGCATTATAGTAATTTGTCATAGTCATAGGCATAGTCTTTATTTTGTCATCAAATCCTTCAAAACTTGCAAAGGGCTTGGTCACAATCATTTGCTCACACACACAAATCTGAGGGCAACAATCACAATTGCTACAATATAGAAGGTGCTATGGAAAGGAATCATGGAGGCAATGAGTAACAGGTATAACTGTTTTAATTTGTTTAAGCTTCCAATGTGTTTCATAGTTTCTTTAGGTTTTGATTTAATCTATTAATCGTCTAACCTACCTAAAATTTACCCATTGATATGGTTTTGGTGAATGAAGTTTTCATTGTTATTATTCAAGTGCAAGTATCTAGGGATACAGATAGGAAGAAGCTTATGCCATTTGACATGCCTAAACATCTTAGCAAACAATTGGGGAAGCTGAAGGTGAAGATGAAGCAAATATTAAACTGTTTCAAGGAGTTTATCAATGTAAAGAACAATGAAAAGCTTCAATACTTAGCACATTGGAAAGGAAAACCATATGAAATAGATTTTGGAGGTCAGAGACATGAATTTTTCAAATGTGGACAAGCTACATTTCAATTTCCAAGGGACTTGGAATCTTTTTCAGGCCGAGTGTATGGTGCAGGGGCACCATGATAGTCCAAATTTGCAAGTTTTGTAAACAGGGTCTTGTGGTGGATTTTTGGTGTCTAGAGTTTTTTTTATTGCAAATAAGGTCATAATAGACCATTTATATTGTATGGAGTCACTTTGGTGTCACTTGAGTTCATTTTTTCATATTTTGTAAAATTATCAAAAGTTGTCATATGTAACATTTGAGAATACCAACGGTCATTTTGGAGTCCAAAGGGTGGTTAGTCGGTTTTGTGAGTTAGTTTTGGTGTCTTGGTGTTTAAATAGCCTCATAAAAATTGAGGGAAGGGTTGGAGTCTTGTATTGAAGTAGAAACCATAAATAAAACCCTACTTTTTTTCAGAAATCAATGGTAAATTGGTGTTGCAGGCCATTATACAGCCCCAATCAGTTTGTTTTTTATTCAAATTGAAATTTTAATTGATGGAAACATGAAGTAGCTTCAATTTGGTTCTATTTGGAAGAATTTTCATTGAGATTTGTGGTTTTTACAGTCATTTTACTATAGGTGGGTTTGAACTCAGATTTTAAGGGTTTGAAAGCACTTAAAATGGATTAATCACCCATTCCACCTATAGATTAGTTTAATACTTGGTGGAATGGGTCAATTAGGTTATTTTTTGATGTTAGAATGGATTCTAAGAGTAGGGAAGGCGTTTGGAGGGGTTTTTGATTGCTGCCCTAAGTGATTTCATGAATTTTTTGGTTCAAAATGGATAGCTAGAAGTGGTAGTTTGATGAAATTGTATTGTTGGAGATTGGGGAATGTTTTATTAAGCATGTGCAAGAATATTTTGATTTGTTAGAGGAAATGATAAGGTGAGTTAGGTTCTGGGGTAATTATTTTCACTAAACCCTCTTCATTTCAAGCATAGGAAAGCCTAAAGTAAGGGTTTTGCATTTTGATGAGTTTTTGATTGTTCCAATTGAGGAAAGTTGTGGATTCAGACTATTTTAGGTCTATAAATAACATTTAAATTTATTTTTAATGTTGGAAGCATATTTAGATTGGGGATGCTTTGTAAAAGTGGCCTATTTTTGCCTTGGGGTAGTGTGACAGTCCAATTTTTGAGAGTGTTCCAAAACAAGAACATGAAAAAATTTGATATGTTGAAAATGCAAAAATGGATATTTGAAATGTCAACCCTCTTGTGTTTTTGAAGTGATTCTTGGAGGATATGGTTAAAAGTCATTGGTTGGACTACTACAAGGAAAATTGAAAGAATGATGAGTTGTTCTTGGAGAAAGAAAAGAATGATCAATTGTATGTTGCAATATAATTCATCTATCTTATGAATATCCATCTGTATGATAAGAATCAGTTGTAGTACAAGGATAAAAAGATGAATAACTATATATCATTGTTAAATCTATGCTACTCTTATGTAAACTAGGTCTAGAGAAATAATCAATAAAAACATGAGACAAATATATTTTTTATAAAATTTATAAATAAAACCATTGTAAGTATTTGTACCACATAAGCATATAAGTAATCCTCATTAAATCTTGATTGAACTATAAATCTAACCCTAATTAAATAATAACCCTAACACTAATCCTAATTGAGCCTTAACCCTAATTAAATTCCTACCTATTAGTGAATGAATTGACCCTTATTGAAATACCATAATATCAAATCCATAGCCCATCTTAATAAGGTCAATATCACCAATAGCTATTGATAAGAAAAATGAAATTCAGATCCCCCAGAGTTATTAGGACTCAATTTTATAAGAAAAACCTAATCTTGAATCTTGGTCATTAAAGTAATGACCATCTTGTCAAACGGTGGTTTCGTGATAACTAATTTCCCACTTAGAGAGGCTGATAAACAAAGAACATTAATGAATGGCATTAATAATCATTACATTTCCTCTCTCAATATGATCTTTACAATCAATTGAAGCATTTTTTCTTATAATTCTACCCCATGTCCTGATTTCCATGCAAATGGGATGTAACTCCCATAATTTGCATTAAAGAAATAAATATTTCTATCATTTTACTTGTGCAAACCATCTCAAAAAGGTAAATAACTTGAAACTTTAGGAAGTTGAACTAAATAATTTATTACACCAAAGTCATATCAACAACCCTCTTCATTAAATTCTCAAGGAACATTATTGTCCTTGCAATTGCTATTATTCTCGAGAAAATCTCCAGTGTAAATCATCTATCATGCCACTCAATTTATATAAATACTAAAGCTATTGCTTTCATATTCACTACTTGGATTTTTTCTTTGGAGATGGCGAGCACTAAGAGTGACACTTCCTCGATAGGGGATTTATCAGAGATGGATGACCAATCAACCAAAGGATGTCTTCATCGTTCACAGTGACGTCAAGGGAGTACTCAAGAAGATCATTGGAGAGAATTTTCTAAAATATGTCCATGTGCATAATGTTGAGATTTTGGAATGCTTCACATATTATGTAGTTTGTACTTCTGGAAAATGTGAGTGGGGAGTGAGAGTTGTAGAGTGACTGGTCTAACCAAAGTATCGAGCAAAAGTGAGAGCAGCCATTAGAGGGCTGAGTGCATTTCCTAGAACATGCCAAGTGGGTGACTCCATCTACATTGCAACAATGCTTCAAAATGACATTATTGAAGAGGAAAAGGCTCTGCTTCGTACTGAATTAGAATAGAATGACATGGGGATGTTTACCTATTTCATGCAATCCAATGAGAATCTGATCTCTTCAGCCCAAATTAAGTTCCTGCAAGAAGTGGTAGAGGGGATTCACATCCTCATCTTCATCCTCCGTTCCTAGAAGAAGAATGTAATAGAATTTTTGAATATAAACATGACCTTTGTAATTTATTGTATATACATAAATATATAAAGTATTTTATATTATAGTGGTGTGTTTTGATTTTTCATGTGAATGTCACTTTTTTCTCCTTTTGCACTTTATTTTGGTTGATGGTACTATTTAGACTTAAACACATCTACATTTTTCCTTGATTAAGTATTCTTTTCTACAATTAATAAATGTTGCTTTTGGAATGATATTAGACTTAGAAACAATTTTCAATACACCATCAACATCCACCATGGTTATAGTAACCTACTCCTTTACCACTTACAACCTTTTTAAGTTTTTCTTATGAACCAACTGCTTAAGTGCTTGTATAATTAGTTGGTGGGAAGGTTTGTTCTCAACCTTGTAGGAGACCAACAAAGGATTCCAAACCTTTTGTAAACTTTGACATCAACAATCTTCTCTTGAACATGTTTACCTTTCTAAAAGAATTCTTTAGGGTGGTTTTAAGAACTTAGTTGGGTATAGACAATAGCTTAGAAACTTGGATAAATAAAACATATTTAAAAAATTTCACAAGGAATCGACATGATAAGGTGTTATGATAAAAATTTTGGTGACTGACGAGGTTCACAAAACTTGGGAAAATATCAACATATTTTATAGTTAAATTTTTTATGGTAAATACATAAGCTTTAGGTTAAGTGACTGAATCTTAGGTAACAATGGCTCTGTCTGGGGATGAAGACTGCAAGGATGAAGCCATGAACCTAGGGATATATTTAAATCAATGTCTAGTTCATTGGGCACAAAGTCATGTATGAAAGGAAAGGAGCTAAACCAAAACAAAACATCTAAAAGGGGAAAACAAGAGAAGGCTAAAACAACAAAGAAAAAAAACCAAAACTGGGGCTATGTACATGGTAGGAAAAATTCTACCTTCTAAGGAGAACCAATTAATCATGCAAAATCATTAACTGGTTGAGAGAAGAACAATCTACACCTAAAAAGACAAAATTCCCATGAAATTTTTGGTGGATAGTAGAAAACATAAACTTGGCCATGAAATATTCATTTCAATGAAGAGGCCAGTATAAACCATCATTCCTCCAAATAGCCACTTTTCATCAAATGCTTTCTCTTCTTGATATGTGCAACTCTATGTTTCAACTTCTATGTCTCAAAATATCATCTTAAATGACTCAACACAATGAGTAAACTCATCCTCATTCACAACATAAAGAGCAAATCCCTGATCTCTTTCCCAATTTTTTTTAGGTGAACTAGATGACTCAATAATTTGTTCTTTCCTATTTCCATCAAATTCCATGGAGATTTCATTAACAATTTCCTCATGTCTCCATGATTCACACTCCTTCCCATTAATTTACTAATGTTCCAATAATTCAACAACTTCATCTTTATCCCCATTTCTGTAATTCATTATATTACCACAAATTGTTGGTAGGCCAGTATCTTTGAATTCAAACACAAGATTGCTACTTTCCTTGAAAGAATCATCCAATGTGAAGAGAGGATTTGAAAATTTTATCCAATAATTGTCATCTTCATTTTTCCTATTGTAGGAATCATCATTAGAACACCACTCCTAGGCTAGAGCACTATTCCATTCCTCTAACTCCAATTGCACACCAATGAATTGGTTTGTGTTAGTAAGCCTAATGGGAATATCATCCTTAATAGATGGGTCATCCTTTTTCATCACTACACCAGATATTTCTACACTATTGTCTTTGAAAGTGAAAGCTTCATATTCAAGAATATATAGAGAGTCTACTAAGTGATAACATTCATCATAATCTTGGGTATTAGTACCATAAATGAAATTTTCAGGAGGCTCAAAGTGCACTACATTTCTAGACCTTAACATAGGAGAGATATCTTCATCTTCACTTGATGAACTTGAATCTTCTTCAATTCCTTCAAAGTTTAAGTTGTATACTTTTCTATCCCAAGTTCGACTTTTATTTTTCTCATTGTCTACTATATACTCCCTAAAGTGTTCAAGATTGAAAATAGTAAGATTAACATTCTTGGAAATAGGGCAAGAATGATCCATTGAACTCCAAGACTTCAGAACCCTATATTTTTTAGTACTATGGACTGGAATGTGTTCCTTGATAAAATTATCATTTGATACCCCATACATAATTAGGTCATCCTCAATATTAACTACTTCTAGTTGTGCTTGTCCAATCCCACATAGCTTATCCCTTTTTAGAATGAGTTGAACATCATGATGCAAAGCATATGTAAAAATATGGAATTGAATTTGTTTACTCAATTTATCAACTAGAGGAATTTGTTGCAGGTCTCTATTAAATCGATCCACAAAGTCATTAATGGATTCACCTTTTTCCTTTTCAATCTGAAAAAACTGATGAAGCAAAGTGGCAATATTCACAATGCCTTTAAACCTACTGAGAATTTTTTTCTCCAAAACACCCCAACCAGTATTGACACATGTCCTAAATTCCAAAACCATTCAGTTGCACTTTTAATGAGACTATCAACAAATAATCTTACAAAAAAATCCTCCTCCTGAACTCTTAAGATTCTACATGCAATTGTCATAGCTAGTATATGTCCTTCTGGGTCTTGCAAGTTTTTTACATGAGAACTTGGAAAAATTTCTTCTTGACCCATGTACAAAGTCACTATATTACAACAAGGTTAAGGTTCCAAAATATTTTCTCCATGATGAGGTTTTTTGGTAGCTATTCTATTATCTAAATATTATACAAATTCACCAACTTAATTTCAAAAAAAAAAAATCCTTTAACCTAAGGTACTCTTTTTAATTTCAAGGATTCTCTTTCAATTTCTTGGGTGAACATTTGGGTTGGGTGGAGGGTTTTGATTATGATTGGGATGAGGCAGAAGGAGTTGGTACCAAATGATTTAAATTCTAGGAGGTCTTCCAACTACCCTTCTAGGTGGTCTCTGTTCCCATTCTTCCTCTTCTTCAAGCACAAAGTTTTCTCTCATGTAGTCTACAACACTTCTCGTATATTTCTAGGAAAGAGTATTCAATTGAGAGATAATATCCTCTTGTTTGGCTTGCATCCAATCAAGACCCGATTGCAATATGGGAAAGAAATTTTCATGTGGAAAAACCATTCTTTTGCATGAAAATGGTAACCTTTATAATGTTAATATACTTGTCCCTAGTGGAGTCACCAAAAATCTATTAGTGAATGAATTGGTCCTTATTGAAATACCATAATATCAAATCCATAGCCCATCTTAATATGGTCAATATCACCAACTCTTGAAAGATCATAATTTCAATTATGATTTTCCTTTGAATTTTACTGAGGTACAACTCCCTTAAAGATTATAATTGACTAAAAAAAAGTATGCTTTTAACTAGAAAGCAGGGAAATGCCAGTTAACACTAATCCATAAATATAAGACTAGTGCAATCAATCAAATGAAACTATTGTAATCCTAGCACAAAGACTAGAACTTATGATAGTAGATAAATGCTATTTTAAAATAATTGATCTTAAATAGAACAAGTGAACATGATATCAAGAAATTATATTTCACAAAAAATGAATTCAACTACTATCTCATCCCATAGACTTATTCAATAGAATATCATATCCATAATTATAGGTTCAAAGACACATAATAACTTGAGTTTCAAGATTCAATTCAAAATGTTCCGCATTCCCTTCTTTACATCACAGTGCAAATCAAAATGAAATTTAGACCCCCAAAGTTATTAGGAATCGATTTTATAAGAAAAACCTAATCTTGAATCTTGGCAGTTAAAGTAATGGCCATCCTCTCAAGTGAAAGTTTTGTGACAACTAATGTCCCACTTAGAGAGGTTGATAAAAAAGAACATTAATGACTGACATTAATCATAATTACATTTCCTCTCTCGATATGATCTTTACAATAAGCCAAAGTGATTTTTCTTATAATTCTGCCCCTTGGCCTGACGTACATGCAAATGAGATGTAACTCCAAAAAATTTCATTAAAGAAATAAATATATCTATCATTATACTTGTGCGGACTATCTCAGCAAGGTAAACAACTGGAAACTTCAGCAAGTTGACCTAAATAATTTAATGCATCAAAGCCACATTAGCAACCATCTTCATTTTAGGGCACATTACTATCCTTGAAATTACCTATTATTATCAAGAAAATTTCTAGTGTAAATCATCTATCATGCCACTCAATTTTTATAAATACTAAAGCAATTGCTTTCATATTCACTACTTGTATTTTGTTCTTTGGATATGACGAGCACTAAGAGTGATTCTTCCTCGAAAGGGGATTTCATCACAATTGAGGGTGTAGAGAGCAGTTAGTTTCAAAGATGGATGAAAGACCAACTGAAGGATTTCTTCATGGTTCATAGTGACATTGAGGAAGGAGTGTTTAGGAAGATCATTGGAAATAAATTTTTGAATCATGTCCATGTGCATAATTTTGAGCTTCTAGAACACTTCACATATAATGTAGTTCACACTTTTGGCAAATGTGAGTGGGAAGCGAGAGCTGCAGAGTGATTGGTCTAACCAGAGTACCAAGAAAAAGTGAGGGAAGCCATTAGAGGTTTAAGTGCATTTCCCATAATGGGCCTAGTGGGTGATTCCATTTGCATTGCAATGATGCTTCACAATAACACTACTGAAGAGGTGATGGCTCTCCTTTGTGCTAGATTAGAATGGAATGACATAGGGCTATTTTCCCATTTCATAAAATCCAATGAGAATCTGCTCTCTCTAGCTCAAATCAAGTGCCTACAAGAAGTGGTAGAGGGGATTCACATCCTCATCTTTATCCTATGTTCCTAGAAGAAGAATGTAATGGAATTTTTGAATGTAAACATGACCTTTATAATATTGTATATATGTAAATATATAAATAATTTTGTATTCCAATGGTGTGTTCTGATTTTTCATGTGAATGCCTTTTTTTTCTCTTTTTTGCACTTTATTTTGGCTGATAGTGTTGTTCAGTATTAGTCACTTCTAGATTTTTCCTTGATTAATTATATTTGTTTGCGATAAGTAAATGCCACTTTTTGAATCATATTGGACTTAGAAACAATTTTTAGTATGTTGTTGGTGCCCGCCATGGTTATAGTAATCTTCCCCTTTACTGCTTATAGCATTTTTAAGTTTTTCTTATGAACCAATGGCTTAAGTGCTTAGATTATCGGCTGGTGGGAAGGTTTTTGAAACCCTGTTGGAGACTAATAAAGGTTTTCAAACCTTTTGTAAACTCCAACATCAACAATATTCTCTTGAAATTTTTTACCTTTTTAAGTGTAAGTGATCTTTAGGGTGGTTTTAAAAACTTGTTCAAGGACTAAAAGCACCTTAGAAACTTCCATAAACAAAACACATTCAAATTTTTTTAGAAGGCATCGACATGAGAAGGGGTTATGATAACCTCATTGGTGATAGAAGAGGTTCAAAAAACTTGGGAAAATACTGATAAAGCTCATACTTAGAAATTTTTATGGTAGATACATAAGATTTAGGTCAAGTGAATAGATATTAGATAACACTACCTAACTCCAAACCCTAATTAAATCCTAACCCTAATTGAACCCTAACCCTTACCCTAATTGAACCCTAACCCTAACCATAATTGAACCCTAAGTGAGAAACCCTCTTTAAAACCTAGCCTTGACCTAGATGTAATCCTAACCCTAACCTTAACCCTAATCCTAATTGAAACCTAACCCTAATTAAATTTTAACCCTAATCCTAGTTAAACCCTATCCTTATTTGAACCCCTATCCTAACCTTAACTCTAAGCTTTATCATAGAACCCTAACCCTAATTGAACACTAAACATAACTCTAAGTGAACCCTAACCCTCATTGAACCCTAACCTTGACCCCAATTTAATCCTAACCCAAATTTATCCCTAACCCTAACCTTGATCCTAATCCTAATTGAACCCTTACCCTTACCCTAACCCTAATTGAACCCCAACCCTAACCCTAACCCCAATCTTTATCGTAGAACCCTAATCATACCCCTAACCTTCATCAAACCTTAAACATAAGGTCTTAAGTGAACAATAACCCTCATTTAACCCTAATTGAACCATAACCCTAATCTTAACCATAACCCTAGTTAAATTATAACCCTAATTAAACCCCAACCCTATTTGAACCCCACCCCTAACCCTAACCTCAAGATTTATCATAGAACCCTAACCTCAAGATTTATTATAGAACCCTAACCCTAACCCTAATTGTAACCTAAATATAATTTTAAGTGAACAATAGCCCTCATTGAACCAAAACCCTATTCATAATTTAACCCTAACCTTAATTGAGCCTTAACTATAACCTTAACCCTAACCCTAATTGAATACTAACCCTAATTAAATTATAACACTAACCCTAACCCTAAGCTTTATCATAGAACCATAACCCTAATTCAAATTGATCCTTAATTGAACCCTAAGCCTAACCCTAACTAAACACTTACCCTTACTAAACTCTAACCATAACCTTAATTAAACCTTAACCCTAATTTAACTATAACCCTAACTAAACATTTATGCTTATTGAGATCTAACCCTAAGCTAAATTAAACCTTAATCCTAATTGAACCCTGACCCTAACCCTTATTAAACCCAAAACCTAACCGTAATTGAACTCTAATGCTAACCCTAATTAAACTGTAACCCTAACCCTAATGAAACCTAACCCTAATTATACTCTAACCCTAACTTTGAACCTTAATTAAATCCTAACCCATACCCTAATTGAACTCTAAACCTAACCCTAACCCTAATTGAACCCCAATCCTAGTCCTATTTTAACCCCAATCCTAACCCTAACCCCAAGATTTATCTAGAAATCTAACCCTAGCCCTAACTCGAATTGAACCCTAGCCCTAACCCTAAGTGAATTTCCTTACCCAAATTGAACTCTAACCCTAACTATAACCATAAACCTAATTAAAAATCTAAACCTAACTATGAACCCTAATTGAATCCTAACTGTAATTGAACCCTAACCCTTACCCTAATTGAAGCCTAACCATAACCATAACTCTAATTGAATCCTAGTTAAATTGTAACCCTAATTGAACCCTAATACTAAACCTAATTGAGCCCTAACCCTAACCCTAACCCTATTTTTTCCCCAACCATAACCCCAAAAAATTTCATATAAGCCTAACCCTAACACTAACCTTAATTGAACCATGAACATAACCCTAAGTGAACAATAAACATATAGGGAGATATATATAGACATATGAAGATTAGAGATAGAAAAATATGGAGAGAGATAGGTATAAAGAGGGACGTAGAGAGAGGTATAAATAGTGATGTATAGAGAGGGAGAGGAAGGAGAGAGGGAAGGAGGGAGTGATGGAGGGAAAGGGAGAGAGGGAGGGAGGGAGATAGAGAGGGTATATATATATATATAGATAAAAAGAGAGAGAAATAGGGCTCACTATACAAAGATATATCTAGAGAGGGATAAGGATAAAGAGAGGGAGAGGGAGAGAGAGAGGGAGAGAGATCAAGATATAAAGATAGTGATGGAGGGAGAGGGAGAGGGAGAGGAATAGATATATGGAGGTATAGAGAGATAGATAGGGATATGAAGATAGAGGTAGAGAGAGAGGAAGGAGAGGGAAATATATAGATAGAGGGAGATGTAGAAAGATAAAGAGGGATAGGGAAATAAATAGAGAGATAGGGAAATAGATAGAGAGATAGGGAGATAGAAGTAGCAAAAGATATGAATAGAGAGAGATACTTGGAGATGGAGATGAAGAGGTGGGTTTCATTTTTTCTTCACACAAACATGAGTGGGTTATAACACTAACACATTATAACATGAGAGTGCTATAACACACTCACAATTTTATCTTCTTTGGGTATTTCCAACCCTTAGGGTTGGACTTACATATCAATGCATGTTTTTTGAAAATTCTAAAAAAAGACACAATATAGAGTTTTCTCTCCATTAGGT
The DNA here is from genome assembly GCA_007258455.2 of Sequoia sempervirens. Lineage (NCBI taxonomy): Eukaryota > Viridiplantae > Streptophyta > Pinopsida > Cupressales > Cupressaceae > Sequoia > Sequoia sempervirens. Next base: position 540,540,703 of record VDFB02000017.1, on the reverse strand, counting down.
TTGCATGTCTTTCAATGCCAAGTTAAAAATACCATAGTAACATTGATCTCTCTCTTAGCTTTCTAACCATGTATTTTTTTCTATGTCTCAAAATGTTAAGGTTTTAATCTTTAATTTCTTTTGCTAGTGTCTCTAGTTTTTGTCAAAAACCCATGTATAGTATTTTTAGTTTTATTTTTTACCCATTTATCAAAATTTAAAACAAATTATATTTTTACAAACTAGACTCTATTCTAGAAACATTTAAAAACAATTTTGATTAGTTTCTAAAATATTTAGGGGGGTGCACATTCAATTTTCTATTTTCTAAGATGCATCCACTTTGAAAATTAGTAAAAAATTAAAAGAATAGTATAAAAATTAAGCATAAACTACATGGTGTTAGCTAATTTTTTGGTGAAGTAATTTTTGAAATACTATAGAAAAGTTAGCATATTAGGGGGACCACACTAGACACTATGTTATAGTTTTTTGACAAAAATAGGAGAACTTTTTGTGGTCCCCTTATTTGAATCCCTTAATCTCCACTATTTAAAAATATAGTAACTTAGAATGTATATTCAAAGCACTATGACTCTTATTCTTGTTGCATCTTCAAATTCTCAGCCAAGATCATTTTTTCTTGATTTAAAAAAAAAGGTAGCCACTTAGGACCCCTTTTGGTCCCCCATTTCCATGAACTTATCCAACGAGGGCCTTACCTTCAAATTAGGACACTATTGGGAGAATTGGGTTTAGTGTTATAAAGTTCCTAATTAGACAAGATACTGGCATTAGCTACAAAGGAAGAAAGGTGTAACATATAGGAAGAAGAAAGGAGAAATAATTGATTAACTTTGTTCCTATAGTATGTATAGTGTTATGAGTAGTCAACTTGTGGCTACCTTAACTCTTCATTAATTTATATTATCATTATTATATTATTATTTAGCTATTTAGGTTGGACTAAGTCTTATATAGGGTTTTTTGGGTCGAGTTGGGTGATATCCTAGGAATAAGTATGGTATATATATGTAAGGAAGCTAAGGTAGTAGAACAACTTCCTACACTAATATTAAGAGGAGGATAATGTAAAACTTTATAGATCTTTACCACAGTGACATAAACCTAAATGAAAATAAACATAAATATCATGCATACCACAACAAAGTGATTTACATGGAGAAAACCCTTTCCAGAGGAAAACCACACTCCAAAAGCCATCCAATATATTATTCAAAAATCACAAAGATTATAATATACTTGCAGAGAAAGCTTCTCACAGGAGTATCACCAACCAGAGATATAGAGACAACATGACCACTAGCAAACTCTCAGAATACATCAAACTGCACAATTGTAATACAATGCCCTATTAAATATATTAAATACATCCTAAATATATTAAATACACCCTATAAAATATATTAAATACATACTAAATATATTAAATACATCCTATCAACAGTAAACCTTATATAATTTTAAGGTTGAGATATATTTTCACAAAAACTCTCCCAAATGTTGAACATCTTGCAAGATCAATGGGAAGGAGTATAAATATTTTCTATTAATTATTAGGGGCCGAAAGGCCCATAGTCTCTAAACACCATTTTAACTTCTTTTTGCTCACATGCTTAGTTAAAGAATTAGTGACATTCATCAAAGTCTCTAACTTAACTAGCTTCACCTTGCCATCTTTGACCATATCTCTAAGAATATGATATTGTGCATCAATGTGCTTGTTCCTAGCATGAAATATCAAGTTCTTAGCTAGACATATCACACTATGCCATAATAAATTGTAACTACACCTTATTTTATTCCAATATCTAAACGTAGTATCTTAAGCCAAATGGCTTCTTTACAAGCATGAGTATCTTCCATATACTTAGCTCTAGTAGTGGACATAGCAACCACAACCTATCTCTTACTCATCCAACTAATTGCACTACCAAATAAAGTAAACACATAATCACTAGTGGATCATTTGCTATCAACATCACCTATCCAGTCTCAATCCACATAACTAGGAATATTAAGTGAAATATTGTCTTTAGTCAAATTATTATAATAACACAAGGAATACTTTGAGGTACCACACAAATATATAAAGATTTGTTTAACTACATCCCAATGAACTCTACCAGGATTAGACATATATGTGGAAAGAACTCCCACTACTTTGGAAATTTCTAGTCTAGTGTAAACTATAGAATACATCAAACTTCCAACTACACTCCGGTAAGGAACTTTTCTTATATCTTCCATCACTAATAGGGATGATGGACAATCTTAAATAGATAACTTTGTTCCAACTAAAAAAGGAACACACAATGGTCTACAATCTTGCATGTTAAACCTCTATAAAATTAAATTTACATACTTTGGTCAAGCCATAGCTTTATGTTCACTCTATCTCTTCTAATTTCCATCCCAAGAATATGCCTAGCTGCACCAAGATCTTTCATTTTAAATTTAGTTGTAAGTTGAGACTTCAATTTTTAAATCATACCTTTCCCTTTTCCAATAAATAACATATCATCAACATATATTGTGATTGAAACAATGAAAAATAGGTAAACCAATATGGAATGGAGGGTAATCGGGTTATGATGCACCTATTTCTCACTATTTCATTAGGAAATGAGATCCCCACAAAGAATTGACTAACAACCCTTAGGTGAATCAACTCAATGTGAGAATCTTCAGGTTTCCTTATGCTTGAGGATAGGGGTCAAGTTCAAACAACACTTTTGGGAGAAAAAACTAAAAATAGAAAATTGACCTAATTATGCTAATTCAAACTTGAAACAATAATGTAAAACTCAATATAGATAGAAATAGAAAACTTTTATAGATCTGAGAAGGGAAGAATGATGTTTAATGGCCACCAAAAGTCACTTTTAGGAGGTTGTCTGGGACTCATTCGCCCATGGGCGAATGGGTCCTTTGTCATGGTTTTCCAATAACTTTCAAGAGCTTTTGATGGTGATTTGTAGCTTCTAATTTGTCTAGGTTTCAGTTTTAGAAAGTCAAAAATCTGATATGTAGGTTAGATTCCATGATTTGACAACAAATTTGACAACTTTTGCAACTTTGATGACTTTTCCAATCTTGCACTTCAAGAGGTCTTCAATTCTTCATCAACCTAAATCTACAACATAAACAAAAGAGAGAAAAATTTCTTGTTTTTGGTGAATGGGGGTTTTCCTTGGTCAACTCCTGTTTGGGTAATTAAACCTTGAATTGAAATAAAGCATGAAAGAAGGAATGATGAATGCACAATGCTATGTTAACACTCAACAAACCCTTGTATAAACCTTTGTAATGGATATCTTGGAAGGTCTGCAACTTGCATGAAATGGATTCAATGGATGTGGATCTTAATGCTTCAGATAATGCTTTGAATTCTTGAGCTTGATCTTGAAACCTACATCACAATGTTATCTCCAAAAACATGCATGATGCAAGAAGACTTTGACATGATGATTGAATCTTGAATGCTGCAATAAATATTTGATAATTCCGCTCTTGAATGCTCTTGATCATTAAATTTTCTATATGAATATTCTCATCAAAATGCTAGCTTCTTAGATGTTGATTTGATGAAATAACCTTGTATTTATAGGTATGTAACCTTAATTTCTTGAAATTCAAATATTACAATCTGACATTGAAATATGGATTCAAGGACATTAAAATACTGCCAAAAACATATTTTAAATTTAGGTTCAAAGGCCTAGGGAGGACCCATTCACCCATGGACGAATGGGTCCCAAGTCCCTATTCTTGGAACACACATTGCTCATGGTAAAGTGTTATGTGTTGGCATTAATTATTTTTAGGTTTCCCCTTCAAAAAATGTAATTTATTAGGCTTGTAAATGAATAATAGGGCTTATTAAGGCCTTATTAAGTCCAATTTAATTAGGAGGACCCAAAAAAAGTGTGAAAATGTAAAGGGATACACTTTTCAACACTACATTAAGGCATTATTAAGTCCATTTTAATTAGGAGGGCCCAAAAAAAGTGTGAAAATGTAAAGGGATACATTTTTCTCCACTACATTTAGCCCCCACTTTAGTGAGAGGATGACCTTGCATCAAACTCACACTAAAGTAGAAAGTCAAGCGAGGTCTAATTGTATAATTGTTGGAAGAATAGGATGACAAGAGTCATGGAGGATGATCAAGCCTCCAATATCTAAGATCTCATGGAAAAACCAACAAAGGAAGAAGGAGACGCATGCCTATGTTAAACATATATATACAACAATGAGAAGATACTCAATCATACAATGTTAAGGACTCAAAGAAAGAAAGAAAAAGAAAAAAGAAAAAGGGGTGGATCAATCCTCGACTGTTTGTCCAACTTGATGTGGATCAAGCCTTATCTATTTGTCCAAAAACATTTACAAGTGAAACTTGTTGTCCACTATGCAAACAAACATGCACACTCATACGGGGTAGTGAAATTTATTGTCCACTAGGCGAGCCCCCAAAAGTGGAAAATGAGAGAATATTAGTAGGCTCCCATAACCATACCAAAGTTATACCTCTTATAACTTTAATAAGGCACCACACATTATGAACTTTGAGCTTCATAAGGCTTCGCAAGTTGCGTTATGCTAAACACTTATGAACAGACATGGCTCCACTAGCAAGCAAGGTGTTTTATGCTTGGTGGCCATGAAAAAGGTTGTAACTTTGAGCTTCACAAGGTTAGCAAGATGTTTTATGTTAAAAACTTATAAACAAAATAAAAATAGGATAAGACATGTTCAAATGATTTTTTCTTAGTTCATGTAAGGTCTCCTCTTAGGGAACATTGTGCCTAATGTCGCCAATAGAGGACAAGTTTAGGATAAAATATTCAAAACTTAGGGAATGCAAGAATAACATCACCACTAAGAGGAATGTAGTATTCCAAGAAAGGTTGCACTCTTATAGAACATCAAACCCAATGACACCACCAAGAAGAAGACACATCACATGAAGTAAGAAGACCATGTTCGTGTAATTAGTATTTAATTATACTTTCATAACTTTACTTAGGTAATATTTAATTCCTAGGTTTATTATTCTCATCCTTATCTTGTTGAGCTATCTTGTTGCTCAAGATAAGATTAGGGTTATGCATCTTTGCTTTTATCAAGAAAATCATATCTTTTAATTAAGAATTCCTGAATAATTAATTTTTGCACATCTTTATGCAAAGCTCTTGCTTTTTCTGTTTTTCTCTTATGTGGAAGGCTTTTCTGGTTTGAATTTTAGATATTGGTTTCTAACATGGTATCAGAGCCTTGATTTGTAGCCCCTTCTCATATTTTTTGAGAAAATCATTGCAGAGTTCGTTTGGGATTCCTCGAGGGTATCATGCCTTGAGTTCATTTATGAGGTGTTTTGGATTAGATCAGGCTTCAATATTGGATTCAGAGCACTGGAAAAGGTTAGGATTGGCTTTTATTTTGTAGATTTTGGCCATCGTTTGCCAGATCCATGAGGGTTTCAAGCTGGGAGATTTTTTGCAAGTTCTGGAGGTAGCCGATCTTTTAGAGTAGTTTGGGAAAAAATGGAGGTCACCATCACATTCATAGCAGCCAAAAACCCTAAGATCGCCCTTCGTTTCATTGATTTTGGTGAAGTTGGTCCAGAAGGAAAAAAACATTTGTCTAGGGGGTCGTACAACCTCCCCTGCATGCTTCCCAAGGCTCGAATCTCAAAAAAATTAAAAAAAATGTGTTTTTGGGGATTTGTGTCGGTGCTTGCAATTAAAAAATGCATCCTGCCACTACCACACCACCAGGTGGCCACTGGGTGGTCGCCCATCCGTCACTGCCACCGACGGAGCTAGCCCATCTGCCACCGGGCCTCCATCCCCCACAGCTCCCTCCGCTCTGCCCCGGTCACATGGAGGACCGGGGCCCCCCCGCTCAGCCCCCACAGGCCCTTTTGCGCCAGTCAGCGGTCATATACATGACCAGGAGCCCTGCGACGAAACCCCGGGCGACAACCTGCTATGAAATACTCCGACAGTTAGAGAATATACCAATAGTCAAAAAAAATTTCCAGTAGGGGGGTGTTTTTTTGCCCTAACAGCCTCCAAGCCGTCAATTTTTTTCTCGTGAAGTGTTGACGTCAGTGGCCGTACAATGCTCCAAGGCCCCTCCTAGCCCTGATTTTCACTAAAGGAGCACTTTTTTTCTTTTTGGCATAACTTGGGCATACAGTATTGAAATCGGGCAAACGAGATATCGCCGGAAAGCTGGTTCTAAGTAATTTCCTATGGTGCAATTTATTTTTAGTATTTTTCTATTTAGCTGTATTTATTTCTATTTGAAGTCAAATGTTTATTTATGGCTTCTAAGCTCATAACTTTTTGCCATGATCTCCAATTTTCGTCTTCTTTGCGGCATTGGAAAGGTATTGAGGAGCTCTATTTTTCTGTCCATGCACTTTTTTTTGTATCTGTACCAAGTTTATCATTATTCTAGATTTGTCCTGATAGGTGTTTTGGAGATTACTTGGATGTTTTGGTAGTTGGAAAGGTGAAACTTGAATATTTGCACTTCATTTCAATACCACATCATCTTATTTTCTGTTTACGCATGTTTTCCATTCTCTCCTTTTACAATCATTGGGTTATTGTAATAAATGAAATGAGATAAAGTTCCATTAGGGGGGTTTCTTGCATAATAATTTGATTAGAGTGTGCATGCACTTTGATCTCCATCTTGTTTTGATGGAAACTCGCATGGGTTATCTAGTTTCTTAGTTTCTTTTGGCCACATTTTTGCTGTTGCTTGACACATATCAGATTCACATTAGTTCACACTTTAGATTGAGAGTTCATGGTTATTGATCCGCATTGGTTTAGATCCTTCTCAGTTTGAGGGCCATGTTTTTATGGTTAATGTTCCAGAGTCTTTATGGTACTCCTTCCCATGGAAGATTTTTAGTCTCGGTTTGGCATCGACATCGAGATACACGGTTTCTAGATTATGTCATCATTTCATCTACTGTTGCTTCACAGATTCTAGTGTTGTTCCAGTTTGTGAGTTTTCCAGTGTTCCGTGGCATCGGGTCTGCTATCACATTATTATGATTCCATTTTCAATTTCTTGTAGACAGAAGTATCTTTCCTTGCTTTCCGGATTGTGGTTCCAATGCTTCTTTGCAGCAGTCATCTCATTGTACGAGGATTTTGTCCCACTGGGTTTTCCTTCTCTACCTCATTATTGCATTTTTACTTGGGTACCTAATCAGGCCTTGTTGTTGGGACCCATTCATGCTTTCTTGCATTCATCTTAGTTTTTAGGTGCATGCTTTTTTAGTCTCCCTAGGTTGCACTTATGGGGGGGTGTTAGTCTAATTAATATTTAATTACACTTGCATAACTTTACTTAGGTAATATTTAATTCCTAGGTTTATTATTCTCATCCTTATCTTGTTGAGCCATCTTGTTGCTCAATATAAGATTAGGGTTATGCATCTTTTCTTTTATAAAGAAAATCATATCTTGTAATTAAGAATTCTTGAATAATTAATTTTTGTACATCTTTATGCAAAGATCTTGGTTTTTAACAGACCACACTATGAAACATAAGGTATAGTCAAAAAATGATAATGCCAATGTATGCTCCCACTTTAAAGAAATTACTAAACACCATGTTGTGAGCAATTACTTTAAAGTAGAAAATGATAAATGCTAAACAAGACATGAGAGCTTATTTGTAAAGCCCTATGTCAAGAATATGTTTCCAAATGAAGCTACGTCATGAAAATGGGTTTCCCCCAAATGAAATCCCAAAATAACAAATAAGGGATCCACAAATTTGGGGTCAACGTTTGTCTTTGCTACAATGATTTTATAGATCTCAGAAATGTCATCATTCCCTAAATAACTCATGGAACTAGAAGAATGACACATAAAGAGTGAAAACAAAGAAAATCTTTTCGGTCAACATGGAAGAGACCTAAATGTCTCGATGCCTTGCATCATCACCAAAAGGAAACCACAAGACAAAAGAAAAGATAAAAGGTTTATGACATATAGAAGAATGTAGGTACAAATAGAGGAATGAACATTGTAAGGAAGCTAAGTTAGTGAAACAACTTCCTACACTAATATTGAGAGGAGAATAATACGAAAAATTTATAGATCTTTAATAGTTACAAAAACTTAAACATAAATATCATGCATACCATGACACAGTGATTTACGTGGGGAAAACCCTTTCGGGAGAAAAACCTCACTCCAAAAGCTTCCCAGTATATTATTCAATAAATCACAAAGATTACAATATACTTGTAGAGCAAGCTTCTCATAGGAGTATCACCACTTAGAGATCAAGAGACAACACGACTGCTATCAAACTCTAAGAATACATCACTGTCTCTCTACCACAGTCATAATACAATTCCCTCATAAAATAGGGTTACATTCTAGGGCAAGACAAGCCAACAAAATATCCACCATTAGATCTATCCCATAATAATTAATGGTCTAGATTTACATTGTATCATTAATCTAATGTATGACATCCATTTTAATAGTTTCCTATAAAAGTTAACAAAAAATAATTTACACGCATCACACTCCTCGCCCATGATGCCATTGCTTATTACACCTATCAATGTAACTAGGATATATATATATTCATATAAATATCCTATCAACAATAAACTATATATAATTGCAAGGTTGAGACAAAATTTCCCAACAAATCTCCCACACTTTTTCAACACTTGCAAAATCCACGTGAGGGAGTAAACATTGTCTCTTAATTGCTAGGGGCTGAAAGGCCCATAATTTTAGAACACCATTTGAACTTCTCTATGATCACAAGCTTATTTAAAGAATCAAAAACATTCATCAAATTCTCTAACTTAACCAGCTTCACCCTATCATCTTCGACCATACCTCAAAAAAATGATATTGTACATCAATGTGCTTGGTCTTGGCATGAAATGTCAGATTCTTGGCTAGACATATCACACTCTAACTGTCACAATAAATTTTCATTGCACCTTGTTTTATTCTAATATCGGAACACAGTCTCTTTAGCTAAATGGATTCTTTACAAGCATGAATATCTTCCATATACTCTGCTTCAGTAGTGGACAAAGCAACCATAGACTATCACTTACTCATCCAACTGATTGCACCACCAAATAAAGTAAACACATAAGCATTGGTGGATCATCTTCTATCAATATCAACACCCAGTCTAACTCCACATAACCATGAATATCAAGGTAAATCACGTCTTCAGTCACATTACTATGATAGGACAAGGAATAATCTGAGGTACCACACAAATATCTGAAGACATTTTTAACTGAATCCCAATGAACTCTACCAGGATTAGACATATATCTAGAAAGAACTCCCACTTCTTTGGAAATGTCTGGTCTAATACAAACCATATCATACATCAAACTTCCAACTGCACTCTGGTAAGGCACTTTGCTCATGTCTTCCATCTCTAATGGAGATGTTGGACAATCTAAAATAGATAACTTTGTTCCAACATAAATAGGAACATACAATGGTCTGCAATCCTACATGTTAAATCTCTATAAAATTGAATTCACATACTTACTTTGGCCAAGCCATAGCTTTTTGTTCACTCTATCTCTTTTAATTTCCACCCCAAGAATGTGTCTAGCTACACGAATATCTTTCATTTTAAATTTAGCAGCAAGTTGAGATTTTAGTTCTAAAATCATACCTTTCCCTTTGCCAATAAATAACATATCATCAACATATAACAAAATAAATAGGAAATGATCACCATCAGTTTTATAATAAGCACAATGATCTAATTTAGAACGCTCAAATCCCAAACTCAACACATATGTATCAAATTTTTGGTGCCACATTTTAGGACTTTGTTTTAAGCCATACAAATATTTCTTCAATTTGTAAACCAACTTACTTTTACCTTTCACCATGTAGTGCTGTGGTTGTGTCACATAAATATCCTCCTCCAAGTCACCATGAAGGAAAGAAATTTTCACATCCATTTGCTCAACCTTTGAATCATAAGCAACAACAATAGAAAGAAAAAATCTAATGGATGTCATTTTTGAAATAGGAGAGAATATCTCACCATAATCAACACCCTCAACTTGAGAGTAAACTTTTGCAACCAACCTTGCTTTGTACTTCTCAATACCTCCATCTGAACCAATCTTTTTCTTGAACACCCATTTGCAACCAACAAGTTTTCATCCTTCAGGAAATGGTACAAAATCCCATGTATCATTCTTTTTCAAAGATGCCATTTCTTCATCCATAGCAATCTTCTAGGATTTTGCATCATTCATACCTAATGCCTCTTCTATGTATTTGGGTTCATCCATGTTAGTATTCAAAGAAAAAATATATCTCCAATCATCAGGTGTATACCTTTCAGGTGGTTTTATATTCCTTGTAGACCTACAAACAAGTTGAGCTAGAGGTTCTTCCTCCTCTTCTAAAGATCCAAAGCTAGATGAGCTCTCCTCAACTTCTTGTCTATCTTTGGACCTCGATTCAACTTTTTCAGGTGTAGAAGGAAATTGAATCACATCTTCCTATTTACTTTGTTCTAGCTACAATGTAACAGAAGAAGGCTTAGTTTCTCTTAAAATAACACTTCTACTATATATTACCTTTTGTGCAACAGGTTCCCAAATCTTGTATCCTTTTACACCGTAACTGTATTCGATGAAGATACATTTCACAACCTTGTTCTCCAACTTTTCTCCCTTCTCCTTTGGAACATGTGCATATGCATCACAACCAAAAACTTTAAGATGTCTTAATGAAGACTTGCGACCTGACCATGCCTTTATAGGAATCTTATCAACAAGAGTTGATGTAGGAGACCTATTAATCAAGTAATAGGTAGTGGCAACAAATTCAGCCCAAATCCTTTGTTCTAGGCTAGCACCATGAAACATACTCCTAGCCTTCTCTATTAGTGTCATGTTCATTATTTTTGCAATGCTATTTTGTTGTGGAGAATATAGAGTTGTCTTCTATCTATGAGTACCACAATCTTTACAGAATCTATCAAAATTATTAGAGAAAAATTCACAACCATTATTATTTCTCAGACATTTTATTTTATTTCCAATCTACAACTCAACCATTGCTTTAAATTCTTTAAATTGACTAAAAACTCCAAATTTACTCTTTGCAAAATATACCCATGTCCTACTATAATCAATAATAAATGAAATATAATATGTGGATTTAACAATCGAAGGAATATCTACAAGACCAAACACATTAGAATGAATAATATCTAATACACCGCAAGATTTATGAGAACTTGAGTAAAATTGGATGAGGTTTTGTTTTCCATAAATGCAATGCTCATAGAAATCGAATTCAAGATTACAATTAGAAAAACCTTCAACAAGGTTTTTATTTTTCAAGGTCCTTAGACATTTTCTCCAATGTGGCCATGTCTCTGGTGTCATAACATATTTTTCTCTATAGGTAACTTTGTTTCAAAATAAAGAGCACCCTTGGGTAACCAAAATCCATGACCATCTGCTAATGGTGAAACCCTCACTTCTTCCACATAATTTCTTTTCACAAAAGTACTATTTCACTCAACAGTGCATGCATCAAACTTATAAAATGTGCCATATCTGACACCTCCAACAATCACCATAGCACCTCTTACCATCTTACATCTTGCATTAGAAAATACTACTTATACACCCCCATCTATTAGTTTGCTTATAGATAACAAATTTCACACTAATCTAGGGATATGAAACACACCATTAATCCTTTTTATTCTACCATCAGGAAACCTAATTTTAACTTTACCATGACCAACAATGTCTAAATGAGAATCATCACCCAAGTACACCTTACCTCTATCAAATTCTTCATATTCAAAAAACCAATCTTTATTAAAGGTTATATGGAAAGATTCACTTGAGTCAATTAAACATACATCATTACCTGCATGATTTTCCAAAGTTGCAATGAATGCATCTTCATCTTCCTTTTTGGGCTCAAAATTAAAATCAAATTCCTACTCTATCTTCTTCTTTTCTTCTTTGCATTCCTTACCAACATGTATAGGCTTACCATCGTTCCAACAAATAACTTTGGACTTTCTAGGAGATTTAGATCTCCCCTTGGACTTGGATTTTTCACACTTCTCATTCTTCTTTCCTTTTTCCTTAGGTCTTCCACAAACATTTAGGGCCTCCTTAGTAGTGATGGATACCTTCCTCCTCATCTCTTTGAAATCAAAGAACCCACCACATCATCAATCTTTAAAATAACAGAAGTACTCCTAATAGCCATAACAAGAGAATCCCACGAATCAGGCAAAGAACAAAGCAAGATCTGAAATTTCTCCTCCTCATCCATTTTGACACCAACGGATTCCAATTGAGTCACCATAATATTAAATGCTTCTAGGTGGTATGTGATTCATCCACCCTCTTCCATTCTCAAGGAATACAATTTCTTCCTCAAGAAAATCTTGTCCACTAAAGATTTGGCCTAATACATCTCACTAAGATTCTTCCATGGTAGTTTCTATGCAGAGGTCTCCTCATGGACATTAATTAAAATAGATTATACCAAACACAATCTAATTAGAACCTCAGATTTATGGTCCATAACATCATATTGAGTAGCTTGAGTAGGATTTGTAGGCCTTGAAACATTCTCATCAAAAAATCCCATAGATCTCGATCTATCAATAGATCCTCCATATTTAGCTTCCACGTCTCAAAATTATTTCCAGAAAATTTCTCCACCTCTATTCTGCCTGATGAACTTTCCATCTGCAAATTCCTGCAACAAGATCTCAAAGTATCTTCTGCACAAAATCCCACTCAAATCTGGATTAGTTCAAAAAACCCAACAACCCACAACTAAAACCAAATGTGATCAAGCTTTGATACCACTTGTAAGGAAGCTAAGGTAGAGAAACAACTTCCTACACTAATCTTGAGAAGAGATTAATGAATTTTTTTTATAGATCTTTAATAGTTATAGAAACTTAAATAGAAATTAACATAAATATCATGCATACCATGACATAATGATTTACATGGGGAAAATCCTTTCAAGAGAAAAACCCCACACTCCAAAAGCCTACCAATATATTATTTAATAAATCAAAAAGATTACAATATACTTGCAGGGAAAGCTTCTCATAGGATTATCACCACTCAGAGATCAATAGACATCTTGACTACTATCAGACTCTTAGAATACATCACTCTATCTTTACCATAGTCATAATACAATTCCCTCATAAAATAGGGTTACATTATATGGAAAGATAGGCCAACAAAATATCCATCATTAGATCTAAAACCTAATAATTAATGGTCTAGATTTTTATTGTATCATTTATCTAATGTATGTCGAACATTTTAGTGGTTTCCTAAAAAAAGTTAACAAAAAATTGTTTACACGCATCCCACTCCTCCCCCATGATGCCATTGTATATTACACCTATCAGTGTAACTATGAATATATATATATGTATACATCCTATCAACAATAACCTATATATAATTGCAAGGTTGAGACACAATTTCCCAACAAATATAAAGACATTGCAAGCAAAACGATATGAGGGATCACATTATGCATATGCAATCACACAAAAAGAATATGAAAAGAGGATAAATACAAGAATAGTAAGGTGCATGTGAGTCAACCAATAGAAATTTTTTTGCATCCTAATATTTTTCATCATATGTGAAAGGTCATAAACTAGCCAAAGGGACAATGTCAAGTACCATACTAGGAGAATCACCAAGTTCAACACGTGGTGAATCTTTCTTTGTAGGAGGATCATCACAGTTGTTATCATTTACACTCATGTAAGAGGAAAATAATGAATTCATCTTATTATACACTTCATCATTTTTTGCAATTTCATCATCATCATCCAAGTTAATCACAAATAAGGTCTTATGATAATATCCATGGAAGGTGCTTGTTCTTGTTGTGTTCGAGGTTTAGGATTTTCTTGTTTGACGAAGGTGAAGAATCAACATGCATTTCTTGAGTTTTTGTTTTATTTGGAGTTGTTGATTCATGTTTTTCTTGTATCAGATGAGCAATAGCACGATGTCTACACCTATGCTCTCTAGCATTTTGGTTTCTTTTTGTTTTTTTTTCAAGTTTCGATTGTGTAGGAGTGGGTTTATCAACCATAGGTTTCTTTTCTTCCCTTAAGGGAGGAATAGAAAGAACCATGGGAGCTTATTCAACCACTTTCTCTTTAGCTTTTTCAACTTGTTTGATTTTAGGATGCATAATTAGATTTATTTGTTTATCTTGTGGTCACTTATATGAAATGGGTGAAGGCTTTGTCATAAGTTGGTCTTGGTTACTTGGAAGAGATTTCGGTTCAATCATGTTCTCATCAAGGATAGGAGGCTCAATCATGGGTTGAGGCATATTGTTTTTCCTTAAAATTTTGATAGGATTTTAAAAAGAAGTCCTCATGAGGCCTAATAGGTTCCATAGGTTCAGGCCAAAAGAAATCCATTGAGAAATTCCCATGAGAATAAAAAGGATTAAAGCCACTATGGTGTACAATAAATATCTCATTGCCAATTGGAAACTTTAAACATTTATGTACTATCAATGGGATGAATTTCATGGAGCAAAGCCATGGGTAGCCTAAATTTACATGAAATTGGTCTGATAATGGGATGATGGAGAATGAGACATTCAATTGTTTCACTCCAACTTTTAAAGGAAGAGTTATCGAACATATCGTAGTGCAAGCAAAACCATTATGCATTTTGATCCATGCTTTTGAGTTCTTATAATTTTCTTGATAAAGCTCATGCACAAACAATAATTATTCAATTACCACATTCTCTACATAGACGAGATCAATTTTTATCCCATTAGTAGGCTTGTTATTGATTCTTCCATCTATGTAAAGAGGACCATCAAGTGCATGTTTGATTATGTTGAATGTTGTGAGAAAGCAATGTCAACGGGCATTTTGGTTTGGCCCTTATGAGGTTGAACTTCAATGAAGTTAACCAAAGGGTTTATAGGATACTTCTCTTTATTTTTTATGTGATGTTGCATGATGTGACCAAGGATACACCCAATTTCTATTCCTTGTTTAGTTTTAATCAACTTTCTTATGTTTTCTATCATAGGAACCTTATTACCAACGATGGATTTAAAACTTACAGATTTTTTCAATTTCTCTAACTCTTCATTCATTCTTTTTAGGTTCTCTTGAGGGACATTAGCAACCCTTGATTCAATATTAGTTACATTAGTTGTTGGTAAGGAGGTCATAGGAAATGAAGTGTCAAGGGTATGGTCCATAGTGGGTTGACTAGTGTCAACACTATGAGTGAGAGTTAGAAAACCCAAGATCCATGGTGAATGATGTATCACGGGATGACATGAGTCTCAAACTACATCTCACAATAGCATTGGAAATAGGACACCAAGTTGTTAAGCTCATACAAGTTTCACAAACCCAAGGTGCACCCAAAATGGAGAATAGGTAAAATGCAATCAAACACCCTAGAATGTAAAGTGTAATGCAAGTAGGTAAAAGAAATTTCTAGATTTAAAACAAGATAACTTTAGAAAGCATAAATTCTGGAAACTGAAACAAAAAACTAAATGTAGGAATATAGAATACATAAACAGTGTTTATAATGCTCAAATTTTTTAAAAAAGCCTTGATTAGGGACTCATTCACCCATGGGCGAATTGGTCTAAATTTAGGGTTTTTAAAAATTAATTTACAGATTTTTGAGTTGATTTTTATGCTTTTTAGATTCTAGTTTCAAATAGGTGGTTATAGTTTTAGAATTTTGAAAAAATCAGATCTAAATGCAAGTGCAAAATGATTTTAAATGACAAGCAAAAAACCTAATTTGAGATGCAATTTTGATTCAATTTTCTCATGTAAATGATTGATCATGCAATGTTATGTAAACACTATGCAAAATTATTGATATTTTTGAATTTTCTAGATTTTAATGAATGCAAAAATGGAAGCATAAAACCCTAAATGAGATGAAAAATAATGCAAGTAAACAACCCTAAATGAAATGCAAATCAATGCAATGCAATGCAAAGTAATGAAAATCCTAGATCTAGGGTAGAAAATGGACTCCAAAATCATAAAGTTATGATGCCTAAAAGTTGAGTTCACCAAAATGAAACAATGAAAACTAGGTGAACAAATATGGAATGAAGGATAATGGGGTTATGATGCACCTATTTTAGACTATTTCATTATGAAATAAGATCCCCACAAAGAATTGACTAACAACCCTTACATGAATCAACTCAATTTTGTAGAGAAGGGGAATTCGCTACTCACGAGTTCTCTTCATTCAGAGAGCCTCATAGGGAAAACTACCCTAAAATACCTCAAGGAACAACATGAGAATTCTAGAATCAGAAAGAGCAGGTCACAAATATTTTCTAGACAAAATGACAAGCTCTCGGCCAAAGGATGATAGTGTGGAATAAGGATGAAAACATGATGCATTGGCATCCTAGAGGTGTTCCGGTGTCTCACATGCACTGGAAAGTGAGTTTATCATAGAAAATAGCTAAATGACTGCTTCTACTCTAATTGTTAAAAAATCTTAGAACGTGAGAAAGTAGCAAAATATAACAGAACTAAAATAAAGTGAAATAGAAATGATAAAGATAAGGAGAAGAAATGAAATTCTTACAACCATGCAAGTGATGAAACCTCTAGAAAATGAATGTCTTCAAAACCTACATGTGTAAGATTTGGAGAAATTGTTGGGGTTGTATAGGGGTTTGCCTCAATCAAACCCCCGTTTTGGTGTTCCCACCTCCATGGACAACTAAAAAGATAGAGAGAGTGAGAGAAGTAAGAAAATGTGATGTGATAAAAGAAAACCTCGCTCGAGGAAGAGAAACCATATCACAAAATGTAGGAAATAAAAGAAATCCCCGCTCGAGGAGGAGAACCCGTATCACCAAGTACAAATGCAGTAGATAGGGGATATGGAATCCCATGATTCTTGCAAGCACAAGGAAAGGGAGATAGAGCTGCAAGGGTTAAGGAAGCCAAAGAGGGAGACAAAGAGAGTTGTAAAAGCCAAGAGTGTGTTGCAAAGAGGTGCAATGAGAACTTGAGATTGTTGTAGGAGGATGTTGTAACAAACAAGAGAGCTATGCAAGCAAGAGAAAAAGGAGCGAAGAAGAAGATAAAGGATAGAATGAAGCTAGAGAAGTGCTAGAGAGAAGTTAGAAGAACTTAGAAGACCAAATAGATGGAAAAGATGACTTTTAAAGAGGGAAAAGAAGCTTCTTGAGCCGTTTCCAAGCGGTTACAAGGCATCTCAAGCCATTACCACTGACCAAAGAAGGTGACACGTGGTAATCATGCTTAGAAATGGTTGTTTGAATGTTGAAATGTCACAAGATGCTAGCACAACATGTAGAAATCCATGCAACATTCTAGTGTCTAGATACATCATGCTACAAAACAACACAAACAAGAAAAGCACAAGGTTTAATGCAAGGCTGACATGTGAGGGTAGCTTCCAAAAAGGGATTTTTGAGAATCCTAAGAGGAAAAAAGGTTGATGCAGGGGCTAAAATGAGCCTACATAAGTTCTAAGGGAGTGGACACTAAAGTGGATGCAAGGATGTATGTGAAATTGCAAGGGGTGCAATTTTATGACATTACATTTTCCCCCAACTTTAGCGGGAATATGAATCTACACTAATATGCATGCTAAAGGAAATCTACTAAACATAAATAGCATCATTATGCCAAAAGGATACTGTAGAGGAAGCAGATAACTCTTCAAACCATGGAAGCATGCCCCCAAGATGAAGACCTATAAAAAAAATACATTAGACAAGAAAAACTTACACCAGACAACAAGTTAGCACACAAAAAACTAAAGGATTTGAGTTAGCAAAGTGAAAGATACCCAGATGTAGAAGGTTCTCTCAATACTATGTGTATTCCCCAAATTAATAAATAACACACTTAGAGGAAATCTAAAATGAAGAGAGGAAGGGAAGATACTTAGGATGAAGAAGATGCAGATCTTCAATCCAATACATACAAAAGAGAAGAGAAGAGAAGCAAAAAGGCTCAAGAGAGAGCAATAGGAGGAATGAAAACTCCAAGAGAGATGGATCCACAGATCCTCAAAACCAAGGAGAGTTTGAACAAAGCACACTGAAGGCACGCAAACCAATGATGGTCATACCTCGCAAGATGGAAGAATCTCACAAGCCTGCATATCTGTAAGGAGGTAGCCCCCAAGATCTCTCACATGAAGGAAGCCCTGTGAAGTATGTGCCTTATAGGCCCATAGACCTACAAGAACGTATCCCCCAAGATCTCTCACATGAAATCACCTTATAGGCCCGTATACTTGCAAGGAGGCAACCCCCAAGATCTCTCACATGGAGGAAACCAAGATGAAAGCGCCTTACAGGCTCAAAGAACTACAAAAAGGCATCCCCCAAGATCTCTCACATGAAGGAAACCTAAAGAAGCAAGTGCCTTATAGGCTCATAGACCTACAAGGAGGCGAGCCCCAAGATCTCTCACATGGAGGAAACCCATAAAAGTAAGGGGACACCGTAGAGTCGGAAAGCGGCTTTGTAGGCGCACCTAGGAAGGGACATGTTAATCCGCAGATAAAACATGCCAAAAAAAAAAGTGGCCACACATGCAATCAAGCAAATAGTCACGTAGATCATCAATGAATTGGAAGGATTTGGAATGGGTCCCTCAAGAACCCTTCAAAAGAAGAGGGGTCCACTCGAGGGACACTCTATTTGAAAGTGTATCACTACCCCTAGCATATGGAGGAGGAGAACTATGCAAGATACTTAGAACATACAAGATAGAGGTAGACCTCAATATCACTTGTCATGTGAAGAAAAGTTAGGTGCATCAGTAGATGGCACCTGAATCACAAAGTTGTATTATATCCTTCAAGGCCTTACACTCACTAGTGGAATGGCCAAGCACTTGATGGTATAGAAAGGATGTTTTTCTTTATCATGCTTATGAAATTTCTTGCGTGTAGGAGAAGGAAGAGTAATCAATTAGGATTTTAGAAGCCGGAACAAAATACGCTCTTGCTCAGATACAGGATGAGAAGTAGGAAGCAAGCCTTTCTCTTGTGGAGAAAAGTTTGAATACTCACAAGAAGAAGACATGAATGGAGGATCAACATTAATGACATTATAGTTATTTCTCACACTATCCTACAATACAAAAGAATAATCATCTTTGATAGCATTTTTGGATGATGTTGTCAGAAGGTCTAAGTGGATCGAGTTGACTTTATATTCCCTAATGAAGGAATATGTAAAGTCTAGAGAGCCCCAATCATCACCAAGACATGTTTTTTCTTCAGAAGAGGAAGGCTTAGGATTTATTGCTTTAGAAGAATCTTCTTTAGGGACATTTATCTCAGGAGTATCCTTTTTAGTAGGTACTGTTGGAGTAAACATCGACACATTGGAAGACACTGAAGGAATAAGAGTAGGCACAACCAAAACTTGTCTAACAACTGTCATCTCACGCAAGTGCATAGCATTAGGTTCATCCTTGACTTTGACTACTTGATTATTGCAAATGAACTTAATATATTCATGCAAGGTAGATGAGACTACACCCATAGCATGAATCCATGATCTACCAAGAAGAAGGTTATATGGTAGATTTTCTGACATAACATATACAAGGGTAGGTATGGTAATGGGTCCCAACCTCAAAGGCAAGAATATCATGCCTAAAGGTTGCCAACCGACATTATCATATCCATGAATGACAACAAAAGAAGCATTAAGAGAATATGAGTCAACATTAATCTTAAGCAATAGATCAATGCTACATACACTCAGTGCCAAACTGACATCAATGAGAGTACACCTAATGTCGATATTATTAATTTTGACTATAATCATTAGAGGATCAATTTCCTTTTGCACTTCTTGTGGACACAAAAAAAGCATCCCTTTTTGCTTGCTTGATATGGGAATAATTAACGACAAATTGGACTTAATGATGCCTTGATTTAGTGTTGTGAGGTGTTATACATGTCCACACTAGGTATTGGACCCTTGCAAACTGAATAAAATGAATTTAACAATGTCTTGTAAAGGTGTTGTAAAGTGTTGTAAAAGACTTTCATACTTCTATAGACTTAATGGACCTATTCTTCCCCTAATTCAATGTTATAAAATATATTTAATTGCATCTTAATCTAGTGTTGTAATTTGTTTTGCACATTCACATTGGATGTTGTGCCTTTCTAGGCTATGTGGACCTCATTTTAAATATGAAAATTGTATTTAATCACACTCACATTGAATTTTGTGTCCAAATCCCTAATTGACCTATAAAATCATCATTAATAGGCTCCTATGATCCCATATTATGCATCCTGAGGCATAATTTGATGAAATAAACAACAAAGTCACCACATAAACCTGATTTCGATACTTCCCCACATTCCAGCTAGCAGAATGGACCCTATGGGATCCATTCACCATTAGGGGTAAATGAGTCCTATCCAGGTGGGACCCATTCACCCTTCTTGGTGAATGAGTCCCATTTGAGCCATTTTTTAGGGTTTGAGCGGGAAAAATTAGGTTTTAAGTTTAATTTTTCTCCATGTCAGCCTTGAGGATCAAATTAATAGGAAAATTAGGTTTATTTCCTATAAATACAATCTTCTAAACCCTAATTCATCATTCATTCGTAATGCATTCATCATTCATCATCTCTCTCAAGTCAAGCAGGCTAGGGTTTTAGCATTCTAAGTCATCAAGATAGCTTTCTAAGACATTCAAGGGTAGATTCTTCATCTAATGTTGTAGAAATTCAAGATCAATCATCATGGAAAGTCTCTAATTCCATTATTTCATTCTTCATTACATGATTTCTTCATTTTGGTTTAATTAACTAAAAAGGGGTTTGACTAAGGCAAACCCCCATGCCCTAACATCCAACATTTCTCCTTTTCTTGCGTGTTTGTAGATTTAAGTATCTTGAAGGCTTGGAAACCATTAAGGATTAATTTGAAATTTTTTTGAAGACATCTCCCTATTGACTAAGGAAAAATATCCACAAAAAGTCATTTATAGTGCCCGAAATCAGACTTTCGAAGGCGGACACCTATTAGGAACGGAAGTGCAGATTGAGAAATTTTGTTTCCACTTTTGGATTTTCAAAAATTCAAAAGTGGACTCATTCACTATTAGTGGAAAATGAGTCCCATTTCTAGGCCTGAAAAGTGTTTTCTGTAGTTTTGGATACCCATTTGTTCGAAACGGGCTCTAGAATAGTTTCCCAGATCTAGGACTAATTCACCCAGAATGGTGAATGAGTCCCAGTAGGCCAAATTTTTTAGGATCAACAACATTTCAAAATTCATTTCCAATCTCCAATAAGTTCTTAGGTGCATACATTTAGTTTCATTCATTTCTATTACAATTTACTTTCATTTCTAGGTCTTTTTGCATATCACAATGTGTTTTCAAACAACTTGCATTTCAATAGTTTTTCTTTAATAATCAATCTCTTTTATCCATTCTTTGCATTTAAAACATTACATTTAGGCATATTTCATTCATATCTTGAGTGTAGACATTGCCCATTTTGGCCTACCACTCTCCTTTTAGGTGAAAAACCCTAAAAGTGCAAGAGAACATTAGGGTACTAAAATCTTTGTTTACATTGTGGTGAACCCGCCTTTTGAATACTTTATTTTCTGATTTGGAGTCCATCATTCTCCTAGAATTAGCTTGCATTGCATTTTGCATTTGTTAAAGTTACATTCTAGGGTTTCTAAAATTTTGCATTAGTGAAAGTGCATATAGGTTGCATTTTTGCACCTTAAATCATTAAAAATTTCTAAAATTCTGCATTTGCATTTTAGGTCTGCATCATACAGCACGAAAAACATCAAAATCACTTCAAAATTTCTGATTTTTTTTGAAAAAATCCCTACTGGGACTCATTCGCCACCTTGGGCGAATTAGTCCCTTTTCACCCCTGAAACTGTCTTTTATAGAACTGAAAACTCTATTTTTAAGCTTATGTTTGTTGCCATTACCTATCTGTATAAGGTGGTTGAGTTTCTATAACATGGATTTCACTAAATCTAGCTTAAATTAGCTTATTTCATGCATTGTTTAATTTCAAATTTGTATTTACAACATTTCGTCTTTCAGGTTGTTGCATAATGTAATCAGAAAATTACCTTGTTTCATATCTGAAAATTGCATTTCACTTTAAGTCATTGCATTGCACTTTCTTTACTTTTCCATTATAGCATGTTTTCTTTCAAAAGATGTGGCCTTTATTTGGTTAAAAATGGATTGCATAAATACAACATCCCCTCTTATGAGTTCAATTTTGATAACACCAATGAGGTCATTAAGATACAAACTCAAACCATTGAAACAATCCTTAATATTACATTTCCCATTGGTGAGAATGGTAATGTAGACAATCATAACAGTCATACTTGTTCTTCTCCTGATACCTCTCCTATTAGTGATGAAGGTATCTGGGTGAAAGAAGATACAAGCATTGAGGGTCTTGATTGTCTATCTCCTCATTCCCCTTTGGAAGATGTTAGACAACAAGAACATGAGATCATATAAACATTTCTAACTATCACCTTAACTAGTCTCCATAACCATGACAATCAACATTTTCCTTATCCTAATATCCCTCCTCGATGCCACGAGGATAGGTTGGTGTTAGAAGATACCCCTCTTAAGAGTCATGAGAATCTTGACCCTCCCTTCCCTAATGCTCCCACCATTTGGGACAATAAATTTTGAAACTCATAGTGGTCCTTCTCTTGATGCCTCCCCCACTTGTGATGAAGCTCCTTTACAAAATTCAAACTTGGATGACCATATTGCAAGCTCTCCTATTAGGGTAGATATATGGAACAAGAGAATGCGACCTTAGAGAAAAAAGAAAATCAAATAGAGTCTTCTCCTAATTTCCCCACTATCTATCAACAAGAAAAATACCCATTGATTATTCCCCTATTTGCAATGAAGTCATTTTAGAAGAACCAATCCATGAATTTCAAGAACATTTGATTCCTAGTTATCCTAAACACTCTCCTCCTCAAGAAAATATCATGGTGCAAGAAAAATTCAACAATACTAATGTGTCTTCCTTCGATAATGATAAAAAGGTGATTCTAGATTGCCCTTTATTAGAGATACATCAAACCATAAGATCGCTAAGGTTATGAATGTGCAAGTGTCCATTCGATCCCCTTTGATCAATGGACCTCATACATACCCCGTGGGACATCCTAAGAACCCTCTAATTCTCTACCCACCTTCATACAAATAACAAACTCAAAACCAACCTAAACTCATCCTTTATCCACCATCACACAATCCTCACACTCACAACAAACCTAAACTTATGCTTTACCCACCTCAGAACAATGTTTCATAGCAATTGAGTCATAATACCATTGCTCATACATACAACACTAGAAACAATCCACCACAACAACAAACCCCAACCTCTTTACCTTTGCCTAATTCTATACTGCCTAGTGCTCCTCAATTAAGGGAGTATGATCTTGTTGAACAACTTAAGATCACCCCCGCAAAGATATCCCTATGGGATTTACTTCAGAATTCACCTAACTATCACACTATTCTTCAAACGGCCTTACAAAAAATTCCTATCCTTTCTAATGCATAACCAAATGACATAGCAGCCATAATTCAAGGATTGAATGCTGACATTGTTTTCCACCAAAGTGAACTCCCCCCTTTGGAAGTGCAAAAAAAAATGACCCTTTCATAATAATATCTCAATATAAAATAATAGGGATAAATCGAACCCTTGTTGACAATGGCACATCCCTTAATGTGTGTAGTGTAAATATTTTGGATAGGCTACATGTGGATCAATTAGAAATTCAACCTGATTCCTTGTCTATCCATGGCTTTGACAATGTAGGGGCAAACAACCACTTGGTGTGATCACTTTTCCTCTTA
Organism: Sequoia sempervirens; assembly: GCA_007258455.2. Taxonomy (NCBI): domain Eukaryota; kingdom Viridiplantae; phylum Streptophyta; class Pinopsida; order Cupressales; family Cupressaceae; genus Sequoia; species Sequoia sempervirens. The sequence continues at coordinate 540,516,680 of VDFB02000017.1, read as the reverse complement.
CAGTTGGGAAGGTTACATTGAATACACCAATTCATGTTATTCCTAATGATCTTTCATATAATCTCATTTTAGGCCAAGCATGGATTCATGCAATGAATGGCATGCCTTCTACTCTTCATCGTAAAATGTTCAAAATACATTTACAACAACACTGTGCACATACTTGAAGATGACCCTCATCCAAATAGTTTTTTGAACATTGAAAAAAACAAAACAAATAATTTAAACACAATGTCACCAACTAGACAAGTGGAGCTCGTACAACAAAAACACAAAGCACAACATATTGAACAAGTCACAAAGCTATTAGATGATGATTTGGGTTCCTTATACTTCAAACCAACACTCATGGGTGAGTAGAAGATTAGAAACAAAGATTCAACTAAGGGCATGGAAAAAGTAGTCATGACAACACAAAATTCGGACAACCCTTCAAAAGCATCCACCTCAACCACTTTAGAACAAAACATAACAAGTTACACAACAACCACCCAATTCTAAAGCCATGAAAAAGCTTTATGGAAAAGGTCATGAACTTATGAAACAATGGTGTAGGAGCACCCAAGCTCATTAGGAGTCAGTTCAAGAGCCAGGCGAGTGTAGGGGTCAGAAGGACCTATCCATCATGTCAAAACATCAACTATGACCTTTTAAAGCCTATAATGGCATTTGGAAAGGATAAATGTGCTAAGAGAGTCAACTGTCCTAAGGGTCATGATAAGGACCCTAGGACCAAAATGCTATGTAATTGGAATTATCATGTTATAGGGGTTTAATTAGTAATCTAATGCTTTAATTAGGTCAAATAAGGTTGGATATTGAAGATCCAATAGTTTTTAGGTGGTAGATTTTAATAAATTTCAAGATTGGAAATTCAAATTTTTGAATTCCAATTTGGGCGGGTAAATGAGTTTTGTGAGTTTTAATCATTTTTAGGTAACCTAATCAATGCAAATCGGTTGGATCAGTTGGGGAATGGTTCTATAACCCCAAAAATATCATTTGTACAGAGGTTGAGTGTTTGGAGCAAGCATTATACGGACTATTTTTTGGAAATAGTGAAAAACACAGTTTTCTTGCATTTTATTGAGTTCTTTTGATGAATACTTGATTTCTATTGAAGTTATTTCCAGTAAGATGCTTTAAGAATTTGTGTTTACATGTTTTAACATCATTGAAGGCTCTGAGAGCAGTAATAATTAATTTATTTGCATTTTACAATGACTGTCCTCAAGGAAACACAAAATTTGCATTAGTTTTGAGGGTTTTTCATGATCCATTTCATGGGAATATATGACTGAGACCAATGAAATGGATCATGATTAACTTGTATCATACCAATCTAACAATCTAAAAGTGCAGGAAAGAGGAATCATATGGTGTACACCAAGTTTTGACAGTGCAAAGTGCATGAGGATGGGGGTTAAAGTATAGCAGTAGAGGATCTGCCTTAACAAGAGGTATATTTTTTGAGTTCCAACAGTTGATACATGTTGAATTAATGGTGAAAAGTCTAAAATTAGAATCTAGAAGTGTTTGGAAGGCCTAGAACCAAGAAGCCCTAGTTTTGAGGCATTTTATGGAGGGTTTTGTGATCAGGGAACTTAGAGATGTCATAGAGGGTTAGGACCTTGAAAATCCTTGGTTTTGAGATAATTTGAGACACTGTTGAAAGTTTCATGGTCAGGGGATAAAGGTAGAGGGGGGTTGCTTTGTAAAAGTGGGCTAATTGAGTAGCCTTGAGTAGGGTAGGTGTATTGAAAGTATATGTTGGTCCAAAGGAATCACTATTGATTTTTAGATATGTTGTGTAGGCCCTAAAACGGTATCTCAAACCACATTTTATTTTTTAAGTGTTTTGGAAAGCTTGAGTGTAAAGTGGCTTAAACCAAGTTGCCTATGCTACAAGGGAAGACATGCTATATGTTGGAATTTTGATGAGTTCTTTGAAACCCATTTTGAAATTGATCTGATGTTCATGTGTGAGTCATTTTGAGAAAGTCTCCACCTCCCTCTACATCAGAGTGGTATCAGAGCAGTGAGTAGGTCCTTTAGGGATTGAAGAATCAACAATGGCACCTAAAAATCAATTGGCAAGAGAGTTAGAGGAGTTAAAGGAAATCTTGGAAAGGGAGAGAAGAGAAAGAAGAGAAAAATAAGAAGCAAGAGAAGAAAGGAAATGGAGAATGGAGAGAGAGACCATGCAAGCAAGGATAAATAACCTTGAAAGGAGTAGGAGAAGAGAAGAACAAGAAGACCAAGAAAACAATGATGAAGATGAAGAGCATGTGAGGGTAAATCAGGAACAGCAAGTAGATGAGATAGAGGACCCTAAGGAAAGGAGGTTACTAAGATTGTTAAAGGTAGTACAAGGTCATGTAGGAAAGAGTCACATAGATTTGCCTATCTATCAAGGGAAGATGGATATTGAAGAGGTGTTGGGATGGCTTGATGCCTTAGAAAACTATTTTGAGTTTGAGGAGATGGATGAAGAGAGGAAGGTTAAGTTTTCCAAAACTAAGTTGAGAGGCACAACATTGACATGGTGGACTAGTTTTCAGAATGATAGGATGGCTAGAGGATTGGCAAAAGTCTCTACATGGGCTAGGATGAAGAGTTTGGTCAAAGAGCAGTTCCTACCATCTGATTATACCATTCATGTGAAAAGGATGGGGCAAAATTTAAAGCAAAAGGACTTGGATGTTGTGTCCTATACTGAGCAATTTCACAAGCTTAGTATCAGAGGAGGTTATGAGGAAGAGGATGAGAAAATATCCAGGTATATCAATGGCTTGAGGTACAATCTACAAGATGAGATTGGTTTGCAATTGCCAAGGACATTGGGAGAATGTTTTCAATTGGCCATTAGAGCTGAGGAAAAGGTGAAGAGGAAGCAAGAAAGATCAAGCAATGGTGGAAGAGGAGGTAGTTCAAATAGGGGTAGAGGTAATAGAGAGCAAGGACAAGGCAACAATGACAAGAGCAGCAATGACAAAGGCAAAGAGGTATTTTCTGATCAAAGAGGTGGATACACTCCTAGAGGAGGAGGCAGATTTGGACAAGGTAGAGTACCATTCACAGGTAGGTGTTTCAATTGCAATGAACCAGGGCATCCTTCCTTCAAGTGTCCTAAATGGGAACAAGTTGATAAGGGCAGAGATAGGAGAGCTAACTTGGTACAACAAGAAGAAGACAAGAAGGAGGAATCAAAAACATTCATGGCAGACCCTGTGACTGATGGTAAGTTTCTTATGGTCAAGCAAGGAGAAAGACTTCATCAAGAGCCAAAGGTAATTATCTTTAAGACTAATTGTCTCAGTCATGGTAAGATCTACAGATTGCTCATAGATTCAGGGTCACATAGCAATTTAGTTTCAGTTGATATGATAACCAAGTTGGGGATTGAAACATTTGATCATCCTACTCCCTACAAAGCCACTTGGGTAACTCAAGGACAGCATGTAGAGATTTGTAAGAGAGCTTTTTTGGATTTCTCAATTGGAACATATCATGATAGGGTGCTTTGTGATGTCATTCCAATGACTTGTGGTCATATCATCTTGGGGAGACCATGGCAGTATGCTAGAAGGACATTGCATGATGGATTCCATAATACATATTTGGTGCATAAAGGAGATGTTAGATACAAATTAGTGCCTTTTCCTTTGGAGCAGTCAAATGAAAGTTTTATGATCTATTTTGAGAAACATTTGTAGGTAAGTAAGCAGGGTGAAACAGGGGAAGACATTGGTAGATTGAGAAAAGACAAGTTGCAGTAGGGTTATTAGGTGGACAGTCCTTCCAATCAGACTTTGTGTGATTTGGACAGTATCAAGGTTGGAGGCATTGAATGCCCTATAGTTGAGGGTGATAATGGTGGAGTTCTTTCACCAAGGAATTAGGGGAATGAAGGCAGAAACAGGGTACAGGGACAGACTGATCTTAAATAGCTAAGAGGACAAGTTGATCAATGTTTTGATTCTATCAAGAGTGCAGATTGGCAGAAGAGGAAGATAGTGACTTTGGGGGATTACATGCCCTATCATTGGAAGATGAAAACATCTAGGAGCAAGGGGTCTTTTGGTGGCAACACATGGGATAATTCTTGGGACAAGAAATTTTTCCTTCTTGGGGAGAATGGTGCAGGAGCACCCAAGCCCATTAGGAGTCAATTCAAGAGCCAAGAGAGTGCAGGGGTTAGGAGGACCTATCCATCATGTCAAAACATCAAATATGACCTTTTAAAGCCTATAATGGCATTTGGAAAGGATAAATGTGCTAAGAGTCTCAATTGTCCTAAGGGTCCTAATAAGGACCCTAGGACCAAAATGCTATGTAATTGGAATTATCATGTTATAGGGGTTTAATTAGTAATCTAATGCTTTAATTAGGTCAAATAAGGTTGGATATTGAAGATCCAATAGTTTTTAGGTGGTAGATTTTAACAAATTTCAAGATTGGAAATTCAAATTTTTGAATTCCAATTTGGGTGGGTAAATGAGTTTTGTGAGTTTTAATCATTTTTAGGTAACCTAATCAATGAAAATCGGTTGGATCAGTTGGGGAATGGTTATATAACCCCAAAAATATCATTTGTACAGATGTTGGGCATTTGGAGCAAGCATTATACGGACTATTTTCTAGAAATAGTGAAAAACACAGTTTTCTTGCATTTTATTGAGTTCTTTTGATGAATACTTGATTTATATTGAAGTTATTTCTAGTAAGATGCTTTAAGAATTTGTGTTTACATGGTTTAACATCATTGAAGGCTCTGAGAGCAGTAATAATTAATTTCTTTTCATTTTACATTGACTGTCCTCAAGGAAACACATAATTTGCACTAGTTTAAGGGGTTTTTCATGATGAATGATCCATTTCATGGGAATATATGATTGAGACCAATGAAATGGATCATGATTAACTTGTATCATACCAATATAACAATCTAAAATTGTAGGAAAGAGGAATCATATGGTGTACACCAAGTTTTGACAGTGCAAGGTGCATGAGGATGGGGGTTAAAGTATAGCAGTAGAGGATCTGCCTTAACAAGAGGTATATTTTTGAGTTTCAATAGTTGATATATGTTTAATTAATGGTGAAAATTCTAAAATTAGAATCTGGAAGTGTTTGGAAGGCCTAGAACCAAGAAGCCCTAGTTTTGAGGCATTTTATGGAGGGTTTTGTGATCAGAGAACTTAGAGATGTCATAGAGGGTTAGGACCTTGAAAATCCTTAGTTTTGAGACAATTTGAGACACTATTTAAATTTTCATGGTCAAGGGATAAAGTTAGAGGGGGGTTGCTTTGTAAAAGTGGGCTAATTGAGTAGCCTTGAGCAGGGTAGGTGTATTGAAAGTATATGTTGGTCCAAAGGAATCACTGTTTATTTTTATATATGTTGTGTAGGACCTAAAAGGGTATCTCAAACCACATTTTATTTGTTAAGTGTTTTAGAAAGCTTGAGTGTAAAGTGGCTTAAACTAGGTTGCCTATGCTACAAGGGAGGACATGCTATATGTTGGAATTTTGATGAGTTCTTTGAAACCCATTTTGAAATTGATCTAATGTTCATGTGTGAGTCATTTTGAGAAGGTCTCCACCTCCCTCTACATCAAACAACTTGGCTATAGTGGAAAAGGATGTGGTGCTAGAGAACAAGGTATCTATGTCCCCATCGAGCTTAACACATAAGAAACAACTCATGGTCTTGGTTATTGTCCTTTGATAGAAATCACCAAACCTTCAATCAACATAAACACTATGACAAGACATCCTTCTAAGAAGACTTTAACAATAGTGCATCCTAAACTAATGGTCTTGATTGTTCTCCTTTTCCTGAAATGACACAAATAAAGGCATCTTCACTTAATGCCAATGTCATCTCACAAAACACTAATGATTTGAGTTCGTTAGATTTTACACCCTCCTACAAAGGAGGGAAAAAAACTCAACATCTAAAGAGTCTTGTGTAGGTATGATATCTTGTACTAAGCTAGAAGTATCTTTGTCACATAGTACAGGACCACCTTCTACCATTGATCAAGAGGGTATCTTGTAAAGACTTCTCCAAGATCACTTGATCACCCTTCCTCCAAGAACTAGAAAGAAATTCTATTATAAGAGTTCATTTTTCACATATCATAGAATTCATAGTCATTCGACTAATGAAAGTAAGGAATTGAGTAGTAAAATCCAACATTTTAAGGAGTTTGGTGTTCTTCCTTATGTGGGGGCACCTAATCCCTATAATTGATATTGATTTTCACTCTAGCATGCATCTTATCAATCATTTTTGGCTCACCCTTTCCCTACACTAAGTGGGGGAAAGGGTTTAAGTAGCCTTTTCCTCCTATGTCACTTTTTGTTGCCTCCTTTCGCTAGTTGTTAACCTTTCATGAACATATAAGAGCAAGCTTGGGATGTGGACGACATGCCTTAGGTTGGCTCACATGTGACATACTACCTTTTTCATGATGTAGCTTATAAAAAATATATGACTTGGCATAGGGATTTCCAAGTAATCTCTCATGTATTCTTGTACTTTAAAACAATTTCTCATAGTAATGGTGTTAGCAACTGCTTTAAAGTGGGGGCATACATCGACACTCACATTTCATTGTGTGATTTATTTATTCTTGCAATGTGCCCTGGTGATGTCATTAGGCTTGAATCTCTCTAAGAGCATGATACTTCTTTGGCACATCATCTCTTGGAAACATTAATCATGATGTTCCCCTAAGATGAGACATTGCACGAATTAAGCAAAATCCCTTTCAACAAACCTTACACCATTTCACATTTACAATGTTCATTTTTGTGTGGAGCCTTATTAAAGTTATCAAAAGGTATAACTTTGGTATGGTTGAGTGGGAAGCCCATTCCGAGGAATGAATTTCCCCATAGCCACCTATGTGTGTGTGAGTGCATACCATCCATGAGTGTATGTATCTCACCCTTTTAGGACTTCTCACCCAGCAGACAACCAAGAGTTTTGTCGCCTCAGAGTGAGTATGCATTTTTGGACAAACAACCTAGATCTGATCCACAACGTGTTGGAAAAATGGTCGAAGCCTGACCCACCTTTTCATTTTCACTTTTCTCTTCCTTCTACTTCTTTCCATTGTATGATCATGTATCTTGTCTTGCTATAAAACATTCACCTTGTGCATGTCCTTTTGCACTTATGTTGGTTTGACTTAAGATCCTAGATCATGGGCGCTTGTCCGCCTCCTCGATCTTTGTTATCCTAGACCATCCACATTGGTATGATTGGACCCTTTCTTGAATGTCTGCTTTAGTGTGAGTTTGAATCAAGTTCATCCTCTCATTGAAGTGGGGCCTAACTGTGGACACAAAAAAAGTATCCCTTTTTTCATGCTTGATATGTGAATAATTAACGACAAATTGGACTTAATGATGCCTTGATTTAGTGTTTTGAGGTGTTTTACATTTCCACACTAGGTCTTGGACCCTTGCAAACTGAATAAAATGCATTTAATGATGTCTTGTAAAGGTGTTGTAAAGTGTTGTAAAAGACTTTCACACTTCTCTAGACTTAATGGATCTATTCTTTCTCTAATTCAATGTTATAAAATGTATTTAATTGCATCATCACATTAATCTAGAAGGCTTGTAAATTAAACTTAATCTTAATCTAGTGTTGTAATGTGTTTTACACATTCACATTGGATTTTGTGCCTTTCTAGGCTATGTGAACCTCATTTTAATGATGAAAAGTGTATTTAATCGCTCTTTCACATTGAATTTTGTGTCTGAAACCCTAATTAACCTTTACATCATCATTAATAGGCTCCTATGGCCCCATATTGTACATCTTGAAGAATAATTTGATGAAATAACTGACAAAGTCGCCATATAAACTTGATTTCCTTACTTCCCAACATTCCAGCTAGCATAATGGGTCCCACCAGAATGGGACTCATTCACCCATAAGTAGAATGGCACCTGTAGGATCCATTCACCATTAGGGGTGAATGAGTCTCATCTAGGTGGGACCCATTTTCCCTTCATGGCGAATGAGTCCCATTTGAGCCATTTCCGTAGCTTGAGCGGGAAAAATTAGGTTTTAAGTTTAATTTTTCTCCATGTCAGCCTTGAGGATCAAATTAAATATAAAATTATTTCCTATAAATAGAAGCTTCTAAACCCTATTTCATCATTCATTCATAATGTATTCATCATTCATCATCTCTCTCAAGTCAAGAAAGCCAGGGTTTTAACATTCTAAGTCATCAACATAGCTTTCTAAGACATTCAAGGGTAGATTCTTTATCTATTGTTGTAGAAATTAAAGATTAATCATCATGGAAAGTATCTAATTCCATTATTTCATGCTTCATTACATGATTTGTTCATTTTTGTTTAATTACCTAAAAATGGGTTTGACCAAGGCAAACCCCCATGCCCTAACATCCAACATTTCTCCTTCTTTTCTTGTGTGTTTGCAGATTTAGGTACCTTGAAGGCTTGGAAACCATTAAGGATTAAGTTGAAAAGTTTTTGAAGACATCTCCCTATTGAATAAGGTAAAATATCCACAAAAATTCATTTACAGTGCTAGAAATCAAACTTTCGAAGGCGAACACCTGTCAGGAACCAAAGTGCAGATCGAGAGCTTTTGTTTCCACTTTTGGATTTTCAAAAATTCAAAAGTGGACTCATTTTCCATTAGTAGTGAATGAGTCCCATTTCTAGGCCTGAAAAGTGTTTTTTGTAGTTTTGGATACCTATTTGTCTGAAACGGGCTTCAAAACAATTTCCTAGATCTAGGATTAATTTGCCCAGAATGGTGAATGAGTCCTAGTAGGCCAAATTTTCAAGATCGAAAACATTTTAGAAGTCATTTATAGTCTCCAGAAAGTTCTCAAGTGCATACATTCAGTTTCATTCATTTATGTTATAGTTTACTTTCATTTCTAGGTCTTTTTTCATTTCACAATGTGTTTTCAAACAACTTTCATTTCAATAGTTTTTCTTTAATAATAAATCTCTTTAATCCATTCTTTGCATTTAGGCATATTTCATTCATATCTTGAGTGTAGACATTTCCTATTTTGACCTACCACTCTCCTTTTAGGTGAAAAACCCTAAAATTGCAAGAGAACATTAGGGTACTAAAATCTTTGTTTACACTTCCGAAGGCGGGAGTTCCTATGGATAGAACGTAATATTCAATGTATCTGTACAAATATGAGCTATCAACACATCTACATCTGCTGACCTAGTTGAAGAAGGAAAAATGATCTTTTGCAAGGCTTCCTGAAGTATACCTTGGTAAACCGGACTAGATTGAAGCAATTCCCACAGTGAGATCTTAGCTAGAGTAACACAGAGTTGCCCAACAAGATCAAGATCGTAATCACTAGGTGCTTTAGTTGTAGGTTTAGGTGCTTGAGAAAGAATTGGTTGTTTATTCATTCTATTCTTATAAGTATGGGCTACTGCTCTATAAGAGGGAGCCTTAGAAAGATTAGGAGAGTCACTATCAAATGGAACACCATTAATAGAACAAACCCTTTTAGGAGAAGGACTAGCTAGAGTTACATATTGACTGGTCTCTTAGGCCTTCGAGGGGCAGCAGAGAAATATTACATTTACAAAATCATCACAACTAGTGGAATAATTATTTGAAGGAATATTCCCAACATCAATCCAAGGAGGATCAGATGTGGAAGTAGGTTCATCATTCACTAATGCATCATCTCTAGAAGAGAGTGCATTGGAATAAAGATGAGATTCATCATTCACAAATTCAACATCTCTAGAAGAGAGTGAATTGGAATAGAGAGAAGGTAGAGTAATGTTAAGAAAAGTATCAATGATTTCATCTTCTTGCAACAAGATATCCTTCAAGGCGAGAGGAATATCATGAGAAGGATCAAAGATACAAAGTGACATGGGCAAAGCCAAGTCACTATCATATGCGTGAATTGAATATCATTAACATTTTGAACAAAATTAGATATTGAGCTAATAAAAGAAGATATTAAATTCATTTTTAAAATGTAAGTTAACTATAATAAGTAATGAATAAACAAGTCTAGGGGTGACAACTAAGAAAAATCAAAAATCCAATATTTTGAATTTTTTCGGTATTTTGTAGGTTTTAGTCATTCATGTTTTCAGAGGTCTTTGGAGTGAAATTTGGGGTTGTAACTTGTTTTATTCCCTAAAATTTGGCTTTTGAAGGCATTGTATTTTAGGGATGGAACTAGTCCTTTTGGAGACCTTTCCAACAATGAAAACGGTTCTGAATTCCGAGCACAGAGTCAAAAGTTATGACCCCACCAAGTAGGGGTAAATAAATTCCTAGTTTTTTGAAAAATATCCTTCTTCACGTTGGGTTCACCAGATTGTAGAGAAGGGGGATTCGCTACTCATGAGTTCTCTTCAATCTAAGAGCCTCACAAGGTGAACTTCACTAAACTAGCTCTAGGAACAATGCAAATGTTCTAGAATACAGACGACAAGCGACGCGCTGGCATCCTAGAGGCATGCTGGCATCTTACATGGCATGAAAGCGAGTTCATCACAGTAAAAAGATAAATGATTACTTCTACTCTAATTGCTAAGAAATCTTGGAACGTGAGAAAGCAACAGAATATAATAGAACTTAAACAAAGTGAAATAGAAATGATAAAGATAAGGAGAAGAAAAGAAATGATTACAACCACACAAGTGATGAAACCTCTAGCAAATGAATTTCTTCAAAACCTGCATGCATAAGATCTAGAGAAATCATTGGGGTTGTATAGGGGTTTGCCTAGTCAAACCCCCATTTTGGTGTTCCCACCTCCATGGACAACCAAAAAGATAGAGAGAGTGAGAGAAGTAAGCAAATGCGATGTGATAAAAGTAAACCCCACTCAAGGAGGAGAACCTGTATCACAAAATGTAGTTGATAAAAGCAATCCCCACTCGAGGAGAACCTGTATCATGAAGTAGAAATGTAGTAGATAGGGGATATGGAATCCCAAGATGCTTGCAAACACAAGGCAAGGGAGATAGAGCTGCAAGGCTTAAGGAAGCCAAAAAGGGAGACAAAGAGAGTTGTAAAAGCCAAGAGTGTGTTGCAAAGAGGTGCAATTGGAGCTTGAGAGTGTTGTAGAGGGTTGTTGTAACAAACAAGAGAGTTGTGCAAGCAAGAGCAAAAGGGGAGAAGAAGAAGCTAGAGGTTGGAATGAAGCTAGAGAAGTGCTAGAGAGAAGTTAGAAGAAATTAGAAGACCAAATAGATGGAAAATATGACTTTTAAAGAGGGAAAAGAAGCTTCTTGAGTCATTTTTGGGTGGTTAAAAGGCATCTTGAGCTATTACAACCGACCAAAGGAGGTGACAAGTGGAAAAAATGTTTGGAAATGGTCGTTTGAACATTGAAACATTACAAGATACTAGCGTGGCGTGTAGACGTCCACACAGTGCGCTAGTTTCTAGACACATCATGCTATATAACAACACAAATAGGAAAAGCACAAGGTTTAACACAAGGCTGTCACACGAGGGTAGCTACCAAAAAGGGGTTTTTGAACATCCAGAGAGGGAAAAGGGCTGATGTAGGGGCTAAAATGAGCCTACAGAAGTGCCAAGGGAGTGGACACTAAAGCAGATGTAAGAATGTATGTGAAATTGCAAGGGGTACAATTTTACAGCATGACAAATGTGAGTCTTCAGGTTTCCTTATGCTTGAGGGTAGGGGTCAAGTTCAAACAACACTTTTGGAAGAAAAAACTAAAAATAGAAAATCAACCTAATTATGCCAATTCAAACTTGAAACAACAATATAAAGCTCAATATTGGTAGAAACAAAAAACTTTATGCATATCTAAGAAGGGTAGAATGATGTTTATCAGTCACCAAAAGTCACTTTGAGGAGGATTTCTGGGACTCATTTTCCCATGGGCGAATGGGTCTTTTATCATGTTTTTCTAGCAACTTTCAAAAGCTTCTGATGTTGATCTATAGCTTTTGATTTGTCTAGGTTTCAATGTCAAAAAGTTGGAAATCAGATTTGTAGGTTATATTTCATGATTTGACAATAACTTTGACAAATTTTGCAACTTTGACAACTTTTCAAATCTTTCTCTTCAAGAGGTCTTCAATTCTTCTTCAACCTAAATCTACAACACAAATAAAAGAGAGAATTTTTTTATTTTTGGTGAATGGGAGTTTGCCTTGGTCAAACCCTGTTTGGTTAATTAAACCTTGAATTGAAATAAAGCATGAAAGAAGGAATGATGAATGAATAATGCTATGTTAACACTCAACAAACCCTTGTATAAACTTTGGTCATGGAAATCTGGGAAGGTCTGCAAATTTCATGAAATGGCTTCAATGGATGTGGATCTTAATGCTTGAAATAATGCTTTCAATTCTTGAACTTGATCTTGAATCCTACATCACAATATTAGCTCCAAAAACATGCATGATGCAAGAAGACTTTGACATGATGATTGAATATTGAATGCTGTAATAAATATCTGATAATTCTGCTCTTGAATGCTCTTGATCATCAACTTTTCTATAGGAATTTTCTCATCAAAATGCTAGCTTATTAGATGTTGATTTGATGAAATAACCTTGTATTTATAGGTATGTATCCTAAATTTCCTGAAAATAAAATATTATAAGTCAACATTGAAATATGGATTCGGGGACATTAAAATACCACCAAAAACATATTTTAAATTTAGGTTCAAAGTCCTAGGGAGGACCCATTCGCCCATGGGTGAATGGGTCCCATGTCCCTATTCCTAGAACACACATTGTTGAAGGTAAAGTGTTATGTGTTGGCATTAATTATTGTCTTGTTTCCCCTTTATAAAATGTAATTTATTAGGCTTGTAAATGAATAATAGGGATTATTAAGGCCTAATTAAGTCCAATTTAATTAGGAAGGCCCAAACAAAGTGTGAAAATATAAAGGGATACATTTTTCAACACTACAATAAGGCATTATTAAGTCCATTTTGATTAGGAGGGCCCAAACAAAGTGTGAAAATGTAAAGGGATACAATTTTCTACACTACAACAATAAATAGGAAACGATCACCATCAATTTTATAATAAACATAATTAGAATGCTTAAATCCCAAACTCAACACATATGTATCAAATTTTTGGTACCACATCCTAAGACTCTATTTTAGGCCATACAAATACTTCTTCAATTTGCAAACCAATTTACTTTTACCTTTCACCATGTAGTGCTTTCATTGTGCCATATAAATATCCTTTGCCAAGTCACCACGAAGGAAAGTAGTTGGGTGAGTGCAGGATCATGGGGATCCAAAAAGTGGCAATATGACCAAAAAGTGGCTGATGACATTTTTTTTATCCAAATTTGATGAAATGACAAGGCTTAGTTGATAAAATTTTCAATTTTCCACCAATATAAGATATGCCTTATAATTTGGAATTAAATAGATAATTATTATTAATTTTCTACATGCATTCTGACTAAAGTTTTGATTGAAAGGATGATTCAAAAATATCTATAGTTCTCAAACGATTTCATATTTTGTGAATCTAAAAGATGTGGCACATTCTATGATTCCCATACTATAGGATTAAAAAAGAAAATTTGAATTTCATAAATTTTTTACCAATTTATGATTGTCAAACAAACAAGTTTTAATATTTTTTAAAATTTCTAATAAAAAATTTCATAAAAAAATATTTACATGCAAAAAAATTATAAAAAAAATATGTGTCACATCCAGGCATGTGTCCTCTACTTATATTAAAAGTTTCAAAAAATAGTATTATTTTTTCTTGTACTTAGGTTGGTTAGACATACACCTGCTTTTTATTTTTTTCCTAAAAATTAGTACTACTATGTTTAAATTTCAAATTTTCACCAAATAGATTTAATTTTTTCCAAAAAAGGACTAGTATCTTATAAACTACATTCAATTTTCTACAATTGTTTTTCTTACATATTTTTCAAATTATGTTAATAACCTATTAAAAATTTTATGTAAATTTTCCTAACTCTGCTTTTTTGAATTTTTATTGCCACTTAAGGGCCTAGTTTGGACCCCCATGATCCTGCACTAACCCAGTTTTCACATCCATTTTCTCAACCTCTAAAATAAGAAACAATAATAAAAATAAAAAATCTAATGGATGTCATTTTTGTAATAGGAGAAAATATCTCACCATACTCAACACCCTCAACTTGAGAGTAACCTTTCACAACCAACCTGCTTTGTACTTCTCAATACCTCCATCTGAACCAAACTTTTTCTTGAACACTCCTTTGCAACCATCAGGTTTTCACCCCTCAAGAAATAGTACAAGATCCCATGTATCATTCTTTTTCAAACCTACCATTTCTTTGTCCATAACAATCTTCTAGGATTATGTATCATTCATACCTAATGCCTCTTCTACAAATTTGGGTTCATCCATGTTGTATTCAAAGAAAAAATGCATCTTCGATCATTAGATGAATACTTTTCAAGTGGTTGAATATGCCTTGTAGACCTATGAACAAGTTTAGTTGGAGGTTCTTGCTTCTCTTCTAAAGATTTAGAGCTATATGGGCTCTCCTCAACTTCTTGTCTATCCATGGGCCTCGATTCAACTTTCTCAGGTGTAGAAGGAAGTTGAACCGCATCTTGTCTACTTTGTTCTAGCTGCAATGTAACAAAATAAGGCTTAGTTTCTCTGAAAACAACACTTCTATTATATATTACCTTTTTTGCAATAGTATCCCAAAGTTTTTATCCTTTCATATTATAACTATATCCGATGAAGATACATTTCATAGCCTTGTTCTCCAACTTTGTTTGCTTCTCCTTTGGTACATGTGCATATTCCTTGCAACCAAAAACTCTAAGATGTATTAATGAAGGCTTGTGACCTAACCATGCCTCTATAGGCATCTTATCAAAGCTACAATGAATGCATCACCATCTTCCTTCTTGAACTAAGAATCATAATCAAATCTCTTCTTTTTCTTCTTTTCTTCTTCTTTTCAATCCTTACGAATATGTCCAAGCTTACTGTAGTTCCAACAAATAACTTTAGACTTTTTAGGATATTTGGATCTCCCCTTGGACTTGGATTTATCATGCTTCTTATTCTTCTTGTCTTTTTCCTTACTTCTTCTATGAACATTTAAGGCCTCCTTGGCACTAATTTATACCTTCCTTCTCATCTCTTCAAAAATAAAATAACCCACAACATCTTTTGTCTTCAAGATAATAGAAGTACTCCCAATAGCCATAATAAGATAATCCCATGAATCAGGCAAAGAACAAAGAAAGATCTAACATTTATCCTCCTCATCCATTTTGACACCAACTAATGCCAATTGAGCCACTAGCATATTGAATGCTCCCAGGTGGTTTGTAATTTTTCCACCCTATTCCATTCTCAAGGAATAAAATTTCTTATTCAAAAAATATTCTTCACTACAAATTTGGCTTGATACATCTCACCAAGTTTCTTCCATAGTTTTTGTGCAGAGGTATCTTCATGAACATTGATTAAAATAGAGTCTACCAAGCATAGTTTGATTAAAACCTTGGATTTATAATCAATAACATCATATTGAGCAGCCAAATTAGGATTTGTGGGCATTAAGACCTTCTCATCAATAGCATCCCATAAATCTTGATCTATCAATAGATCCCCCAACTTTAGATTCCACATCTCAAAATTAATTCTAGAAAATTTATCCACCTCTATTCTCCCTGATGAACTTTCCATCTAAAAATTCCTACAACAAGATGACAAAGTATATTCTCCACAAGCTCCCACTCAAATCTCAATTAGTTCAAAAAACCTAACAGCCCACAACTGAAACCAAAGGTGATCAAGTTGTGATACCACTTGTAAGGAAGATACGGTAGCGTAACAACATCCTACACTAATCTTGAGATGAGGATAACCTAAAACTTTATAAATATTTACAACAATTACAAAAACTTAATTGTAAATAAACATAAATACCATGCATACCACAACATAGTGATTTACGTGGGGAAAAACCTTTTAGAAGAAAAATGCCACACTCCAAAAGCTACCAAATATATTATTTAAAAATCACAAAGATTACAATATAATTGTAGAGAAAGCTTCTCATAGGATTACCTCTAACCAAAGATCTAGAGATAACATGACCACTATCAGAATCTCAAAATATATCACACTACAGAGTCCTAATACAACACCCTCATCAAATAGGGTTACCTTTTAGGGAAAGAAAATCCAATAAAATATCTACCATCAAATCTAAGACCTAATGATGATGTTGGAAGTTTAGAGATGTTGGAGTTGTTTTTGAGTTGCTTGGGTGTTTTCATGCTTTGATGTTGCCATTGATGTCAACCCTTTATATGAAGAGAGTATTGGAATATTGTTGGTGTTGATGATGTCAACCCTTAGCATTGGAGTTTTTGGAAGTGTTGGTATTGATGTCAACACAGTGTTGTTGGTGTTGTAATTGATGTCCTACTTTAGTATAGTTGTAGAGGTTGTTAGTCTGACTTGTATTACAGGAGATTGTTGATGTTGTTGATATGTCATCAATGTTTTCACTGATGTATGAGATAATTAATTTTGTAGATGTGTTTGGGTCATATCCATAGTTTCAAGTTTTGTATCATTCTATAGTGGAAGATATGTTTGACAGTATGTCTATCCAGTGAAATGGGGTGTCTGGGAAAAATGAGATTGCTTCAAATTTCTTTGCAGCAAAAGTTCTAGTGTTGCAAATTTGAGATCATTCTTATAATGTTTTAATCTACCTTCCCTTGAAGTTTCAGGTGATAATTTGTTCTACAAGGTTTTTTGATGTGTTGGATGTCTATGCCAGTATGTTTGGTTGTACACAATGAAGGTGTTCTTGAGTTTTAGATGGTTGTAGTAGCTGTGTAAAATATTTTGATGATTCTAGAATATTCTGAGATGTTGTATGAATATCATAGATTTTTTTTGTGTGGTCTACGAGGTGTTTCCAGACCTTAAGAGGTGTGTTTGTAGTTGATTGTTAGTGTTAGTGCAATTTTGGATGACTTGGTGTGCTAGCGCTAATTGTGGAGGATAACTATTGATTGAGGGAGTGTTGAGAAGCGTGTTTGTGTAGGTTTGGTTCCCAATCAAGTATTAGTGTGGTTTGGATTCACTTCTTTATATTGTGGAAGTGTTTGGTTCCAATCTATTTGGTGTTACACAATAGAGGTACACACATCTCCCTAAGGTTGACCTAATTGAGACTGTTTTAGGTCGTATGGCGTATAAATGCAAGGTGAATTGTTTTATTGACTATGTGCAAAGTGTGTGTGATGCGAAGGATGTGAAAGTGATCAAGTGTGTTGATTTGTGTGTGATCCTTGATGCTTATGACTTCCTAATGTAGTGAGAAGAAGGTGTCTAAATTTTAGTATGTTTGATGATTTTTTTGTGCTTTAGTGGAACTATATCTTTAGCATATGAGAGATGCATTATTAGAAGCTCAAATTGGCAGTAGGCCACCCCTTCTTCTTTCTTCTTTCTTCTAGATAGTGAGTCCTTTGGTAGTGAGCCATCGATAGTGAGCCTTTCTTTATCTTTTTGAGTAGTGAGCTATTAGAAGTATGTGTTATCATTGATATCAATAGATCTTTGTTGTTGCATTGATGTTTACCTATGGAGATGCTTTGATTGGTTGCATTGTGTTGTCGTTAGTAGTATCATTGATGTCAATCTCTAGTGTTTCTTTTATGAGCATATTTTTGTGGGTTTTCAACCTCTTGTGTGGTTGAGAAGGTGTTGCAGATGTTGAGATGATATTTTTGGTGCTTAGTTTCCAAGTGCTTTTGATAAAATTTGAGTAAAAGAGGAAATAGTATGGTAAAGAGTGTTCAATGTGGCAAAGTAGAGTTCAGTGTTATTTTTTTTCATTTATTCATGGTTGAAGATATATTTGTTTGGTTTGGATGTGTTGATCAAAGGTGTTTAGAGGTGTTATGTCAAGAGTTTTAGGTTCTGGATCATTTAGAAGAAGAAGTTGTGTTCACCAGTGTGTGAATTGTGATGTAGTGTTGTCTAGGAGAAATGGTTTTGCTCTACATTTCTTCATGTGGTGGTTTTTAGTTTTGCAGATCTGGAAGTGTGCTTATATTTCTCATATCTATCTCTAATCTGAGTTGTTTGAGTTTTGGTCCTACACAAGGTTGGATTCATCAATTATAGTATGTGGAAGGTTAACTAGTTGTACAAAATGAGTATGTTCTTTAGGTGTATGATGTTGTGAAATATTTGTTGGATTTCAAGGTGGTCATGGAATATTATAGATTGTGTTTGAGTGTAGGATGTGGTCTGAGTTGTCTTTGGATTTGGTGAAGTGTGTACTTAATTGTTTAATGGTGTTAAAACAGGTTTGGCTGACCTTGGGTGTTTACACTAATTGCAGATATGCTTCAATTTTTGTGGAAGCATGGCATGGTATGGTGTATATATCTAGATTTAGGTCTAAGTTAAGGTTTTATGTGGTCTTCCTTCATTCCTCTCCACTGTGGGAATGCTTTACTGCTGATCTAATTTGAATTTTCATTGTTGAGGTGCACATCTAACCTTGTAGATTATTTTCAAAGTTGAGGATGGTATATATATGTGTTGAGTTGATGAGGGATTATGATGTGAAGTGTGAAAGTGTGAAGTGCAATATACACTATAATGACTAATACTACTGGGAGCAATGAGCAGAAGGTGTCTACATTCTATAGAGAGAGTGCAAATGTTCTGGTGAAGCAGTGGTGGAACTTTTATGTTGATATGATATGGATTTATCATTGTAAAAATATTATTTCTTCTTCTTTCTAATTTAGTAGTGAGCCATTGGCAATGAGCTCTCTGGCAATGAGCCTATTGTATTTGGTCTTTTAATTACTTTATATTGTGAGCTAATCCTCATCATGATTTTTCCCTTATTGGTTTTTCCATGTAAATATGGTGTTCTCATGTTTTTGAATGTTTTTTTGTTACTGTTTCTCATGTTTATGTTTTGTTAATGTATTATAAGGGTTTATTAGTTGTTAAGGGATTAAGCATTAATCCAAATCTAAATGTTAATGAGGGTTTGATGTTTTTAATGTACAACTGATTCACCCCCCTCTCAGTTGTCTTGTGCCTTGAAAAATTGGTATTAGAGTGAGGTTCCTTGGAAGAAAGCTTAATCGGTTGAGGTAGATCTGGGATGGTGCACAAGGAGGATCATCTATTTGATGGATCTGATTATGCATTCTAGAAATCTAGGATGAAAGGTTTCCTTATTTCTCTAGGGTCTGGAGTTTGGAAGTCTATTGAAACTGGATATACAATACCTACAAATGATGAGTACTAATGATGAGATCAAGGCATATAAGAAAAATGGCAAGGCAAGGCCTTGAGTGTTCTTTCTAATTATGAACTTGTGAAAGTAATGAGTATTAAAACTACTGGTGAGATCTAGAAAAGGTTGGAAAGTATCTATGAAGGAGATGGCAAGGTCAAGAAAGCAAAGATGCGGAATTTTAAGACTAAGTTTGAAATGCTAAGGATGATAGAAGATGAAGATATTATAGGCTACATGCATAGAGTAGCTGAAGTCAATTCCATTAGAGGCCCTGAAGGAAAACTTGAATAAAATGAGGTGGTAAAGAAGGTTTTAAGAACTCTTCCTAAATATTATAGTCAAAATGTTTATTTCTATTGAAGAAGCTCAAAATTTAGATCACTATTCCAAAGATCAGTTGTTTGGCGCTTTAACTACTTTTGAATTGAGATAGTTTGGTCCAATTGATTCAAGAAAAGAGATTTTAAATTTGGCAAAGTAGAGAAGAATAAGGAATCTGATCTAGATGAATTTGATGAGCTAGAAGAAAATTTTGTGAGGAGATTGAAAAAGGGCATTGAAAAATACAGAGGTAAATTACCTAATTTCAAATGTTTCAATTGTGGAAAGATAAGTCATTATGCTTCAAGATGTCCAAAAAATGCTTCAAATGACATATTTAAGGAGATACCAGTATATCTGATGATGAGGATAATGAAGGCATGTTCATGGCTTTAAATGTTAGAACTAATTCTACCAACTCTGAGAGATGTATGAAGGAAGTTGCTCTAGAAATAGGTCATAATGGAACTATGGTGACTAATTTTCATGCTAGAGAGGAAAAAATCTATTGGATTGTTGACAGTGGATGCTCAAATTATATGACAGATGATAAGAGTAAGATTGTTAAACTTGAAAAGTTTAAAGGAGGTCTTGTTAAGTTTGGTGATTATACATGTGCTAAGATATTTGGAAAAGGCTCAATCAATTTTGATGGCAAGCATAATATAGATGATGTTCTTTATGTTAAGGGGCTCTGACATAATCTTCTAAGTGTAGGAAAACTACATAGAAAAGGATATAATATTGTATTTCAAGATGGTGTTTGTGAGATCATAAAAGGCTCCAAAACTTTGGTTGTTGTAGGAAGAAGGATAGATTGAAATGTTTATCAACTTAAAGGTGCTAATGGTATCTACTTTATGACTCAAATCAATGAAAGTTGGCTATGGTATAGAAGAATGTGTCACATCAATTTTGACATCTTAGTTTGAATCAACTTTGCTCAAGCTATGAGAGATCTACCAAAGATTACAAAGCCTATAAATGTAGTTTGTAAGGAATGTCAAGTTGGGAAGCTAACAGGGAAAATGTTCAATGTCAAAGAATATTTACCACAGGACCTTTGGAGTTGGTGCATATAGACCTTTGTGGACCTACAAGAACAATTTTTTTTCAAGGTGGCAGGTATTTCATGTTGTTCATTGATGATTACTCTAGAATGACTTGGGTAACTTTTCTCAAAGAAAAATCAAAAGCTTTAAACATGGTTAAGGAATTCAAATCTATGGTTGAGAATTAAATGGATATGAAAACAAAAATTTTAATATCTAATAGAGGTGGAGAGTTCACCTCCAATGATTTTAACAATTTTGTGAAGGTCATGGAATAAAGAGACATTTGTCAGCTCCTAGAACTCCTTAGCAGAATGAAGTGGTGGAAAGGAAGAATAGGACTATTCAGGAAGCATCAAGGACAATGATGAAGGAATAAAATCAACTAGATGTCTACTAGAGAGAAGCAATTTATACTACAATCTATATACTTAATAGAGCACAAGCAAGGAAAAATAGTTCAAAGACTCTCTATGAGTTGTGGTATGGAAGAACTCCTACTTTCAAGTGTTTTAGATTGTTTGGAAGCAAGTGCTATATCAGAAGAGATGAAGAGAACTTAGGAAAGTTTGATGCAAGATATGATGAAGGGATCTTCCTTGGATACTCTACAAAGAGTAAGGCTTATTGGTGCTACAACAAGAGGCTAAAATTATTGTTGAAAGTGCAAGTGTCAAAGTGGATGAAGAATTACATAAAAGCTTAGTGTTGATAGATGGATATGAATCATATGAGTCCTCTTGCAAAGAAAAAGAAAAGGATGAAGGTAAGGAAAAAGAAGTAAAAATTGAAGAGGAAGAAGCTTCGTAAAGGATCCCTAAGACCCTTAAGTATGTGCAAAAGAATCATTTTGAAGATCATATCATTGGTGACAAAAGTAGAGGTATATTGATAAGAAGAAAGGTTGTTATGACAGAAGAACAAGTAAATTTATGTTTACTTTCCAAAGTTGAACCTAAAACAATGATTGAGGCATGCAAATATAAATTTTGGATCAAGGCTATGGAAGAAGAATTGATGCAAATTGAGCAGAATAAAAATTGGGAACTTGTCCCAAGACTAGTGAACACTAATGTGATTGGAACTAAGTGGGTATTTCAAAATAAACTGAATGAGAGTGGAGAAGCTGTTAGGAACAAGGTAAGGCTTGTGTGTAAAGGTTACTCACAAGTAGAAGGAATAGAATTTGAGGAGACATTTGTTCCAGTGGCAAGGATGGAGGCAATTAAGATGTTTTTAGCTTTTGCAACACATAAGGATTTCAAAGTTTATCAAATGGATGTGAAGTCTACATTCTTGAATGGAAAGTTGGAAGAAGTATACATTGAACAACCAAAAGGCTTTCAACTATCAGATAATTTTAATATGGTCTATACATTGAAGAAAGCACTATATGGACTCAAAAAAGCTCCTAGAGCTTGGTATGCAAGATTGGATAGATACTTGTTGCAACAAGGATTCAATAATGGTACCACAAATAGAAATCTTTACTTTAAAGTTGAGAAAGATCAAAGCTTGATTTTGGTTGTGTATTTTTATGATATAATATTTGGAGGAAATAAAAGTATGTGTAAGAGATTTGCAAAAGAGATGTAGAAATATTTTAAGATGTCTATGCTTGGGGAGATGAATTTCTTCATGGAGTTCAAATCAATCAGATAGAGAAAGGTATATTTATTTCACACTCGAAGTATACCAAGGAAATGTTGAATAAGTTTGGAATGGAAGACTCTAAACCGGTATGTACTCCTATGGTTACTGGTTACAACTTGAGTAAGAATGAAGAATCTTATAAGGCTGATAAGAGCAAGTGTAGATCAATGATTGGAGGAATACTATGTCTAACTGTTACTAGACCAACTATCATGCATGCAGTTTGTCTTGTGGCTAGATTTCAAGAAGATCCTAGAGAGTCACATGTGGTAGTAGTAAAAAGAATATTAAAATACTTGAAAGGCACTATGTAACATGGTTTATGGTATCCAAAGGATATTAATTTATCTCTGAGTTCTTATACAAATGAAAATTGAGAAGGTTGTGTGGATGATAGGAAAAGAACAAGTGGTGATTCTTTATTTTTTGGAAGTAGGTTGGTGTCTTGGTTAAGCAAGAAGTAGGATTCAATGTCTTTATCTATTGCAAAGGAAAAATACATTGTTGGAGCATCATACTGCACACAAGTGTTATGGATGAACCAAACCTTGAAGGATATCAGAGTGTCATATGATGAGCGAATTCCTATCTTATGTGACAATATGATTTTAATCAGTATTTCAAAGAATTTGGTAATGCATTAAAGGAAAAAATATATCTCAATTTGGTATCACTTTCTAAGAGAGAAGGTTGTAGAGAATGAGGTGAAGTTGGAGTATTACCTACTAAAGATCAAGTTACAAATATATTCACTAAGGCTCTTCCTAAGGATAATTTTGAGTATCTCCAGGAGAAGTTAGGGGTTATTTCCCCTCCTTTCAATTAGATGCATGAGGTTATGCATATGTCCAATGGATTTCAAGATTCATTCCTTTTTTTGGACTAATGTTGGTGGCTACCTCTCAAAGGGCGTAGGAAGTGGCATTGTTGGTTGTTGCATTCAAGAGGAGTGTGTAGAGAAGGCGTGAAGAAAATATAGTCCATTAAAATAAAAGGTAGTTGTAGAACAATTTTCCCTTAGAGGTGTTACCCTTGGGGGGAGATAAATTATGTGTGATTGATGTCAAAGGGGAAGCAAAGAAAAGGAAAAATGTGTTTCCCTTTTCCAATGATGTCAAATGGGGGAGAGAGTTAACTAAAAAACAATATGAATAAATTGCGAGAGAGGGAAGTCCTGTAAAAGATAAAGTGTTTGAAAGAGTTGATGCTTGTTTAAGGGGGATTAGTATGCACTATGGTGCAATATATGAATTGGTGATTAGAGTTTTTTTTGTTGTTGATGGTTTTTCCATGTGTTGTCATTGATGTCAACCTATGGAGATGCTTTGATTGGTTGCATTATGTTGTCATTAGTAATACCATTGATTTCAACCTCTACCATTTCTTTGATGAGAATATGTTTGTGGGTGTTCAACCTCTTGTGTGGTTGAGAAGGTGTTGTAGATGTTGAGATGATGTTTTTGGTGCTTAGTTTTCAAGTGCTTTTGAGAAAATTTGACTAAAACAGGAAACATTGTGGTAAAGAGTATTCAATGTGGTAGAGTAGTGTTTAGTGTTTTGGTCCCATGGTTGAAGATCTACTTGTGTGTTTTGGATATGTTGATCAAAGGTTTTTAGAGGTGTTATATCCATAGTTTCAAGTTTTGGATCATTTGATAGAAGAAGTTGTGTTCACCAGTGTGTGAACTGTGATGCAAAGTTGTCTAGGAGAAATGATTTTTCTCCGCATTTCTCCACATGGTGGTTTTTGGCTTTGCATATTTGGAAGTGTGCTTATATCTCTCATATCTATCTTCGATACAAGTTGTTTGAGCTTTGGTGCTCCACAAGGTTGGATTCATCAGTTACAATATGTGGAAGGTTAACTGGTTGTACAAAATAAGTATGTTCTTCAAGTGTATGATGTTGCAAAGGATTTGTTGGATTTCAAGGTGTTGATGGAATATTCTAGATTGTGTTTGAGTGTTGTGTGTGGTCTGCAAGTCATCTTTGGATTTGGTGAAGTTTGTACCTAATTGTTTAATGGTGTTAACACAGGTTCGACCAACCTTAGGTGTTTACACTAATTTCAGATATGCTTTGATGTTCGTGGAAGTTTGGTATGGTGTGAATATGTGGATTTAGGTATGAGTTAAGGTGTGATGTTATCTTCCTTCATTCATCTCCATTGTGGGAATATTTTGGTGCTGACCTAATTTGAATTTATGCGGTTGAGGTGCATAGTTGACCTTGTAGATTATTTTCAAGGTTGAGGACGATATACATATGTGTTGATTTGATGAGGGATTATGATGTTAAGTGTGTGTGATGCAAATTATTATGTGAAGTGAAAAACTATGAAGTGTTGTATGAGCTTTAATGACTAAGACTACTATAAGCAGTGAGTAGAAGGTGTCTACATTTTACAAAGAGAGTGTAAATGTTCTAGTGAAGTAGTGGTGGAACTTTTTTTTTTTTTTTGAGATGGATTTCTCACTATAACAATCTTCTTTCTTCTTCTTTCTAATCTGGTAGTGAGCCATTGGCAGTGATCCCTTCTTTCTTTTGGGTAGTGAGCCCTTTGATAGTCAACCTATTGTATTCAATTTTGTAGTTACTTTATATTGTGAGCTAATCCTCGCCGTGGTTTTTCCCTTCTTGGGTTTTCCATGTAAATATAGTGCTCTCATGTGTTTGGATGTGTTTGCACTACTATTCTCATGTTTATGTTATGTTTTAGTGCATGACAAGGGTTTAATGGTTGTTAAGGGTTTAAGGATTAATGCATATATGAATGTTAATGAGGGCTTGATGTTTTAATGTACAATTGATTCACCCCCCTCTTAGTTGTCTTGTACATTCAACATGAGCCCTTAGCAATTCACCTTATTATTTTTGGTATTGCAATTCATATATTAGTGAGCTAATCCTCACTGTGGTTTTTCCCTTCTCCGGTTTTCCACATAAATCTAGTGTCCTTATGTGTTTGATTTGTTTGCATTACTACTTTACATGTTTACATTTTGTTAATGCATTTTAAGGGTTTAATGGTGAATAATGGTTTAAGAAATAATGCAGATTTGAATGTTAATGAGGGTTTTCGATGTTTTAAAAGTATATAGATGATTCACCACCCTCTCAATTGTCATATGCATCTAACAATTGGTATCAGAGTTGTGGTGTCAAAGAAAGGTGTCAAAGATCTCTTGTTTGATGGAACAAATTATACCTACTGGAAAGCTAGGATGGAGTCTTTCTTAGACTCCCTTGGATTTGGTGTTTGGAAATCTGTTGAAAGAGGTTATACTATGCCTTCAAATGGGCCATCAACTGATAATGAGATCAAGGCATATGAGAACAATGGAAAAGCAAGGAATGCAATATTGAGTGATTGTACTAATTCAGAACTTGTGAAGGTTATAAGCTACAAGTATACTAAATATGTCTAGATAAAGTTGAAAGAAATCTATAAAGGAGATGACAAGGTCAAACAAGTGAAGATGTAGATCTACAATACCAAATTTCAAACCCTAAGTATGTCTTAAGATGAAGATATCTCTACCTACATTCCTAGAGTTGATGAAGTTTTCAATACCATCAATGGTCTTGGTGGAAAGCTGGATGAAAGAAAATTTGTGAAAAAGGTATTAAGAACTCTGACTAAATATTATAGTCATAATTTTTTTGCTATTGAGGAAGCTCAAAATTTGGATGATTATTCTGGAGATCAGATGTTTGGATCTTTAACTTCTTTTGAAATGAGAGAGTTTCGTCAAAGATACTACAAATAAATAAACTAATTTTAAAGTGTACAAAGGAGAAAAGGATGATGGATTAGATCTAGATGATCTTGATGAGGTGGAAGAAAACTTTGTGAGGAGATTGGAAAAGGGTACTAGAAAATACAAAGGTAAGCTACCTTTCAAATGTTTCAATTATGGAAAGATAGTTCATTATGCATCTAAATGTCCAATCAAAGTTACTAGTGATAAACAATAGGATCATAAGGGTAAATTTTTCAAGAAGAGTTATTATGTTGAAATAGACATTGGTGTATTTGATGATGAAGAATAAAATTATCAAAATGAAGAAAGTGATGAATGTGTGTTCATGGCTCTAAATCTTGGAACTAATTCTAATA
Organism: Sequoia sempervirens; assembly: GCA_007258455.2. Classification (NCBI taxonomy): domain Eukaryota; kingdom Viridiplantae; phylum Streptophyta; class Pinopsida; order Cupressales; family Cupressaceae; genus Sequoia; species Sequoia sempervirens. Next base: position 540,490,189 of record VDFB02000017.1, on the reverse strand, counting down.
ATCTTGAAAGATGTGTGAAGAAAAGTGCTTCAAAAACATATCATCACATTGAAGGAATTATGTTAACTACTTTGCATCATGCTAGAGAGGAGAAGAATTATTGGATCATTGATAGTGGATGCTCAAATCATATGATATGTGATAAGAGTAATTTTGTTAAGCTTAAAAAGTATGATGGTGGTCTTGTTAAGTTTGGTGATGATACATCTACTAAGATTTGTGGAAAAGGTTCAATTAGTTTTGATGGAAAGCATAATATAGATGATGATCTTTATGTCAAGGTTCTCCAACATAATCTTCTAAGTGTAGGAAAAATGTGTAGCAAAGGATACAATCTTGTATTTTAGAATGGTGGTTGTGAAATCATGAAAGGAAGCTTTGGTATTCTAGTTGTTGTTGGAACAAGGACAAGAGGTAATGGTGCAAAGTGGTTTACATCTCAAACTAATGAAAGTTGACTATGGCATAGAAGAATGGGTCACATTAATTTTGATAGCTTAGTAAGGATAAGATCTACTGATGTTGTGAGAGATTTTACAAATATTACAAAGCCTATCAATGCAATTTGCAAAGAATGTCAAATAAGAAAGCAAACAAAGGCAATATTCAAGAAAAAATAATATTCTACCATAGGTCCCTTAGAGTTAGTGCATATAGATATGTGTGGACCTACCAAAATTAGAAGCTCATGTGGTGACAGGTATTTCATGTTGTTAATTGATGATTACTCTAGAATGGTGTGGGTTACATTTTTCAAAGAAAAATTAGAAGCTCTATGTAAGTTTAAAGAGTTTAAGGCTATGGTTGAGAATGAAGTGAATCTAAAAATCAAATATTTGAGGTTTTAATAGAGGTGATGAGTTTACTTCGAATTAGTTTAACAATTTTTGTGAAGATCATGGAATAAATAGGTATTTTCAGCCCCTAGAACTCCTCAGCGGAATGGAGTTGTGGAAAGTAATAACAAAACATTTTAGGAAGCAGCTATGACAATGATGAAGGAAGATATCTCTCGAATGTCTATTAAAGAGAATCAATTCATACTATAGTCTACATTCTTAATAGAGGTCTGGCAAGAGCAAATAGCTCAAAGACTCCCTGTGAGTTATGGTATGGTAGATCCCCTACTGTGAAATATTTTAGAGTTTTTGGGAGAAAATGTTATATCAGAAGAAATGAAGAAAAATTAGGAAAGTTTGATTTAAGATTTGATGAAGAAATCTTCCTTGGATACTCTACAAGAAGCAAGGTCTACCGGTAATACAACAATAAATTGAGGAAGATTTTTGAGAATGCAAGTGTCAAAATGGATGAAGAACCGCATCAAAGTTTAGTATTGATAAAAGGATATGAATCTAATGAATCCCCTTATAGTGAAGAAGAAAATTCTAAAGACAAAGGAAAAGAGATGATAATTAAAGAGGAAGAAGCTCCGAAAATGAATCCTAAGCATCATTCAATGTCATCATTGGCATCATTTTAGTCTTTGGATTATGTATATCATTTAGAGAAATTCACCTTCATGTATATTCCTACTAGGAATATGAGTTCATTTTGTACACATTTATGGTGTTGTTTCTTCCTAAGAGGAGAAATGTTGTTCAATATTCATGGATCATATTCAACTTCCAATGTCGAGCATCTACCAAAACTATAGGCATCATCCTAAGGGGAGGTTACATGGTTTCTCTTCTACATTCAATTTTGGGAGGAAATGTTTCCTCACATGGATTTCATCACTTAACATTTTATGGGGGGGTCACATGACCTTCTCTCTTTTCTCTCCAATGGGGGGAAAATCCATATTACTTTATGCTAGAAGTAGTCCTTGGGTGGTGTTGTAAGGAAAGCCAAGGTGCGGAAGCAACTCTCCTAATGTCAAAACCTCGGGGAAGAATGCAAAAACACTTTTAAATTTTTTTTACAATTACAGTCCAATTAAGATGCACTAGAAAGAGATTACTAAAACAGAGAAATAGACAAACACATATGAACACCAGATATACGTGGGAAAACCCTTACGGGAGAAAAACCCACCACACCAAGAGAAGTCACTTTGTATTACAGTAATAAAGATTACAAACAGAGTTCTGACTTATCTTTCTGATGTTAGTTTACAGCAACATTCACCATGAACAACCTCGTTACAGAACATTCACATTATAGTCTTCACAAAATAGAATTCATCCACTGATTATACAATCACAAAACAATCCATCGAACCAAACATCATCTACCAACTTCTGAGTAAATCCATGTCTCCCTTGTCTGTCGAGCTTCCTCTCAGTAATGGCTACAACATTCCAACTGCTAGCAGTTCCCATTTGGCTCCTCTGATTGGCCATTGACTCACCACGTAGCATGGTTCTTCTCTCCGTCAAAGTGATCAACCTGTGTTGGCATGTCGGTGAGACACTAACCATGTCTCCTCGATGCCACAAGACTTAACCATCGATGTCACCAAGAGTCATCCTTATCGCCAAGATGTTACATCAAGTCCAGAGAGTTATCGCTAAGACTTTGCCATGTCGCGAAGACCTCATACCGAGCCTTTATGTTATACCAAGATGTTCAACAGTCGGCAAGACTTATCAATTTTGGTGAGACATCATACTGAAGCTCCAAAGTCACATAGACAATAGAATTTCCATCAGCGAGACTATCGTCTTTCGCCAAGAGATCATATCGAGGTTCAAAGGTTACTCTGAAGTGCTCATCTATCGCCAAGACATATCACTTTCTCTGATACATTACTCTGAAGTCTTAAGTCATACTTAGCACCAAACGACAGTCGGCAAGACTTCTGTCCATCACTAAGAGTTCTTAGTGAACCCTTAGTGTTACCCCAATGCCTCCAAGTGTATCCCCATCGGTGAGACCTTCATCAGCCGCTAAGACTTATCCCTGAGACCTTTGAGTTACCCAGAGTGAATACTGTCGGTGAGACATTCCTATCGGTAAGACTTCTTACCGAACACCCAAGACTCTCACGGAAGGCTTCAACAAAAAATGTTGTTAGCAATACTTCATTTGTCGCTGGGAATTCACACTGAAGTAAGCCTTTCGGCCAAGGGTCTCCCTGATATACGATATCTCTGGCCCTCGGAAGGCTTCAACAAAAGACACTGTTAGCAAGACTTCATTAGTCTCCGGGACTTCACACCGAAGTAAGCCTTTCGGCCAAGGGTCTCCCCAATATATGATATGAATGGCCTGTCAGCCAGATATCTCCACTTGGCATAGGGTTACAATGACTGTCACAAGTCACAGTGATAAGCTCCTTCGGCATGACTTAAACATTGTCTCGGTGACCTATACAAACCACAAGATCTAAAGCTGCTAGTCAGCCAGACCCAAAGCATGTCACACCAACTTGCCTCTCTTAGAGGTTTCAACCTGTGGGATTGAGGCATATATTTCCAACAATCTCCCACTTGACGAAGATCACACAGGAACCTCTAGAGCACAAAAAAACTACTAAAAATCATGGGCACTAAGGCCCATCGAACTGGCACACCACCTGAACTTTTCTATGCTCACTGGCTTCGTCAATGCATCTGCAACATTCTCTAGAGTATCAAATTTTTCCAAACTGACATTTCCATCCTCTGCCATATCTCGTACAAAATGGTATTGTACATCTATATGTTTCATCTTGGCATGGAAAGTAGGATTGTTTGTCAGACAAATTACACTCTGACTATCACAAAAAATAGTTATTTTCCCTGCATCAAAACCAATGTTAGAACACAAATGTTTTAACCAAATTGCTTCTTTACAAGCATGTGTAGCTTCCATGTATACAACCTCTATAGTGGATAAAGCGACTACAACTTGCCGCTTACTCATCCAACTTACTGCACCACCATTCAACATGAAAGTATATCCACTGGTGGACCTCCTGCTGTCAATGTCCCCTGCCCAATCAGAATCCACATAGCCTCGAATACTGAGAGTCCTTTGTGATTCAACCAAGTTCCCATGGTAACACAAAGCAAACTATGAAGTGCCCTTCAAATATCTGAAAACTCTTTTCACAACATCCCAATGTGTCCTTCCAAGATTAGCCATAAATCGACTAAGAACTCCCACTGCTTGGGAAATGTTTGGCCTTGTACAGACCATTGCATACATGAGACTGCCAATCACACTAGCATAGGGTACACTGGTCATGTCCTCCATCTCAGTAGGAAATTTTGGACAATCTTCAATAGATAGCTTCGTTCCCTACAAGACTGTAACAACTAGCTGCTTGGAATCATTCATGAAAAATCTCTCTAGAACAGTCTTGATATAATTAATCTGACTGAGCCAAAGTTTTTTATTCTTCTTGTCCCTAGTTATCTCCATCCCCAGAATATACGTTGCTGCACCAAGATCTTTCATTTCGAACTTAGCAAACAACTGAGACTTAAGATCAGAAATCATCAACTTACTATTGCCTATGAACAACATATCATCAACATAGAGAGCAATAATAAGAACTTGATCATTTTCAGCTTTGTAATAGACACAATGATCAGATTTTGATCTCACAAATCCCAAAGACAATACAAAAGTATCAAATTTCTAGTACCAAATTCTAGGTGACTGATTTAGCCCATACAGAGACTTTTTTAACTTGCAAACCAGTTTCTCTTTACCTTTTTCAACAAAGTGCTTAGGCTAGGACATATAAATCTCTTCTTCAAGATCACTATGAAGAAATGTTGTCTTCACATCCATCTACTCGATCTCTCAATCATACACTACTACAAGTGACAAAACAAATCTAATGGATGTCAACTTAGCTACAGGAGAAAAAATCTCCCCATAATCAATTCCCTCTACCTAGGAATAACCCTTCGCAACCAACCTCGCCTTATATTTTTCCACACTACCATCCAAACCAATCTTCTTTTTAAATACCCATTTGTAAGCAACAAATTTTTTTCCTAGGCAAGGGCACCAAACTCCAAGTGTCATTCTTTTCTAATGATGTCATTTCTTCATTCATGGCTTCCAACCAAGAGTCTGAATCAGACATTATAAATGCCTCTTTCACAGTCCTAGACTCATCAGTGCTAGAAATTAAAGAATAGGCATAAGTAGAATCTATCAAAGAAAACCCATACCTATCAAGTTGCTTTCTTTCACGAGTTGACCTCCTCACTTGCTGAGGCTGAGGTTCTTCTTCATCTTCAAAACTTTTAGAACTACTTGAGCTCTCCTCAGTTTCGGGTACATTTTGAATTTTCAATTCCTCTTTCTCTGGTGTTAGAGGAATTACAACTACATCCTTATTGTTTTCTAACTTTGTCTCTGACTGCAGATCCAAGGTAGAAGGCTTCAGCTCATGAAATATTACACTTTTTTTTATACAACCTTCTCTGTATCAGGATTCCAAAGCTTGTATCCTTTTATGCCAGCACTATAGCCAATAAAAATACATTTGATAGCCTTGTTTTCCAACTTAGATATTTTCTCATATGACACATATGCATATGCCTCACAGCCAAAAATATGAATATGTCTCAAAGAGGGATTCTTACTAGACCACGCTTCCAAAGGTGTTTTCTCAACAAGAGTAGTATTTGGAGAACGATTTATCAAGTAACATGTTGTAGCAACTGCCTCAGCCCAGAACTTCTCCTCCAAGCCAACACTACTTAGCATACTTCATGCTCTCTCCATCACTATCCTATTGAACCTTTCTGCAACTCCATTTTGTTGTGGAGTATAAGGTGTAGTCTTATGTCTTTTAATCCCATGGTCTTTACAATACCTCTTGAAATCATCAGAACAAAATTCATCGCCATTATCAGTCCTTAAACATTTTATTTTTCTTCCAGTCTGATTTTCTACAAGGTTCTTAAATTCCTTAAACCGACTGAACACTTCTGATTTACTTTTCAATAAATAAACAAATGTTCTTCTTGAATAATCATCAATGAACGATACATAGTACCTTGACCTAGACAAAGAAGGAATATTCACTAGACCAAATACATCATAATGAATATAATCTAGCAAACCAGAAGATTTATGAGGACTGGAATAAAATGAAACATGGTGTTGTTTTCTATATATACAATGTTCATAGAATTCAAATTCGAGGTTACAATCTTCAAGCCCCTCAACCAGGTTTTTATTCTTCAAGGTTTTTAAAACTTTCTCACCAATGTGGCCTAGCCTATGATGCCAGAGCATAGTCTTTTCTGCTGGAAGTTTAACTTCCATAGAGTTTATACAATTAGGAACATTTCCCCCTTTTCCTCCATGAGTAGCTTTCTATGACTTTACAGAGATATTGTTACATTGAATATCATGTGCATCCAGCTTGTACAAGGTACCAATACGAGCACCCCTTGCTAGCACCATTGAGCCTCTAGTCATCTTGCAGCCATTTCTAAAGAACGTGACTTGCACTCCAATATCATTTAGCTTACTGACAGACAATATATTTCGAGCCAGGACTTGGTATATGCATCACATCCTTGATTCCCTTCACTCTTCCATCAGGGAATTGGATTCTGACTCTTCCATGGCCAACAATTTCCAAAGTTGAATCACTTGCCAAGTACACCTTTCCACCATCGTATTCTTCATACTTCATGAACCAGTCTCTATGGGATGTCATGTGGAAAGATGCTCTAGAATCAATCAGCCAGACATCATCTGATGCCTATGTAGCCAAGGCTGCAATGAAGGCGTCTGCATCACTCTGAGAAGAATCATTATTGGAAAAAAAATTCTTCTTCTTTTTCTCCTCTTTACAATCCTTTCGGACATGACCAAGTTGCCCACAATTTGAGCACTTCACCTTGGACTTCTTGCCAAGAGACTTTGATCTCCCCTCTGATTTTGATTTAGATTTCTTGTCCTTCTTCTTGCCTTTCTCTTTCGACCTTCCTCTAACAGCAAGGGCCTCCTTCACCATCTCAAAAGATTTCCTTCTCATCTCTTCTGATAACAAAGAAGCAACAACATCTTCCATCTTGAAACTAGATGTTGTACTCCCAATAGCCATCACCAGGTGATCCCATGAATCTGGCAAAGAACACAATATCAGCATACAACGATCCTCTTCATCAATCTTCACACCAATAGATGTTAACTGTGAAATTAGCATGTTGAATGTGTTCAAATGATCAGCTACAAACCCTCATTCCTACATTCTCAAAGTGTACAACTTCTTCCTCAGGAACAGTTTATTCACCAAGGACTTCCCCTGATAAATAGATGCCAGTCTCTTCCACAAGGAAGATGCAGTCTTCTCTTCATGCACATTGAGAAGAACGGAGTCTGCCAAACAGAGCCTTATCAGCCCCTTAGAATTTTTATCTGCAAGGTCCCAATCTTCTTGCTTCATGCCTATAGGCTTTGCTCTAGACACAGCAATCCAAAGATCATGATCAACCAATAGATCTTCCATCTTAAGTTTCCACAACTCAAAATTGCTGCCATTGAACTTCTCTATCTCAATCTTTCCTGACGTGCTTGCCATCTCAATCTGTAATTCAAATTAACAAAACTTCTATAGGAGTCCCACTGAATAGAAATTGACACAAAAAACCCAACGTACCCACAAGGAAAGCACAAATGGCCAGGCTATGATACCACTTGTAAGGAAATCCAAGGTGTGGAAGCAACTCTCCTAATGTCAAAACCTCAGGAAAGAATGCAGAAAGACTTTTAAATTTTTTATACAATTACAGTCCAATTAAGATGCACTAGAAAGAGATTACTGAAAAAGAGAAATAGACAAACACATATGAACACCAGATATATGTGGCAAAACCCTTACGGAAGAAAAACCCACCACACCAAGAGAAGTCACTTTGTATTACAGTAATAAAGATTACAAACAGAGTTCTGACTTATCTTTCTGATGTCAGTTTACAACATCATTCACCATGAACAACCTTGTTATAGAACATTCACATTACAGTCTTCACAAAATAGAATTCATCCACTGATTATACAATCACATAGCAATCCATCGATCCATCGAACTAGACATTATCTACCAACCTCTGAGTAAATCCATGTCGCCCCTTTCTGTCGAGCTTCCTCTCAATAATGGCCGCAATAGTCCAACTGCTAGTGGTTCCCATTCGGCTCCTCTGATTGGCCATTGACTCACCACATAGGATGGTTCTTCTCTCGGTCAAAGCAATCAACCTATGTTGGCATGTCGGTGAGACACTAACCGTGTCTCCCCGATGCCACAAGACTTAACCATTGATGTCGCCAAGAGTCATCGTTATCGCCAAGATGTTACATCAAGTCCAGAGAGCTATCGCTAAGACTTCACCATGTCGCCAAGACCTCATATTGAGCTTTTATGTTATACCAAGATGTTCAACAGTCAGCAATACTTATTGCTTTCGGTGAGACATCATACAGAAGCTCCAAAGTCACATAGACAATAGAATTTCCATCGGCGAGAATATCGTCTTTCACCAAGATATCATATCAAGGTTCAAAGGTTACTCCGAAGTGCTCATCTATCGCCAAGACATATCACTTTTGCTGAGATGTTACTCTAAAGTCTTAAGTCATACCGAGCACCAAACGACAGTCAGCAAGACTTTTGTCCATGACTAAGAGATTTTAGCGAACCCTTAGTGTTACCCCGATGCCTCCAAGTGTATCCCCATCGGCGAGACCTTCATTGGTCGCTAAGACTTCTCCCTGAGACCTTTGAGTTACCCTGAGTGAATACTATTAGTGAGACATTCCTATTGGTAAGACTTCTTACCAAACACCCAAGACTCTCCCCGAAGGCTTCAATAGAAAACACTATCGGCGAGACTTCGTTCGTCATCGGGACTTCACACTGAAGTAAGCCTTTCAGCCAAGGGTCTCCTTGATATACGATATGAATGGCCTATCGGCCTGAGATCTCCACTCGACATAGGCTTACAATGACTGTCACAAGTCACAGCGATAAGCTCCTTCAGCATGACTTAAACATTGTCTCGGCAACCTGTACAAACCACAAGATCCAAAGCTGCTAGTTGGCCAAACCCAAAGCATGTCACACCGACTTGCCTCTCTTAGAGGTTTCAGCCTGTGGGATTGAGGCATATATTTCCAATAAGTGTTGGATCTCAAAAATGCAGGTTACAAATCCTAAGAGGATGTCAATCTCTATGATTAGACTTGCAACATTTTTGAACCAATGAATGGAGTTAACCCATATGGTTGATGACTCCCTACACTTTAGGCTCTGCTAGACCTAGGCAGGTGGACCTCGATAGCTAAAACAAATTGTGTGACTTATTTATACTTGAAGATCTATCCACAGTGGCATAAAATGTGAGATAGATGATGGCTTGTTAATTATTTCTACTCCTAATGTGATAATTGGAAATTTAGAATATGAAAGTGGATAAGTAATGTATAAATGAAATGTGTAGTGGACCAGTGCTTTATTGGGTAAGCAGATTCAACGAAGTTTTATGATAAGTGACTGGTATTGGATACAGTTCTAATTGTTTGGCACTTATATTTTTTTATATCTTGTATAAACGTGCAAGAATGTGACTACCAGACTCTTCTTATTGATCCAATCGATCCTATTAGGTTACTATAATTTATTAAAATTATTTTAATCCTTCCTTTAAGGAAACAATTAAAATAATCACACAATGACAACAAATCTATATCAACAAATGAAGTATATCCTCAATTTGAATAACAAGATAACATAAAGTTGGAGATAGTATGACAATCTTATCAATTACCTAACTCTTCTTACTAATCCAAATGTTACTTTCAAGTTACTGTAATCAACTAAAAGGATTTTAATTCCTTAATGGAAACCAATCAACTTGATTACAAAATAACAACAAATGTGTCTTGATGAAATTGAATATCAACTTGGATACACAAATTCAAATAATAGAGAAATAGCATTGTGGAGACAACTAGATAATTGCTTAAATCAACAAACAATAGACACCGATATGAAGTCACACAACATCAAAGATCTTTTATTGATTTTCTCCAAAATTCATGCATGCATCATGGTCCTTTACAGTATGAGCTATATGATATATATTATGAAAGTCATCTTTTGTATATCTCATATTCTCTCCCTATTCACTCTTACTATATAATCATTACATGTCCAACTTATATATCAATATCTTGAAGAGAGTACACCTCTTCATAAGTGTCTTTTGAAGTTAACAATAAAACATTAACAATTATGCTCTAATGAGCCACAAATGAACTTGTGTTATATGATCTAAATATTCTTGGCTCAAGTGTGTGTCAACATCCTCTGTAGCATTCCTTGCAGCTATCTCCATGATGATCATCTTCTCCAAACACTCATAGACCTCCTCCAGTGTTGAATCCTCATTCTTGACTACTTCCAAGGCCCCATGTAGTATTATTCTACACTCTTTCATCCATTCACTCTGATTCTTTAATTCTCCATCATCTCTGAACAGTGCAGCACCCCTTCCTTTGAAGCACCAACAAACTCCTTGGCATCTGCGTGAAGCTCTTTATAATAATCCTTATGTTTCCTCATCATATCCTCAGCGATTGTAATGGCTCTAGTGTCAGAAGTACTTCTCTTTTGCATTTCCTGGATCTTTTCTTGAATTCTATCATTTATTCTCTTATGTTCCTGAATAGCAGTGTGACTCTTGGAATGGGTATCCATAACTTATCCATCCAAACCATTAGATTATTATTCCTCTTTTGGAATATTATAGAAAGTGTGTCAAATCTGGCCTTGCTCACTTGAGTGTGTACTTGTGATTCCTCGCTTTTATCCTTTCATTGGGAACCTTCTCCTTGAGTTAACATTCTAGTAGATCCTTTGAAGGTGTCCTTGACTGTTTCTCTCAAGAAATCATTTTCTTTCAGCATTCTCTCACTGTTCAACTTGTATAGATCTCGTTCCTTGATCAAGATTTGAATCTACGCTTTATTCAATTTGGCTACATTTATGCCAATGTGACTTGTGACCATAGGATCAATTTCTCCTACTTTTAGTGTCATCACATGACCAAATGCCTCCTCAGTATCAATAATCATAGATTTCTTATGTGGGGGATATAGTGCCCAAATCATAAGGGAGTTCTCATCAAGGTTATATCTTGCTCCAGTGTATACTTTTGTTACCCCTTCTGGACTGGGCTTGTGTTTAGGACCATTATTATGTAAAAAACTATAAAAAAAAGAGAAGAATTTAAATCCAAACTAGGAAGGATCATCACACCAGACTCCTCTAGTAACTTTCTACCTTTCTCTGGAGTCATTTTTTTTATCTCATTCTCCACATCCACTTTCAAGGTGTTCAGAAACTAACTTTATTGATAGGTGCGATGTTTGTGACTGATTCCCTTATTGCTTTCCCTTTTTGTTTGTACAAAAATGATTTAAATTCTTGAGACTTTATGAACTGATCATAAAAAATAGAGGAGTTATAAACCAATTTCCTAGTATCTGTATCAGATGATTCCTCAACTTCTTGTTCTCTATTAGGAGGTTGATACTCTGCAATTCTCAATTTGGGAATCTTGTCAGTTTGGACTTGGGGTTCATTTTCTTCAGAAGATTCCTCACCAGAGGACAACATCTCTGCTTCTTGTAGTTCCTTCATCTTTTGTTCCATTTCTCTATTATAATTATCAATTTCCAATTCAACCTCCTTTTCTTCCATGTTCCTGATTATATCATCATGAGGATATGGCATATGATCATGTTCACCTAGATTCTATTTTTTCCTTGCAAAGCCAATATAACCCTCAGGGTCAAATCCCTTCCTTGGTGTAGCCTTCTTCATATTGAAATGTGATAACTTATCTAAAATAAGATCATATCCTTCCTTCGATACCACAATGAAATCTCCAAAGCACAATGTTCTAGGCATAAATGACTATTTCTCATAGGCACTCAAGTTCATGACATTGGAATAATATAATTGCCTTAAAATCTCTAGATATACAATCCTATTTAGTACAATTTTTGGTAAAAGGAAAGGTGTATCTTCTAAACCACACACTCTGATCATGGTTGAATCAATATAACAATACCAGTCACCCCAATTATGACCTATAGTTGGTGGTTCATTGAAATCCTTGGGCCTTAAAAATATTGTAATCTCATCAGTCAATGAATAATCACAGAGGTGATTATAAAACCTATACAATATCTTGAAAAAATATTCTTCAAAATAAACATAACTAGAATTAATAAACCTGATGTCCCAAATAGCAATCCACAATTGCACTGGTAGTGGCTAATCCTCCTTATCAAATTATGTAATCCTCAATTCCTCTGGCCACATTCCTAACTCCTGTCCATAGTAAAATATCATGTGCATAAGAATGGAATATTTTTTGAAGTGCAGTGTGGGAGATGCATTCTTGATGGCCATTAGCCCTGAGTCAATCCCTCTAGAAATGTGTGAAGCATAATCAAAATGTCTTGCATTGTGGCATTATATGTTTGTAGCAATCACCATTGGCCCTATAGACATGAATTCAGAGGCCTATGTTCCCATTATTTGGCATACCGAGAAGTAAGTATGTTTTAAGTAGGGCTCAAACAAATTAACATGAAAGGGAGGTCCATCATTATCTTCAAGTGGAACTAAGTCTCCATCTTTCCTAGGCCTGTACAATGGTAATCTCCATCCCTTGTAAGTTGTATCCATTCTCCAGTACTCCTTCTCTAAATCTTCATGCACAATAGGCTGGTCACATGTGTCCTCTACGTTGAAAACTTCAAAAAGTGTAGTCTTGGATACATGGATGAAAGGTTCACCTTGTAGGTTGCAAAGAGCTTTAAGGTCTAGATTATAATGTGTGGCCATAAGTTTTATGAGCTCTACATTCACAAAGACATTGGGAACAACCAGTTTTCCCAAATTGAAATTCCAAAGGTTGCAGACTAGTTCAAATCTACTTCTCTGACAATAGTGAAACATGAACAATTCATATCCCCTAATGGGAGTCCACACATCACCTATATGTTTGCATTTGTCTTTTAACTTCTCTACATCAGCCCTCAATTGTGAAAACCTTCTCGCTTTAAGCCCTAAACCAAGCAATTGATCAATGAGGTCTTGGTTCAATTTTTGTTCTTTTGTTTTGGATTCCACCCCTGTTTCAATTTTTTCTTTTTTTCTTTTGGATTGGCTACTTTCACCCTGTTGCTTCCTACTCTTTGTCTTTGCAGAACTTGAACCTTCCATTTAATTCTCTAAGGTGGAAAAATTGAACTATAATTTATCAATTACAAGGAACTTCATATGCTTACTTGTGTATTTCTTTCCACATTGAATTCCTTGACTCCCATTTGATCTCCCGTCCTTCCCATTGCAACTTATGGAAAAATCTCTTAGTTCATTCTCTGTTCAATTAGAATTTACATAAGGTTCATTCATGCAGCAATTAATGTCCACCATTGGAAATGAATGCAATTTAGGTTTTTCAAATTTCAAAATTTCAAGGCGAAACAAGAATGTTGCATCGGTGAAACCCCTTTAATCTTAGACTGAACAATGTGTTTTATTTGGCACCACTTTTTTTTATACATTCATAACTAATCGCCAAGACATAACTAAATATCCCTTCAATATGAAGTGTCCCTTAGATTCTCATTCTTAGTCGGGAAGATCACCTAATACTCTTACCAATATTGTACAAGTTCTCTCAATGTCAAGGTGGTCTGAACCATTAAAAATACTTTTACCCATCACCTAGTGTCTTTCTAACAAATTGTGACCATTCCATGTTACCATCAAGCTGACATGTACTATCGTTGAGAGAACAAAATTCCTTTCTGATGATCTTGGTCTCCCCAATGCATTTCCTTTACCACTTTGTTCATCAGGATAATTCAGTGAGACTTTCCCCAAAAGCATCTTTCATCAGCATCACCCACATGGTTGGAGAGATCTGAGGGACTTACCTCGATTATACATGTCTCCCCAATATAGTTGTTCTCTTGCTTCATTGGTGAAAGTACACATATTTCTTCCCGACGAGGCTTCTATTGGTGTGACTTACAATCTCAGTATGATTTGAAAACTTTACTCTGATTACCTTTCTCTTTCCGATAAGCTTTCATCAGTGAAAATGGTAGGCATTGTCTTCCCGATTATGCACACATGTAATCTTTGGGGTCTTTGATCCCTATGACTTGATTCACCTCTTCTTGATATGCAAAAAATGTTCAAATTGAAAGGCTACGACTTGATGATTAGAAGGACATGCACACATAATCTTCCCAATAAGGACCAAATGCTTTTAAAACTCTTGCTCAGCAATGACCAAAGAGATACTTATATGTCAAAGGCCAAATTAATGGTATCATTGGTTAACATGGGTTGTGAAATGGATCTTGTCACACTAATTTAAACAATTTTTATTGATCATGAAATTAAGGTGTGGCAATTTTTTGTGGTATATGCAAGATAGGTAGGTGAAGGCTAGTAAAAATGTGAGATTTTTCTAGTTCTAACAGGTGGTCATCATGAGTTCTCCATCTATCACTTCTTCTTCACTTGTATATTTTATTTTATTACATCATTTCTATTTTGGAGAGGGGCTTTTATTTCCCACTGGGGCTTTCTCCTTTACTCAACTTTATGAGATATTTGTACATAAGTAACTAACATGTCCTAGTAGTTGAGACACATCACTACTGCATACAATACTCCCTAGATTACACTAAGGGGTGTGGGGGGTATTAGTGTAAATAGAGTCATTATCATACCTAGTTAGATAATCACCTTTCTAGGATTAACCTATTCACACCTAGCTTAAGTTTACTTAGGTTTCTTTTGATCTTGTCTCACTTCATAGAATTGATACATGTGTCCCCATTCCTTTAGATACCTATTGAAACTTTCTCACATAATTTTCAAGTGATCTCACAAGTGTTCCACCTTTGGAGGAGTAGTCAGAGTTTCACTCCTACCTTCTCACCTTCTCATCCTTGGCTATATATGCAATAATTGATCATTATATTATATACTCTTCATTTCATTTTTGATATAAATACTATTGTGCATATTTGATTTATGTGTGGATGTTGTTTCATGATCTCTTTGATCTTGGCATTCTCCAGAACTAATTGTGGATGTTCTGCATGGAACTCTAAACATGGTCCAAGATTGCCAAACAAAATTCCTCCCCTTAGGAATAAATAGAACCAATGACACATGTAGGATACCCTTCCATTCCTAGAAGGAATGCCAGGGAAGAAGGATACAAGTATGTGGAATCTACTCAAATTTCACAATGCTAGGAGTCCCAATATTAGTTCAAGAAGGTGAAAATGTGGGACAATGTGAAAACTAATGTAGAGAATAGAACAAGAATGCCATACTATGATAAAAACTGATATAAATAATCAAGTACAACTATAGAAGATGTCAACATGAATGATGTAGTTGAAACTATAAAATCATGAGTAACTATAGAATCTACCATTGTAGAATCATATAACTATGGAAAAAGAATAAGAGGGTATAATTGTATCCTCAAAAAATCTAAAGACTGTGACACACATTCTTGTGGGATGTCATCAAAGATGAGATAAATTTTCTTAATACTGTCATCAACATATTATATGTAGGATTCAACAAATAAATAATATATGTCCTTTAAGTAATCATCCCAATGATCAATAAGAGATGAATATTCCCGTGATGTAGCATCCACACAAGTCTGATCATGAAAAACTATATAATCAACATGTGTTGAAAGTGAAGAGACCTCAACATCTTGATGCTAACTCAAAGATGTAGGAGTAGAATCTTGTATAAGAGTCATAAAAGTTGAAGAATCAATTGTTTTCTCTAGGACAAGGTGAATATTTGATGGCCCTTTTTTGTTCAATTATTTACCAATAATTTAGCACTTCTAAGGTATCTTCATCTTATGGAATATTATCACAATCATCTAGTGGAATTGACATATCAAAAAGAGTCTCATTTGTGAATGGAGGATCATCTAGATCTCCATACATCTCTCATATTTTAATCCAACAATGAATAGGGAAATAAAAATCTAATAGGATGATCTATGTAGGTGTCAACATTAACATGCATAGTTCCAATAATATTCCATATCTTGATATACCACTATATGTTCTCCCAATCCTTTTTTGGTTGAAGAAAAACTTCATAGAAGTAGGTCAAGAGGTTAAGCCATTTGAAATGCTTCATCTTTCCACCTCACCAAGCCTTGTAGTTCCCTCTATTTAATTCAATAATTGATGGATGAGGTGATATACTCATCATATTCTCCTTAGAGTAGACTATTCTAACAAAGGGAAATTCATAACTAAGAACACAACCCCCCAAATACTCAATCATAGAACCCCCCAAGAAAAATGATTTGGAACTTTACACTTAGTGCACTTATAATTGCACTTGCAATAAAAAAGATAATTGGACTATTGATCTTAATGCTTATGATTGTCAAAATAATATTAGAATAATTTGTGATTGATATGCAATAGATCAAACTATAATCAATGTAATACAATTTTTTACCATAATGACTATAAATTGGTAGCACCACTATGAAGTAAACAAAAAAATATGCACTTTTTAAAAAATGCACTTGAAAATGTGTCTGTATGAGCCTCAATGGAGCCTCGAAAGTTCCCAAAATGAGAATGGTTCAACAACACTTATGAAAAAATGCAATTTCTAGAAAATATGTGCATTAAAATAAAAACCATCTACACTAGAACATAGAGAACAAAAAAATAGCTTGAAACAAAAAAATATCTCAAAGAGGAGGTTGTGAGCCCATGATATGAGCCTTCAAAGTTGAATTGCATATTTGAAAACACCATTAGAGAGGGGTAAAATTTTAAAAATCACTTTACACCAAATTTAGCAGATCTGCCACAAAAATTAGTGGTTTTCCAAAGATAGAAGTCCACCTACTAAATTTGGATCTTTGTTAGATCTGAAATCTTTGCAAAATTTGGAGGCCTTTGCTAAATCTGGGGGTTTTTCCAAATTGGCCACAAACTTTAATAGATCTGGTAGAGGTTTTTTTTTCTGAAATGTTTATTTTATTTTCAATTTTTTATTTTTTGAATTATATATATATATATATATATATATTAAATTAAAAAAATTATAGAAAGGGGAGAGTGGTCATGTGGGCCTCTCTCTACACCCCACTAAAAAGGGTTGAGCCCTATATATGGCTCTTGGCTCGATGAGAGTCTACAGACCCTATATGGACTAGAACCTCTTTAATAAAGGGGTCGATGCCCTTGTATGAGGACCGACAAACCCTATTCAAGGTACCATCAAGTACCCTTTTTTTTAATAAAATATTTAGAAGAAAAATTGTGAGGGGATAGTAGTTGTGCGGAATCAAATTGTTGTTATACAACTTGTGCTTATAATATTCATTCTTACCACATATTTATACTATATATTATAAATAATTAGTCCACTTGTAAATCAAAAAATAACCAAATGATGGTCAAGATGGACCCATACTTGAATACATGGAAACCTATGAATTTTATATAAAAAAATATAAATACATTAATTAACAAGTGAAATAAATATTTTTTAGTTTCAAATAAAATATCAAAAATATCCATTATAAGTGTGTCATTTGTAAAATAAGATGCTCATTTAAACCAATATTCTTGTCATAGTGAAAAAATATTATTCTTATGTGTACAACTATTGGGGTAGAAATACATATGCATTGGAGTATGTCATATTAATAGTTTTTCCTATCACAAATATAAAAAGGTGAGCATAATAAATACCTTGTATTTTCCTATGAAATGTGAAGGATTGTCAAAAAGTATTAGTGTTCAACTATTGGTCCATTTGTGTTTGATATAAAGTTAGAGATAGCACAAATTTATGGTTACCAATAGGAATTTGGTCCATTTAGGTTCCATATAAGTTATATTTTAAATATAAATATGATATTTTAACAACTATACTGTTAGAAAATGTACTTTAAATTTCCACACTATGTTTAGGTCCCTTAATAAATTAGACTTAATTAAGCCTCTAATTTCCTAAATTATGCATTTACAAGCCTAATTAATTACAATTTCCGAAAGGGGAGTTGTGATTTAATTAATGCAATTATTATTTTTAACACCAAGAAATGAATAGGTCTTGATTATTTAGGCCAGGACCCATTCAACCTTGGGTGAATGGGCCCCCCTTAAGATCACAAGTTAAAATCTTAAACATGTTTTTGGTAGCATCTTAAGGTCCTAAATTCAAGATTGAAGTGTCAACGTGTAATTTTTAATTTTCTGTTAGAAAATTGTCTATAAATATAAGGTATTTTTATCAATTCAAATCCTAGAAAATTCATGAGAGAAAAAATTAGAGCTAAGACTATTGTCAAAGGTGTTAAAGAGTATATTTCTCAAACATTTGTTGCAGCATTCAAGACCTCAAGCATCGTGCATGTTTTTGGAGCTAACATTGTGATTTAGGTTTCAAGCATTCAAGTCAAATTTCAAGCATCAAGATCAACATCAATAATCTAGCCATTCATGCAAGATAAATACCTTGGAGAGATCTACCAAGTTGCAGTCTTTCAAGGGTTTCAAATCAAGGGTTTGGTGAGTTTAAACATAGAAATTGTTCATTCATCATTCCTTCATGTTTTATTGTTTCAATTCAAGTTTTAATTATCAAAATGGGGTTTGACCAAGGTAAACCCCCATTCACCAAAACAAACAATTTTTTCCTCTTGTGTGTTTTGTAGATCTTAGGTTGAAGAAGGATTGAAGATCTATCAAACTACAAAATTGGAAAAGTTGAAAAAGTTGAAAAAGTTGTCAAAGTTGTCATCAAGCCACAAAAACTCACCTACATAATTTATTTCTGACTTTTGATTGTGAAATTCAAGGAATTTGGGAGTGCAAACATAGGACCAAAGGACCCAAAAATTGATTTTAGAAAGCCCTACAAAGACCCATTCACCCTTGGGTGAATGAGTCCCAGAGGACACTCAACAACAACATTTTGATGATAGGTGCAAAAATACTAAACCATCTTAGATCTGTCTGAAAGTTTCAAGCTCCATTAGATAAAGGTTTAATCTTCTCATTTCATGTGTTGCTTTACATTTTTGGGTTTATTTACTATTTTTAGTCTTTCTCCCAAAAGTATTGTTTCAATGGATTTGCCCCATCCTATATCATAAGGAAAACAACAAGATCTCCTTCAAGGTTGACTCACTTAAGGGCTAAAAGTCAACCTTTGCTTAAGGGATCTCTTTTTCCTAATGAAATAGAGGGAAATAGGTGCATTATACACCATTTTCCCCTTTTTATTTATAGTAAAATTGGTGAACCCCTATTCCATTATGCACCTGTGCATATTTTTCCTTTATTTCATTTTGGTGAACTTGACATTCTTGCACTATAAACTTTTTGAATTTGGAGTCCATTCAAACCCTAGATATAGGATTTGCATTGCATTGCATTGATTTGTATCTCATTTAGGTTTGTTAACTTGCATTAGTTTGCATTTCATTTAAGGTTTTAGGTTTGCATTTCCAATACTTTAAAATCCAAAAAATTCAAAAGTTTACATTAATTTTGCATAGTACTTGCATGTTAGTGTATGTTCAATCATTCATATTAAAAAATTGAGTCAAAATTGTATTTCAAAAAGTGCCATATTGTTCATCATTTATCATACATTGCACTTGTATTTAGACATCAAATTATGGAAAAATCTGTCACTAAAAGTATAGTTTATAACCTAAAATAGGAAACCCTGGATTTGAATTTCAAACTCAAATTTAAATTTTTGTAACCCTTGTGGTAGGAATCATTCACCCTAGGGATAATCTATCCTTGTACAAGTTTTGTTTCCAACTTTTGGGGGGCAGTGATTTGTCTCTACTTGTATTCCTCTGATCTGCTATTAAATCTAGGCTTTAGTTTTGGGAATAAGAAAACCTTTTCATTGTTTTCATTAGGTTTAATTGGTCTAGTTAAGTGCATTATTTAAAATCAAAATTCGAATTACAAGACATCATTTTTAGGTTTTTGCATAGTATAATCTGAAAATTGCTATCTCTTTTGCATACTTGCATTGCAAGTCATATTCTAGGGTGTTTCATTGCATTTATCTAGAAGTTATTCTCCATTTTGGGTCCACCTAGGTTCGGTGAAACTTGTATGAGCTCCCCAACTTGGTGTCCTATTACCAACACTATAGTGAGACATAGTTTGAGACTCATACCATCCTGTGTTCTGATGCAATGCTAGAGGGAGAATACTCAAACAATCTCATTTTCCAAAACTCAAACAAACCTTCCATGTCCTTGCAACTAGGAATCCTTTTTCCTTCACAAAAACATTAGTTTGATGACACCAAACTGATAACAATGCTCAAAACCTCTTGTTTAATCTTCAAGATACCTTAACCAACAATGAAATAATTTTCCTATACATAATCCCAAACCTTAACACTTCAAATGTGAGAATTCTCAAGGCAGACTGTCCTAATTTAGCATTTAGGCCTTTTTAGCCCACACTAACAATCCACATCAATTTCCAAAGCCATATATTTTTTCTAATGCCTCAAACAAATGTAATTATTTTTGCACATACATATTTAACCATCTCCCAAATTGTAATCTTAATATCTTATCAAACTCTTACTCTAATCCTTCATTTTGATTCCAACAATAGGACTGTCAATAGTCTGCTTAAACAGAACAGTCAAAATAAGGGACTCAAACCTCATACCTTCACCAATATTTAACTTGAAATGGACTCGACCATACCTAAACAATTTTCCAAAATAAAATTTACATAAGAAGGATTCACATTTTACCAAAAAAATTCATGAAATTCACACTGTATTCTGGTTTTACCAGTCCTTTGCAAAATAATAGATCTAGGTCTTATTGATTTTGATATCTCCAACCTCAAATCTCTTAACCATTCATTAAAACATATTTATTTATACTTTCATAAGCTTATTTAATCACCAAAAGTCATTTTTAATCATTTCTTTACCAAACCCTAGGTGTGATCTTCTTGAGACTTTGTTTTACCAATTTGTACATATATTTACAGTCTGAAACTTAAAATTTTCCACACTTCAATCTCAATAATTCGGTATAAAAATTCAAGAATATGGAGGAAGATGCTACCAAGATTAACTCCACCTAATATTAGCATATCTCAATGGATAAAACGAGAGAAACTCATTTTACAATAACTTTGTTTACCCTAACAAGGTTTTTGATAGTTTCATGAAAAATCACTATAACTTACTCAAAACCAAACCAATCTGCATGAAACAAAGTATGTGAGGAATTTTATTGATTATATTCTCACTTACAACTATTTATGCATGATTTTCAATCTTTACAAACCCGTACACCTTCAGAAAACAGAGGATTTCTGTTGAAATGCATAAAAAATAGTGTTTCTTTGTTGATCAAAACCTTGTATTCAATCACCCACCGAATACAAATGGAGATACAAAGCCTATTTAAAGGCATAAAACTTACCTTTCATCTACCAGATAATTCCTAAATACCTTTCAATGCCTACACTAAAGTGACCCTTCATATTCTCTATGCAACTTTTACATTTTCTTACTTTTTTGTGACAATATTTACACTTTTTCACCTCTTATGACAATTTTGACACAAATGGCATAAATACATAGAGAGTGGTCAAAATTACCTTGATATAATGTAAAACTACATGAATTTTATCAACCTTTAAGACGTCTTCAATGGAATCATGATGTTGTAAAGGTGATCCTACACCATACTCCCGACCAAGAAAATTTCCAAGTCCTCTTGAAATGGATGTTGTCAACAAAATTGCACCCTTGATATGCTCTGTTACTGTCCCACCTTGAAGCTACTCCAAATCACCTTCATTTTTACCTTGGGTTTGAATTTTCCCATGAAAATTATCCCTCTGTCTTGACTACCCTCTGAAATCAGATTCACATGCTTTTATTCATCTCAATACCTTGTTTATCATTTTGTCCTTTGATCTTCAACTTGTTTCCTATCCAAAACATTAGCACAATAAAGAAATGACTCATTGAATTTATCACAATACCTCCCTCTTTTCCCAATTATTTGAAAACCTCCAAGACCAATTCATTCATGTTCATCCCTTTAATCAACTCAACCTCTGAAATCAGGTCTCTCATTTCTGTCATACCTTCATTATCATGCTTGGGAATGTCTACAACAGTTTTACCTTCTTCATCTATGAACTCTTCATTTGCATCTTCAAATGCTTCATCTTCTTCTTTCTCTTTTATCTTCATTTGTCTTCTCCTTTTTTCTATCTTCTAAATGGGCCATGTAACTTTTATTTTCACTTTCAAATTCCAACTTGTGGCTTGTTTATACAGCTACTCAATCATCTTGGTGCAGGAGCACCTAAAGCATGTATTTGCAAAAAATCATCATTTAAAGGTTCGTTATGGGAGGGAATAGGAATTAGGGGTAATTTGAGTCATTTTATGTTAAATAAGGTTTTTTAAGACCATCATTTATGTAATTGGGGTTTTTAGTGTCATTTGGGTTAGAATGCAAAAATTTGCATAATGATGTAATTGTTGTCAACAACTTGTCAAACAAATGCAAAATTGAAGAATGTGAAGGGTCTAGGTAGTTGTATGGTCAATTATAGGCGTTTCATGGGTAGTTTTGGATTTGAATATGTATAAATTTCCTCTTAAATGCTTGAGGAAGGTTGTTGAAGAGTTTTTTGGGAGAAGAATTCAATCAAAGAATACATATTTCAGTCAATTTTCTAAGTTTTTATTCATTTTATGCCTGTGTACAGTTCCGTATAGTAGGGTTTGGCTTCTTAATGGTTTGAACATGTTTTAAAAAGGTTTTGTACTCATAAAAAATTCATTTTTAAGGATTTTTAGTGAATTTAGAGCAATCTAAGGACTGATTCCTTGAAACTAGTCAAAAAAAGGGAATTAGTGTTTTGAAGGTTAAAATGTAATGAACAGGCCATTCCACCTTCTATAGTTACTATACCTAGGTGTAATGGGCCTTTTTAGTTTATAATTAGTTCTAGGAAGGTTTGATTGAGGTTGAGAAAGTTTTGAGAGAGAACTCCATGCTACCCTGTAGTAAAAATTGAGTTTTAGGCCTTAGAATCAAGGCTAGAAAGAGTGAAATGATGCTTGGGGAAGAATACTAGGTAGAATCCCTTAAAATTTGTGTTATTGGAAGTATTTAGTGATGTCTAGAAGGTCTGAGTGAGTAGAACTGGTCAGATGTGTGAAGAAGGTTGAAACCCCAATTGGAAAAGGGTGAAAATAAGTGAAAAAGAGTGGTTTTATGAAGGAAGTGTGTATAAATCAAGAGGGAAGCATAATGTAATGTTTTTTTCAGCATTTGAAAGTAAAATTATGGAGGATTAAAGTGGTTTCAGGCTTGAGAGTGGTCTGGACATAGGACTTTCAATAAGCCCTAGTTGGAATGGTGAAAAGAGAGGGTTTTGAAGAAATAAGTCTTAGTATGTGTATGGTGCCTTGAAATTTGATGAATAATATGTTTTGAGGGCAGTTATAAGACTATTTTGTGGTTTTGGTGGTTTGTGATAAGTTTAGAGACAAGGTCCTTTGGAAAATAGGGCTAATTGGAGCTCGTTTCAGCCTAAAAAGTCAATTTGAGAATTGATGGTCTAAAGAACCCTAAGGTGAGTTTGAAGTATGTTTTGTGCCAGTTTAATGGGTCCCTATAAGTGTGAGTGGTTGGAGGATTTTTTACTATGGTTGTGAGTTTTGTATACACCTAAAAATGGTCACATCACATTGTCTGGTAATTAATTGAATATTTTTAATATTTAATTAAATCTTCGAATTCCATCTACGTATAAATAAATTTAAATAATTTATTTATATTGTTCATTATTTCATTTCGATTAAATAAATAACTTTATTTTATCATCTTTTCTTATTCATTTCTTAATTAATTAAATAAACATTACGATTTATTTATATTAATTATCAATAATCTTGGCTTGAATATTTTATTCAAATAAAGATTAAATATTTCCTCTCTTTTACTTATATTCTTCTAAATGTTCATTCATCATTAAATATTTTAAATATTTAATGTAATTCTTCTAATATCCATTTCCAATTAAATATTTTTAAATATTTAATTAATTCTTCTAAAGTCACATTACAATTAAATATTCCAAAATATTTAATTAAATCTTCCATAGTGTTAAAATCAAAAATCAAATTCAATAAATGAAATTAAATAAATTTATTTATTTATTTAATTTGGGGATTATCTTCAACAGCCGTGAAACAAACTGCCGAAACAGAAAAATTAAATTCCTCTGTTTCTATGCAGGCTTGTTCCCGTGGGTTGAAGACAGGCATCCATCCTTCTCTCCAACCTCTCAACCTCTTCCATCTTCTTCTCAACCTCTCCATCTCTCACCTTTCAATTTTACCAGATAACTTCACGGTCGTTGATTCTTGCCAGCCAGCATTGTCCTTGCAAAAAGCTATAAATAAGACAGCCAGGTCTTTGAATTCATATAGAAGCTTTCAACAGGAAAATTATAGTCAATTTGTAATAGCATAGCCTTCATAAGCCTTTTAGCATTTCCATTTCATAAGCATAATATAGAATCATGGCATATTCACTTCAAGTCATAGCATTTTCCATTTACAGCCCCTGCGCATAATCCACAGCCCTTGTCCATATCCGTCAGCATTCTCACCTTTACCAACATCTAGGATAGAATTTCCTTTGCATACTCATTCTACAGATAGCCATTTGGAGAAGCTAAGCTTACACAATCTGAGAGTAGCAGCTTCAAACAAATCTCTGGAGATAGAGAAAGATGGAATGCTTTTGAAGATTTCCTACTTATTTTAATTGTATTTCAAATTTCTTTAGTTTAAAGTTCTATCAATTGTGTTTTGTTTTCAATTTGATTGCATAAATCTAACATACACATTTTTGGCGCCCACCGTGGGGCTCTTGCCCCTGTTTCTCACATCTTTTTGCAGGTTTCTTTGACATGTTACGGCCAAAAATAGCAGATTAGCGCAAGAAACACGTTTTAGAAAGTTTATACCCAGTTCAGCGCATTTGAGAGTTCCTGCAGCGCATTTGAGAGTTCCTGCAGCACTCTTGAGAGTTCCTACAACACATTTGAGAGTTCCTGCAGTGCTCATGAGAATTCCTGCAGTGCCCGTGAGAGTTCCTGCAGCACATTTGAGAGTTCCTGCAGCGCCCGTGAGAATTCCTGCAGCGCCCATGAAGACTGTTATAGCGCATGTTTCAAAAACTTGCAAATTGTAATTTGTAAGTTTAATACAGTTTAACTGAATCCGACGCAACCGCGGACAGTTAATAATTGTAAATTGGAATGAACCAATCCTAGGGTAGACACATAACTTAAAACGAAGCAATCCTAGGGTAGACACATAACTTAAAACGAAGCAATCCTAGGGTAGACACCTTAAATTAAAAATGAAGCAATCCTAGGGTAGACATTTCACATTTGATTTTGGGGCTAAAAAGAAATTTCGTGTTTGTGTGAAGCAATATCTTCACTTAGCATAGAAATTTTTTATTTTGGGCTTAAAATAAATCGTTGTTTGCTTTGTTTTTGGTGATAGGCCTATGCTCTCCCCTTAACTGGGTGATCAAAATGCCAAACTCACCTATTTTACTTTATGCATTTTACAGTTTTATTAACACCTTTTAGAAGGCCTACCGTAGTGGGAAAAAGTACTCACCCTACGGGAACGACCTAAGTGGGAACAACTAAAGCCAAGTTTTCCAACCCACTTTAATCAAATGCAGATGGTTGATGAAAATCCCATTCGATGGTAGTGTGCATTGATAACCATCCCCAAAGCCTTTGTTTTAAAGGTAGGGAGGTCTCTCGAGGGAGTGTATCATTTGCCGCACCGAACGGAAACCCTTACTAAGAACTTAGTGTAGTATCTTACCGAGTCAGTTTCTGAACATCATATTAATCACAGTGCAGGGAAGGGAAGAATCTACCCCCAAGATACTCACCATATAACTACCAAGGATTGTTTGCTCAGGGGATCCGGTATCCACTTCCATCACTCTGAGTACGCACCTAGAAAAGACAAAAACATGGGCGCCCTTTCGGGGGTGACACGGCTGTGTGAGTCAACGCAGTTTTAAGATGTGGGCTATTGATTACTATGATGACCTACTTGAGAACTAAGAGTGAGTCTGTTTGAAATGCTTATCATGTGTAAAACCTGTTAAAACAATTTTTGAAAAATATTTTGGTCATACACTTGATGTTTAGCATAGGACCTAAGACAACTACTTTACAACTTGTTTGATGTGTTTTCAATACATTAATTTAGATAAGATCATCCAACATTCACTATCACATTGATTACTCTCATGTTACAAGATTGGAAATCCACAACTTTTGTAAAGAAATCCGTTTTCAAAAGGATTAAAAAGTCAAAGAAACCCCTTAACCACAAAAAATTATTGAAGAAGAGAAGATTTTTGTATCAAAGTCGAAAAGTTTTACTCAAGTATAGAACCTTTCTTCATAGGTATCATGATTGTGTTAGAGGTCTTTCTGATGATTATGCTATAGAACCTTTGTACTCACAAGCTTTCTTTCAAAGAAGAGCCCTTTCTCAAAGGCATAACCATAGTCAACGCATTCGTTTCAATTATATTCCCCAACTTGCAATTGAATAATCTACTCGTCCAAATCAAATTTTGCAATAGAGAACTTAGATTACATTAGGCATCCATCACAAAATCCATCCTTTTACAAAACTATGATCAAAACTTTATAAAGTGCAAAATCATCATTTTCTTGATCTTTTTGCTTAAATTCCCATCAACAGGATTTTTCATCCTTTCAATTAGGGAACAACACAAGCTAAAGATTAGAAACCTTAGTAAGTCATAGAATCTTCATTCTATCCAGACTTTTATATCCATCGTAAATTGCACTATTTCACATTCTTTTGATCAAAAGTGAGTAAGAATTTGGAACAAAACTTATGCCTGTCTTCACGAGATCTCAAAAACACATGGAAAAAGATGAGGGAGAAACCACTATAAGCAAAATGGGTGACCATACTGAAAAAGAAGAGGATACATTTAATGCTAATGAATTAACAGAAGAAAAGCTTCAAGAAGCAGAGCAAGATCCTCAATTTCATACTCTTATGGAAAGGATTTTAGAATGAAACAAAGAAAGATATTTTCTTTCATTAGATAATCAAGGAGCTAAGTTACCTCACAATTTTGACATAGAAGGGATTAAGCGAAATCCTGAAACTCCTCCTACTGACTTTAGTGCCCTTACTCAACAGATAAAAGTATTACAAGGGCAAATAAAAGAGATGCAAGGGGGTACAACAAAGAAGTATGTTTTGGAAGACATATCTCCTTATCCATTTGATAGGAGTCTTCAAATGATCCCATTTCCAAAACATTGCGAAATCCCTAAGTATGATAGGTACAATGGAAAAACTGATCCTATTGACCATGTGAGGGATTTCTGAAATATGAGTCTAGAATTTGCCTATGACGATACATACTTAATGTGATTATTTCTGTATACACTTAAAAATGGTCATATCACATTGTCTGGTAATTAATTAAATATTTTTAATATTTAATTAAAATCTTTTGATTCTATCTACGTATAAATAAATTTAAATAATTTATTTATATTGTTCATGATTTCATTTCGATTAAATAGTTAATCACCTTTTCATATTCATTTCTTAATTAATTAAATAAATGTTACAATTTATTTATATTAATTATCATATAATCTTAGTTTGAATATTTTATTCAAATAAAGATTAAAATATTATAATTCTTCTAAATATCATTTATAATTAAATATTCCAAAATATTTGATTATTTCTTCTAATCTAATATTCATTTTTAAATCATTTCAAAATTCCTCTAAATCAATTCAAAAATCTATTCATAATTAAATATTTCCAAAAATATTTAATTAAATTCTTCTAAATATTTCAAAAATCTTCTAAAGTCATTCATGATTAAATATTACCAAAATATTTAATTAATTCTTCTATAGTTTTCAAAAAATCAAATATCAAATATCAAAAAGCAATAAAGGAAATTAAATAAATTTAAATATTTATTTAATTTGGGATTTATCTTCAACTCCCGGGAAACAAACTGCCAAAACAGAAAATTAAATTTCTCTGTTCCTGTGCAGGCTTGTTCCCGTGGGTTGAAGACAAGCTTCCATTCTTCTCTCCAACCTCTCAACCTCCTCCCTTTTCTTCTCAACTTCTCAATCTCTCACCATTCAAACATACCAGACAATTCACAGCCGTAGATTCTTGCCAGCCGGGATGAAGCCTGCAAAAATCTATAAATACAGCTGCCGGGAGCTCCAAATCATATAGAATTTTAAGCAAGTAAATTATAGGCAAATTGCATAGCATCCATAGCATTCATAGAGTACTTTCATAGCAATAGCATAGAATCATAAGCATAGTAGCAATAGAATCATGATATCTCTCATTCACAGCCCCTGTGCATAATTCACAGCCCCTGTCCATATCCGTATCAATAATCCATCTTCACCATCATTTAGGATAGTTTTCCTTTGCATACTCGTTCTGCAGCAGTCATTTGGAGAAGCTCACACAATCTGAGAGCCAGAAAGCTTCAAACCAATCTCTGGAGATAGAGAAAGACGGAACGTTCTTGAAGAATTTTTATTTTATAGCCAAGTTTATTTCAAATTTCTTCAATTTAAAGTTCTGTTAATAGTGTTTTGTTTTAATTAGATTAACAATAGATTACACAACACATTTTTGGCGCCCACCGTGGGGCATTTGCCCCCTTTTTAATGTTTTGTTTATAGTTTTTTTTGACAGGTTACAGGAAAAACAG
The DNA here is from genome assembly GCA_007258455.2 of Sequoia sempervirens. Lineage (NCBI taxonomy): Eukaryota > Viridiplantae > Streptophyta > Pinopsida > Cupressales > Cupressaceae > Sequoia > Sequoia sempervirens. The sequence continues at coordinate 540,461,273 of VDFB02000017.1, read as the reverse complement.
CGGAATAGCGCAGACGACACGTTTTCGGAAAAACACTTCCAGTTTAGCGCCCGTGACTAATCTTTCAGCGCCCGTGACTTATCCTTCAGCGCCCATAAAGTCTGTTTCAGCGCCCTTGAAGTATTTTTCAGCGCCCGTGATTAAAATTTCAGCGCCCGTGACTAATCCTTCAGCGCCCGTGAAATCTGTTTAGCGCCCGTAAAATCCTTCAGCGCCCATAAAGTCTGTTTTAGCGCCCTTAAACTCTGTTTTAGCGCCCGTGATAAATCTTTCAGCGCCCGTAATGTTTATTTCAGCGCCCATAATATTTCTTGCAGCGCAAATTTTTAAAACACTGTAATCTGTAATCTGTACTCGTAGTTTAGTTTTAACTGATTCCGACGCAGCCGCGGACAGTTAATAATCTAAGGATAAAATTAACCAATCCTAGGGTAGTCATCTAAAGGATAAAACGAAGCAATCCTAGGGTAGCCATTTAAAGAAAAATGAACCAATCCTAGGATAGACACATCATTTTTCAATTTTAGCTTAAAATGAATTTTCTGTTTATGTGAAGCAAAATCTTCACTTAGTTTAGAAAATTTCAGTTTGGTGCTTAAAATTGAATCTAGTGTTTGCCTTGTTCATCAAGTGATAGGCCTATGCTCTCCCCTTAACTGGGTGATCAAAATGCCAAACTCACTTATTCCTTTTTATGCATCTTTAAGTTTTATTACAACCTTGTAGAGAGCCTGCTCTTGTGGGAAAAAGTACTCACCCAAGAGGAACGACTCAAGTGGGTTCAAGCCAAAGCCAGGCTATTCCACCCCACTATAAAATTTAAAGCAAAATTGGGGAAACCCTCTTTTGACGGTAGTGTGCATGATAACCATCCCCAAAGCCTTTGTTCTAAAGGTAGGGAGGTCTCTCGAGGGAGTTTATCATTTGCCGCACCGAACGGAAATCCTTACTACGAACCTAGTGTAGTAACTAACCGAGTCAGTATCCAAACATCATTTCAATTACAGTGCAGGGGAGGGAAGAATCTACCCCCAAGATACTCACCATATAACTGCCAAGGATTGTTTGCTCAGGGGATCCGGTATCCACTTCCGTCACTCTGAGTACGCACCTGGAAAAGACAAAAACACGGGCGCCCTTTCGGGGGTGACACGGCTGTGTGAGTCGACGCAGTTTTAAGATGTGGGCTGTTGATTGCTATGATGACCTACTTGAGAACTAAGAGTGAGTCTGTTTGAAGTGCTTGTCATGTGTAAAACCTGTTAAAACAATTTTTGAAAAACATTTTGGTTACACACTTGATGTTTAGCATAGGACTTAAAACAAACTGTTTTTAACTTGTTTGATGTGTTTTCATTACATTAATTTAGATAAAGATCATCCAAAACACTCATTATCATATTGATCAATCTCATGTTACGAGATTGGAAATCTACAAAGTTTGTAAAGAAATCCGTTTCCAAAAGGATTAAGAAGCCAAAGAAACCTCTCAACCACAAGAAATTATTGAAGAAACAAAAATTCTTATATCAAAGTCGAAAAGTTTTACTTAAATATAGAACTTTTCTTCATAGGTATCATGATTGTGTTAGAGGTCTTTCAGATGATTATGCCATAGAGCCTTTGTATTCACAAGCTTATTTTCAAAGAAGAGCCCTTTCTCAAAGGCATAACCATAGTCAACGCATCCGTTTTAGTTATATTCCCCAACCAGCAATCGAATACTCTACTCGTCCAAATCAAATCTTACAATAGAGAACTTAGAAAACATTAGGCATCTATCATTAAATCCATCTTTTTACAAAGCCATGATCAAAACTTCATAAAGTGCAACAACCATCCTTTTCTAGATCTTTTACTTATATTCCCACCAACAGGATTTTCATCCTTTCACTTAGGGAACAACACAAGTTACAAGATTAGAAAATTTCGTGTAAATCATAGAATTTTCATTCTATCTTGACCTTCATACATACCACATCAATTGCACTATTTCACTCTTTTGATCAAAAGCGAGTAAAATCTTGATACAAATCTATGCCTGTCTTCACGAGATCTCAAAAACAAATGGAAAAAGACGAAGGAGAAACTACAACTAGTAAAATGGGTGATCGAAATGAAAAAGAAGAGGAAACATTTAATATTGATGAGATAACGGAAGAAAAGCTTCAAGAAGCAGAACAAGATCCTCAATTCCATACTCTTATGGAGAGAATCCTAGAACGTAACAAAGAAAAATACTTCCTTACATTAGCTAATCAAGGAGCTAAGTTGCCTCACACCTTTGACATAGAGGGGATTAAACAAAATCCTGAAAATCCTCCTAATGACTTTAGTGCTCTTAACCAACAGATAAAAGAATTACAAGGGCAAATAAAGGAAATGCAAGGAGGTACAACAAAGAAATATGTTTTGGAAGACATATCTCCTTATCCATTTGATAGGAGTCTTCAAATGATCCCATTTCCAAAACATTGTGAAATTCCTAAGTATGATAGGTATAATGGAAAAACCGATCCCATAGACCATGTTAGGGATTTCCGAAACATGAGTCTTGAATTTGCCTATGATGATACTTACTTGATGCGATTATTTCCACGAAGTCTAGGCGTACAATCCATGGAGTGGCTTTCAAAAATCACTCCACCTATCAAAACTTTTGAGGAGTTGATAAATCAATTTATCTCACAATACGCCTACAATATTCAACATCAAATAACAATGCTTGATCTTTGTAAAGTGAAACAAAAGGTAGGAGAACCCTTTACTACATTTTTACAAAGATGGAGAAGGTTATTTGCACGATATTCTCGTCCTATTCCTGAAAAGGAAAAGATGGATATTTTTATCAATAGCCTTGATCCAGAATTAAGCTATAGGCTTAACCTTCATTGTCCTCATAACTTTGAAAAACTGATTGAAAACGCAATCACTATTGAAGGGGCCTTGGTTAAAAGGGGAGTGATAAAACTTGATAATCCAAGTACATCAAATCAAAACAACGATAAAACAAGGTTTTGGAATAGAAACAAAAATGTTGTTAATGATGGTATAGTGGATGCAAATAATTTACGAACAAGACCATCCGTTTTCAATTTATCAAGTACTCCAAGAAACAATTCACAAGGAAATACAATTCAACAAGGAAACAATAATCAACAAGGACAAATTTCCACGCAAGAGAACATGACCAATCAAAATACCAATCAAAATCGTGGTAATTTCAATAATAATCTTGGCAATACCCAAATATCAAATCCGTCTAGACCTTCATTCTTTTCAAATCGACGGACTTTTACTGCTTTGGGTCAATCTCTTGAATCTGCTCTCAAGGAACTTCTTGATAATAAGGTTATCACTTTACCACCACAAAGAGATTATGAGCCACGAGTTAAACCAACATCATGGAATGACTTGTATTATTGCAATTATCATCGATGTAAAGGCCATAGGACAAACAATTGTCAAGCTTTGAAAAATCTAGTACAAGATTTAATTGACAATGGTACTATTACAATTGAGGGACATCATACCAATGATGATCATCAAGCATTCAAAGATCCTTTGCCAAACTACCAAAAGGGGGAAACATCGGATACCAAAGCCAAAAGCATACATAATGTTGAAGACAATATAATCCGTCATATTTATACAGATGATAATCGGATTAATGTTATCAAAATCAAAGGAAAACAAGAATATCAACAGGTTAATGTAACAACAAGAGGTCAAGCAAAGGTTGTTTTAAAAGGAAGTTCGTCTAAAACAACTATTTCTTCTCCAACTCAGTATAATCTGGTTGATCAATTGAGAAAAACATCAGCTCAAATTTCTATTCTTGAACTTCTTAAAATATCCCCCATACACAAAAATATTTTAGAAGAAGCGCTTGTAAACACAACTGTTGATACTGATCTAGATGCAAATAGATTTCAAGCCATGGTAGGACATTTGTCTTCCCCCACTTGTCTTTCATTTTCCGATAAAGATGATGCTTCTATGACACATCCACATAATTCCTCGTTATATCTTGAAGTCATGATCCATAAACATCGAATTAGACGTGTCTTAATAGATGGAGGAGCCGGTTTGAATATTTGTACCTTAAAATTAATAAATGCCTTAGGAATTTCAGAAAATGAAATTGATTCACGAAGGAAGATAACTATTAAGGCATATGATGATGAAGAAAGAGCTTCTAAGGGATTAATATTGCTACCTATCAGAGTGGGACCTGTTGTGAAGAATACTTTTTGTCAGGTTCTAGATCGAGATCTGTCTTATAACATACTTTTGGGTCATCCGTGGATCCATGATATGCAGGCCGTACCATCAACATATCATCAATGTATCAAGTTTCCATATGATGGACAAGAAATAACTATACAAGCTGATTACAATAGTACCCAAACTTGTTCTAATCTTAGGGTGAGTCAAGATGTCTTTGTGCCACACAATAGAGAAGCTCTTGTTGTTTCTTCTTCCAATCTACAAGTCCAATTGCAAGAATTAACAAAGAATCTTGATACTAAGCTGAAATTTAAAGACAAAGGGGTAGGTGAATATTCACTATCTCTTTCTACTTTACCTCCTTCTCCAAGATCACATGGATTACCAACTTTATCAAATCAAAAGATTGCAACTGCTTCTACATCTCAAACTTCCGTGCCAATCACAAAGTTTGATGGAAAATTCATTAGAGCTAATACCACTGAAGAAGAAGCTGAAGATAGGGACATTCTAAATTGGCTATACAAAGATGAAGATGAATCTCTCTTACACATTAAGTTACCTAAAGAACAATATGGTAAAGGGTACGCTATCATGCAAAAGATGGGTTATGAAGGAAATGGTCCTATAGGGAAACGAAGAGAAGGAATTGTGGAACCAATTCAGCCTATTTCAAAGCATTCAAGTGATAAAACAGGACTTGGATATGGTAAAGATAAAGAAGAACTCACTTCACAGCAGACATCATTAGTTCATAAAGGAGAATCTGTGTCAGATAAATCTCATGAATCAGTTTTCCAATTGCAAAATAGTTCAGATACTGATTCTAATGAATATGAATGGGACACCATTTATAAGGATGAATTCTGGAAGGATAAACAAGTTGATATTATACACAAATATGCACCTGTTCTTATACAAGGAGAAGGGTCAAGACCTTCACTCGATTATGTTTTACAAAGCGATCATGACTCAAGTGAGGAAGAATCAGATTCTAACGAGATGGATAATCAACAGGAGAATACCATCATAGACCTTGTCTACCATGAGGATGACAACCACATTATGACTTTGACAATTCAAGACCTTACCCAACCTAATGATCCTATGCCTTTAGTTTATCCAGAACTTATAGATTGGGACATTAACGCACCTATCCATATTCCTACATTCAGTAATGATGAAGATGTTATAACTTTCCTTTGTTCCTCAAATGAAGAAAACAATTGTTTCATTCAAGAATCTTATACTCATGATTTTGACAAGGAGAGTGTCAAGTCTCTTAGCTGCAAAATAAATGAAATAAAAGATGGATCTATTGGTGAAAACCGAAAAAAGGCAGTGATAGATCAAAACAAAAGAAAAATAAAGAGCGAATCTGACAGTGAAAACCTTTCTGAGGCATTGAAGGATGAGAAACTTGACACTCTTCCCAAGTATTATCATGAAAGATCTTCTATTTTGATTGAACCAACAGAATCAATCAACATAAGTACAACAGAGCAGCCAAAAGTTTTGCAAATTGCAGCATCATTAACAGTTGAAGAAGTCCAGAAATTCATGCAATTCTTGAAGGATAATCAAATTAACTTTGCTTGGTCATATGCTGATATGCCAGGGTTAGATCCTAATCTGATAATGCATCATTTATCTATTAACCCTGGGATAAAACCTGTAAAGCAAAAGCTCAGAAAAATGCATCCACATGTTGCATTATTGGTCAAGGAAGAATTAAAGAAGCTTTTAGATGTTGGATTCATTCGAACTATTGACTATGCAGAATGGATTTCAAACATTGTACCTGTTTCAAAGCCAGATGGAAGGATCAGAGTTTGTACAGATTTCAGGGATTTAAATAAAGCATGCCCTAAAGATGATTTTCCTTTACCTAACATAGATTTGATTGTTGACTTAACTGCTGGACATGCAATGTATTCATTAATGGATGGATTCTCAGGATACAACCAGATAAAAATTGCACCAGAAGATCAAGATAAAACAGCGTTTACATGTCCTTGGGGTACTTATTGCTGGAATGTCATGCCATTCGGGTTAAAGAATGCTGGAGCTACTTATCAAAGAGCAATGACAACTATTTTTCATGATATGATGCATACATTCATGGAAGATTATGTTGACGATTTACTTGCTAAATCTCATACACGAGATGAACACCTAGAAATCTTGTCAAAAATCTTTGTCAGAATGGAAAAATTCAATGTTCGACTGAATCCAAAGAAATGTGTCTTCGGTGTTACATCTGGAAAACTCCTAGGGTACATTGTTTCAGAAAAGGGTATAGAAGTTGATCCAGAAAAGGTACAAGCTATAATGGACATGCCTCCACCACGAAATATCAGTCAATTAAGATCCTTGCAAGGAAGATTACAGTCCATCAGAAGGTTTATAGCTCAACTGGCAGACAAAAGCTTGCCATTCACACATTTATTGCATAAAAATGTTCCATTTAAATGGGATGACAAATGTGAAGCAGCATTCAATCAGATCAAGCAATATCTTACACATCCACCAGTTCTAATTCCGCCTATTCCAGGAGAGCCGCTTATACTCTATATTTCAGCAACAGAAGTATCTTTGGGTGCATTGCTAGCACAAGAAGACTCTACAGGTAAAGAAAGGGCTATATATTATATCAGCAGAACCTTAACAAGACATGAGTTAAACTACAGTTTCATTGAAAAAGCTTGTCTTGCAGTAGTGTTTGCTTCTCAAAAGTGGCGACATTATATGTTGACTCATACAGTTAAGCTGATAACAAAGATAGATCCATTGAAGTACCTATTAAGCAGAGCTACTTTAACAGGAAGACTTGCAAAATGGGTAATGATCTTAAGTGAGTTTGATATTCACTATATAGATCGAAAAGCGATTAAAGGACAGGTCATTGCAGATCAGTTAGCTGAAGCTCCTTTACAAGAAGATAATCCAATACATATTGAGTTTCCTGATGCAGATGTCTTTACAGCAACAATTCAGAGACCGTGGGCATTATACTTTGATGGATCATATACACAATATGGCTCGGGGGCAGGGATTCTTTTTGTTACACCTGAGGGACATACCATCTCAAGATCATATCGGTTGATGTTTCCTTGCACAAATAACATAGTAGAATATGAGGCATTACTCATAGGATTAAAGATAGCTTTGGAATGGCAGATTACAGAGCTGGAAGTTTATGGTGATTCACAACTTATCATTAATCAAATCAATGATGATTATCAAACCAAAGATGATAAGTTGCTACCATACAAACACATGGTGGATGATTATAAGAAATATTTTGTGTCAATTAAGTTTTCACAAATATCAAGAATTGACAATAAAGCTGCAGATGCAATGGCTACCATTGCTTCTTTATTACAAATATCAGAAGATCAAACCAAGTATGAATTCTTGGTGGAACAATTGTTTTCTCCTGCATATGATAATCCTGAAAACCAAGTTATATGTCATTTGACTGGTTCAGATTCACCCTTATATGGCAAAACATATACCTATTTGAAAGATAACATCTTGCCTTTAGATTTATCACGAAACCAAAAACGGAATTTTATTCGTCAATCATCCCGTTATACTTTAATTGCCAATATCCTTTATAGACGTGGTCTTGATGGTACACTCCTTAGATGTCTTGAAAGTGACGAATCTGAAAAAGCCTTACAAGAGGTTCACAGTGGTATTTGTGGAACTCATTCAAGTGGTTTGACCTTAGCAAAGAAACTTGTCAGAATGGGATACTATTGGCCTACAATGGAGCAAGATTCTTTTACTTTTGTTAAGAAATGTTCTAAATGCCAGATTCATGGGAATCTTATTCATGCACCTGCACAGGAATTGCAGCCTTTTATTTCAACATGGCCTTTTTCTCAGTGGGGATTGGATCTTGTTGGTAAAATACATCCTTCATCGTCAAATGGTCATAAGTTTATCATCACAGCTACTGAGTATTTTACAAAATGGATTGAAGCTGTTCCTCTAACAACAGTGACTGGTAAACAGATATCTTCATTTATCCTGAATTACATTATTTGTAGATATGGAATTCCTAATTCTATTGTTACTGATAATGGAAGACCTTTTAAGAATCAGGATGTTGATGAACTTTGTGAAAGATTTCATATCCAACACAGGTACTCCACACCTTATTATCCACAAGGTAATGGTCAAGCAGAAGCTTCTAACAAGACTATTTTAAAGATATTAAAGAAGACAGTAAATGATGCTGGACGTGATTGGCATGTTCAACTCAACCCAGCTTTGTGGGCATATAGAACTAGTATTCGCACACCAACAGGAGCTACACCATATGCTTTAGTCTATGGAGCAGAAGCAATCTTACCATTGGAAGTTGAAATACCTTCGCTTAGGGTTTCACTTAAGGGATTGATAAGTGATGAAGACTACCGAGTTTCTCGCCTTCAAGAACTCGAACTGTTAGATGAAAGACGCCAACATGCAGCTGATCACTTGAAAGGTTATCAACAAGTCATATCTCGTAGTTATAACCACAGAGTTAAACCACGGGCATTTCAAGTGGGTGACTTAGTTTTGAAGGAAAATCCACGTAATCAGCAAGATAGAGAAAAGAAAGGCAAATTTGAACCTAATTGGCTTGGTCCATTTGTTATTATAGCAGCATATGGTTCTGGAGCATATCAATTATCCACATCAGAGGGGGACCTGTTTGAAGAGCCAACCAATAGTATTCACCTTAAGAAGTTTTATGTCTAAAAAGTCCTGAAAAAATCAAAAAAATCATAAAAAGTCCTGAAAAAATCAAAAAAATCAGAAAAATCTTGAAAAAGTGCAATAAAAACAAGTGGTGAAAACTTGGCAAACAAGCGCTACTTGTGATCGAAATGGGCTCCTCCATTTATTAGTTTATGTCTTATTTTCACTTTAGGCATCATTCATCCACGTCTATCATCTGTAAATATCTTTCATTATCCATACCATGTAGTGGGAATCTTTAGGTTTCATCATGGCTTGATGAAATTTGTACATATCTTTTATCTTTAGGTTGTGTTTATATTGGGGGCAAAACGCAGAAAAATACAATAGAGGGGTAACGAGCTTTCCAAATATCTCAAGCAGGCAAATAACAGTTTGACAAAACACAACCTCGTCAAATCAACTCAAATCACAAACATATTCATGTCAATCGAAATCTAAACAAAATGATCCAAACAAACTATCGACATGCAGAATATCAATAATGGTAACCAAATTGGATGATCTTAATCTGAATAAATGTTTGAAATGCCTTAAACAGGATTTGAATGGTTGTTTGATTTTCTATCATATCTCTGGAGTAATTCGATGATGTACTGAACTAGAAAAGCAAGGAAGGAGTATGATTTTTCTTTGTCTTCTGTTTGTGAGGAAATCATTAGTACTATGCAATTTGGTCGCGAGACATGCTCTACTATAGATCATGGATGACATTTCGGAATTTGCATGGGAAAAGGGTTAACTCTTGTCTGTTTATGCAAGCAATACTCAGGTCATCTCGGTTCAATTATACCTAGATGCTTGTATTAACTTGCTATATTAAAAATCATGAAAGCAATACTCAGGTCATCACTGGTGCTAATATACCCTTTGATGCTTGTATTAACTTTCAACATTTCAAAGCTCTATGATGATACAAAAAGCATGTATAAGCTCTCCAAATGGCAATATTGTACGAATGTCCTGCATGGTTAGTATAGATTGCATTCATGTTAGAATTTGCATTTTGAATTTATAGATTCCCAAAAGCTGGCAAAGAATCAAAGATCTATATCTTCTCAAATATGACTGAGTATATTTTGACATTCACAAAACATCATACATTCATTCATTTTTCATAAACATCATTTCATAAATTATTGCATCATCTATCATAAACATCATACATTCATTCATTTTTCATAAACATCATTTCATAAATTATTGCATCATTTATCATAAACATCATACATTCATTCATCTATCATAAACATCATACATTCATTTATCATCATACCATCATGAAATCATCATATATAGTACACATCATATATATATATCATGTAAAATCATCTCTGCATATCTCAAAAATGAATGTCAAAATGTACAAGGATGTCAAATTACAAATGATATAATATCATCAAAAATGTGATCATCTCACGGTGTATACAAAATGTCTCAACAGAATATCATAAAAGAGATCATATAACAATGCACTAGGCAGAGCTATCCTGTGATGGAGCTGGCCTAGGACCTGTACCACCTGCCCCTGATGGACCTGCTCCGCCTGACCCCGGTGGCCCTCTAGGAGGTAATGGCTGTGTCACACCCCTGCTGGTAGTACGAGAGCGACCATGAGTAGATCGTGACTGAGTATAGCTATCTCTCTGCTCAGCTGGGACTGCATCATGATATCTGGTACGATAAAACTCTGCCTCTCGAGTAGCCCTCGTAACCTCTCTCATCATATCACCTGGCAAAGTGCTACCTGCCACTCTCTGTAGGCTATCTGCTAAGGCAATGGCCTGCTCACCCCGCTGTCTAGCCGCATCTCTCTCGGCAGTGATCGAAGTCACCTGACCCTGCAACTGTGAAATCAAGGCCTGTGCCTGTGATAGCTGAGCCTGCAAGCTCTGTACTGTGCTCTGCAAAGAGGATATCTGACTCACTACTGTCGGATCCACTGACGGAGATGGGTCAGTATGCCTCATCCGTGGTCCACCTCTGCCTGCACTACCTCCTCTGCCACCTCTCCTGCCACCTCTCCTGCCGTCTCTCCTGCCACCCCTACCATCACCACCATCATCTCCATCTGAGTCATCATCTCCGCTACCCTCCTCGTCCTCACTGTCCTCTGAATCATCATCACCTGACTCTGAATCTCTCTGTCGACGTCTCTGTCCAATGACAGGAGCAACGGCCTCATCAGGATCAAACATGCGTGGAGGAGGATGCTGTAGAACATACTGAACATACTCATGTGTCGCCCCTGCATCCAGAACATCCGCCTGGTAGTCCCACATCTGTGCACCTAAACTGATAAACTCTGCAACAGCTGCATCATAAGAGATCCGTGGGCCCCACACTGCAAGCTCTGCCTGTCGCCGTGCATAAATAGCTGAACCAACAGGCATACCCTGAGTCCGACCAAACTGTCGCAATACACGTCCAGCAAGAAATCTCTCCAAAATCCATGTGGTCCGTCCAATCAAAAATCTGGAAGTGCATACAAAAGGCATCTCCCTCGCATCCTCTGGCCATGGCTCACAATCCAAATATGGCCTCCAGCATACTGTATCCAAACTATCCAATAGCCGCTGCCAATACACTAGCTTGCCCAGTCTAGGCTGAGCAATAATATGTGAATATCTCCATCTGTATGCTCGACCAGCTGGACGATCTCCTCGAGTCAATGGACGTAACACTGCAAAATGCTCCCATGCCCATATCTGTAATAATGAGCATCCAACCGCAAAACTCCGGCCTCTACCATAGACAATGTGATGTAACTCGTCATATAGGTGGGCTAGCATACAGGTACCCCATGCATATCGTGTGCCCTGCATCACCATGCTCTCTAGGACATGACCCCATCCGATCGCGAACCCCTTCGACCTATGGTCGGGGCACAACACACCTCCAATGAAACCTGCAAGCACAGCTGGTAGTGGTGGGTAGGAATCTGTAATCTCACTCCATGGGATGTAGTACCCAGCTATCTGATCATCTCTGAATATCCGTCTCAAAGCAAGAGTACCTCCAGCCTCTCGTCTGTCAAACACAACTACCTCTCCCATCACTGGGATCCGTAGGATGCGATATACATCCTCGGGAGTCACTGTAATCTCGCCGGTCGGTAAATGAAAGGTGTTGGTATCGCTATGCCACCTCTCTGCAAGTGCTGTCAATAGAGCCCTATTGAGGCGAACCTCGGGCATATCAAGTAATGAAGTCAAACCACAGGCATCAATGACATCTCTATCAGACTGTAATAAATGTGGAATCAATGACCATGTACTCGGAAAAGCCTCTCGTATCTGCAAGACACCTAGTCTCTCCTGTTCACATACATCATCAAAACAACATCAATATCACATCATCTTAACATATCAATCCAAAATGAATCAATCAAATTATTTGTTATACAAATAATATCAAAATCATGTTTGTTTTTAACAAACTTCGAAGCAAACAAATCAATCAAATTATTTGTTTTCCATCATCATGGCACGCAAATAATCAACATCAAGTTTCTTTCTAACAACTTTAGAAGAAAACTTATCTATACTATTTGTTTTTAACAACTTTAAAAGCAAATTTATCAACTACTATTTGTTCTCCAACAATTTGGGAAACAAATTTATCATGTGGAACAAAAAGCGCTACAGAACTAGTTGTCTGCGCTACAAAAATCTTTATCAACGCTAAATAAAATTTTGCGCTACAGAATCAATTAATGGCGCTATGATTTATATCACGGGCGCTATGGAAAAGTTTGCGCTACAATATTGGTTAAGAGCGCTGCAATACATCTTAGTTGCGCTACGATATCATATGCGCTATGGAAATAATCAAAAGCGCTATGAAATATATCACGGGCGCTATGGAAAATTATGCGCTGTGGAAAATTTCAAATGCGCTACGATACGCCTTAAGGGCGCTACAATATTGTATGCGCTACGAAAATTGTTGAGTGCGCTACGAAAAACTTTAAGAGCGCTAAAACTCAATGTTTTTGAATTAAAACATTAAAAACGTGCGCAAAATGAAATTTTCGACAGACAAGCAGTTACGAGACACATACCGGAGGTCCGTAGTGCGCCGGCCGCTGATGACGTCGGATACGCTCGAAACGGTGCAGGTGAACTGGAAGTGCCATGATTGTCAACCCAGAGCTCAAAATTTGCAAATTTTACTAGGTTAAAATTGAAAATGACATGGAAAATGACATTTTTAACCTATATAATGGTAAAATTGGGGCATTTTTATCATATTTTTACATACCAGGGGCAATTACTTCATCAAATTTTCATTTAATATTTCTTTGGGTCAGTTTCTTCACATCATTATTTTCGAACGATGAATCGACATCTTCAAAATTAAAAAAATTGAAAAATTCCACAAAAATCTTAAAAAATTCAAAAATTCAAACATCGATTCATCGTTCGCGGGGGCATATATCTATCAACAAATCAAAAATCAATATTTGGGGCAAAATTTCAAAAATTCTTTGAAGTAATGCGTAAAACACATCACTTCAAAGAGGGGCAAAATGTATACACTTAAAAATGGTCATATCACATTGTCTGGTAATTAATTAAATATTTTTAATATTTAATTAAAATCTTTTGATTCTATCTACGTATAAATAAATTTAAATAATTTATTTATATTGTTCATGATTTCATTTCGATTAAATATTAATCACCTTTTCATATTCATTTCTTAATTAATTAAATAAATGTTACAATTTATTTATATTAATTATCATATAATCTTAGTTTGAATATTTTATTCAAATAAAGATTAAAATATTATAATTCTTCTAAATATCATTTATAATTAAATATTCCAAAATATTTGATTATTTCTTCTAATCTAATATTCATTTTTAAATCATTTCAAAATTCCTCTAAATCAATTCAAAAATCTATTCATAATTAAATATTTCCAAAAATATTTAATTAAATTCTTCTAAATATTTCAAAAATCTTCTAAAGTCATTCATGATTAAATATTACCAAAATATTTAATTAATTCTTCTATAGTTTTCAAAAAATCAAAATCAAATATCAAAAAGCAATAAAGGAAATTAAATAAATTTAAATATTTATTTAATTTGGGATTTATCTTCAACTCCCGGGAAACAAACTGCCAAAACAGAAAATTAAATTTCTCTGTTCCTGTGCAGGCTTGTTCCCGTGGGTTGAAGACAAGCTTCCATTCTTCTCTCCAACCTCTCAACCTCCTCCCTTTTCTTCTCAACTTCTCAATCTCTCACCATTCAAACATACCAGACAATTCACAGCCGTAGATTCTTGCCAGCCGGGATGAAGCCTGCAAAAATCTATAAATACAGCTGCCGGGAGCTCCAAATCATATAGAATTTTAAGCAAGTAAATTATAGGCAAATTGCATAGCATCCATAGCATTCATAGAGTACTTTCATAGCAATAGCATAGAATCATAAGCATAGTAGCAATAGAATCATGATATCTCTCATTCACAGCCCCTGTGCATAATTCACAGCCCCTGTCCATATCCGTATCAATAATCCATCTTCACCATCATTTAGGATAGTTTTCCTTTGCATACTCATTCTGCAGCAGTCATTTGGAGAAGCTCACACAATCTGAGAGCCAGAAAGCTTCAAACCAATCTCTGGAGATAGAGAAAGACGGAACATTCTTGAAGAATTTTTATTTTATAGCCAAGTTTATTTCAAATTTCTTCAATTTAAAGTTCTGTTAATAGTGTTTTGTTTTAATTAGATTAACAATAGATTACACAACACAATTTCCATGAAGTCTAGGTGTACAATCCATGGAGTGGCTTTCAAAGATCACTCCACCCATCAAAACCTTTGAGGAGTTAATAAATCAGTTTATAACACAATACGCCTACAGCATTCAACACCCGATAACAATGCTTGATCTTTGTAAAGTAAAACAAAAAGTAGGAGAACCCTTCACTACGTTCTTGCAAAGGTGGAGAAGGTTATTTGCACGATATTCCTGTCCTATTCTTGAGAAGGAAAAGATGGATATCTTCATCAATAGCCTAGATCTAGAATTAAGTTATAGGCTTAATCTTCATTGTCCTCATAACTTTGAAAAGTTGATTGAAAACGCAATCACCATTGAAGGGGCCTTGGTTAAACGGGGAGTGATAAAACTTGATAATCCAAGTAGATCAAACCAAAACAAAAACGATAAAACAAGGTTTTGGAACAGAAATAAAAATGTTGTTAATGATGGTATAGTAGATGCAAATAATCTACGAACAAGACCATCTATCTTCAATCTATCAAGTGCTCCACAAACCAATCAACAAGGAAATACCAATCAACAAGGAAACAACAATCAACAAGGACAAACCTCCAAGAAAGAGAGCATGAACCATCAAAATACCAATCAAAATTGTGGTAATTTCAATAGCAATCTTGGTAATACCCAAACATCAAATCCGTCCAGACCTCCATTCTTTTCAAATCGACGGAATTTTACCACTTTGGGTCAATCTCTTGAGTCTGCTCTCAAGGAGTTTCTTGATAATAAGGTTATCACCTTACCACCACAAAGAGATTATGAGCCACGATTCAAACCACCATCATGGAATGACTCGTATTATTGCAATTATCATCAATGTAAAGGTCATAGAACGAATAATTGTCAAGCTTTGAAAAATCTCGTACAAGATTTAATTGACAATGGCACCATTACAATCGAAGGACATCATACCAATGACGATCATCAAGCATTCAAAGATCCTTTACCAAACTATCAAAAGGGGGAAACATTAGATACAAAAGCTAAAAGCATACATAATGTTGAAGATAATATAATCTGTCACATCTATGTTGATGATCAACGAGTTAATGTTATCAAAATCAAAGGAAAACAAGAATATCAACAAGTTAACGTGACTACGAGAGGACAAGCAAAGGTTGTTCTAAAAGGAAGTTCATCTAAAATGACTATTTCCTCTCCAAGTCAATATAATTTAGTTGATCAATTGAGAAAAACATCAGCTCAAATCTCTATCCTTGAACTTCTCAAAATATCTCCTATACACAAGAATATTTTAGAAGAAGCTCTCGTAAACACAACTATCAACACTGATTTGGATGTAAACAAATTTCAAGCCTTGGTGGGACATTTTTCTTCCCCCACTTGTCTTTCATTTTCCGATAACGATGATGCCTCCATGACACATCCACATAATTCATCGTTCTATCTTGAAGTCATGATCCATAAACACCGAATTAGATGTGTATTAATAGATGGAGGAGCTGGTTTAAACATTTGTACCTTAAAGCTAATACATGCTTTTGGAATTTCAGAAAATTCTATTGATCCACGAAGGAAAATAACTATCAAGGCATATGATGATGAAGAAAGAGCTTCTAAAGGATTAATATTGCTGCCTATTAGAGTGGGACCTATTGTGAAGAACACATTTTGTCAGGTTCTAGATCAGGATCTTTCCTATAACATACTTTTGGGTTGTCCATGGATTCATGATATGCAAGTAGTACCATCAACATATCATCAATGCATCAAGTTTCCATATGATGGACAAGAAATAACTATACAAGCTGATTAAAATAGTACCCAAACTTGTTCAAATCTTCGAGCAACTCAAGATGCCTTTGTGCCACACAATAGGGAGGCTCTTGCTGTTTCTTCTTCCAATCTACAAGGACAACTGCAAGAATTGACAAAGAATCTTGACACTAAGATAAATTTTAAAGACAAAGGAGTTGGCGAATATTCACTATCTCTTTCTACCTTACCTCCTTCTCCAAGGTCACATGGTCAGCCAACCTTATCAAATCAAAAGATTATGACAGCTTCTACATCCCAAGCTTATGTGCCAATCACAAAGTTTGACAAAAAATTCATTAAAGCCAACACCATTGAAGAAGAAGTTGAAGATAGGGACATCCTAAATTGGCTATACAAATATGAAGATAAATCTCTCTTGCACGTTAAGTTACCTATAGAACAATATGGTAGGGAATACGCTATCATGCAGAAAATGGGCTATGAAGGAAATGGTCCTATAGGAAAAAGAAGAGAAGGAATTGTGGAACCAGTTCAACCTATTTCAATACATCCAAGTGATAAAACAGGACTTGGATATGGTAAAGATAAAGAAGACTCTACTTCACAGCAAGCACAATCAACTCATGAAGAAGGATCAATATCAGATAAACCTCATGAATCAGTTTTCCAATTGCAGAATAGTTCAGATACTGATTCTAATGAATATGAATGGGACACCATTTATAATGATGAATTTTGGAGAGACAAACAAGTTGATACCATACACAAATATGCACCTATTCTTATACAAGGAGAAGGTTCAAGGCCTCCACTTGATTATGTTTTACAAAGCGATCATGACTCAAGTGAGGACGATTCAGATTCTAACGCGATTGACGATCAACAGGAGAATACCATCATAGACCTTGTCTACCATGAGGATGATAGCCGCATCATGACTTTGACAATTCAAGACCTTACCCAACCTAATGATCCCATGCCTTTAGTTTATCCAGAACTTATTGATTGGGACATTGACGCACCTATCCATATCCCCACATTCCATGATGATGAGGATATTATAAATTTCCTTTGTTCCTCTAATGAAGAAAACAATTGTTTCATTCAAGAATTTCATACTCATGATTTTGATAAGGAGGGTGTCAAGTCTCTTAGCTGCAAAATAAATGAAATAAAAGATGGATCTATTGGTGAAAACTGAAAAATGGCAGTGATAGATCACAACAAGAGAAAAATAAAGAGCCAATCCGACAGTGAAAACCTTTCTAAGGCACTGAAGGATGAGAAACTTGACACTCTTCCCAAGCATTATCATGAAAGATCTTCTATTTTGATCGAACCAACAGAATCAATCAATATAAGTACAGCAGAGCAGCCAAAAATTTTGAAAATTGCAGCATCATTAACAGTTGAAGAAGTCTTGAAATTCATGGAATTCTTGAAAGAGAATCAAATTAACTTTGCTTGGTCATATGCTGATATGCCAGGGTTAGATCCTAATCTGATAATGCATCATTTATCTATCAAACCAGGGACAAAACCTGTGAAGCAAAAGCTTAGAAAAATGTATCCACATGTTGCATTATTGGTCAAAGAAGAATTAAAGAAGCTTTTGGATGTTGGATTCATTCAAACTATTGATTATGCAGAATGGATTTCCAATATTGTACCTGTTTCAAAGCCAGATGGAAGGATTAGAGTTTGTACAGATTTCAGAGATTTGAATAAGGCTTGTCCTAAAGATGACTTTCCTTTACCCAACATAGATATGATTGTTGATTTAACTGCTAGCCATGCAATGTATTCATTAATGGATGGATTTTCAGGATACAACCAAATAAAGATTGCACCATAGGATCAAGATAAAACAGCGTTCACATGCCCTTGGGGTACCTATTGTTGGAATGTAATGCCATTTGGGTTAAAGAATGCCGGAGCCACTTATCAAAGAGAAATGACAACCATTTTTCATGACATGATGCACACATTCATGGAAGATTATGTTGATGATTTACTTGCCAAATCTCACACACGAGAAGAACATCTGGAAATCTTATCAAAAATCTTTACCAGAATGGAGAAGTTCAATGTTCGTCTAAATCCAAAGAAATGTGTCTTCGGCGTTACATTTGGAAAACCCCTAGGATATATTGTTTCAGAAAAGGGTATAGAGGTTGATCCAGAAAAAGTACAAGCTATAATGGACATGCCACCACCACGAAATATCAGTCAGCTTCGATCATTGCAAGGATGACTACAGTCCATCAGGTGGTTTATAGCTCAACTGGCAGACAAAAGCTTACCATTTACACATTTATTGCATAAAAAATGTCCCATTCAAATGGGAAGATAAATTTGAAGCAGCATTCAATCAGATCAAGCAATATCTTATGCATCCACCAGTTTTAATTCCACCCATTCCAGGAAAGCCACTCATACTTTATATTTCAGCAATAGAAGTATCCTCAGGAGCATTGCTAGCACAAGAAGATTCTACAGGAAAAGAAAGGGCTATATACTATATCAGCAGAACTTTAACAAGTCATGAATTAAACTACAGTTTCATTGAAAAAGCTTGCCTTGCAGTGGTGTTTGCTTCTCAAAAGTTGCGGCATTATATGTTGGCTCATACAGTTACGCTAATAACCAAGATTGATCCACTGAAATACTTACTAAGCAGAGCTACTTTAACAGGGAGACTTGCAAAATGGGTAATGATCTTAAGTGAGTTTGACATTCACTATGTAGATCGAAAAGCTATTAAAGGATAGGTCATCGCAGATCAGTTGGCTGAAGCACCTTTACAAGAAGAAAATCCAATGCACATTGAGTTTCCTGATGCAGATGTCTTCACAACAACAATTCAGAAATCATGGACATTGTACTTTGATGGATCTTATACACAATATGGCTCGGGGGCAGGGATTCTCTTTGTTACACCTAAAGGACATACCATTTCACGATCATATCGATTGATGTTTCCTTGCACAAATAACATAGCTGAATATGAGGCATTGCTCATAGGACTGAAAATAGCATTGGAATGGCGGATTACAGAGCTTCAGGTCTATAATGATTCACAACTTGTCATTAATCAAATTAATGATGATTATCAATCTAAAGATGATAAGTTGCTACCTTACAAGAATATGGTGGATGATTATAAAAAGTATTTTGTGTCAATCAAGTTTTCACAAATCTCAAGGATTGATAATAAAGTTGCAGATGCAATGGCTACCATTGCTTCCTTATTATAAATATCAGAAGATCAAACCAAATATGAATTCTTGGTGGAACAATTGTTTTCTCCCACCTATGATAATCCTGAGACCCAAGTCATATATCATTTAACTGGTTCTGATTCACCTTTATATGGCAAGACTTATACCTATTTGAAAGATAACATCTTACCTCCGGATTTATCCCGCAACCAAAAAAAGAACTTCATCCGCCAATCATCCCGTTATACCTTAATTGCTGATATCCTTTACCGACGTGGTCTTGATGGTACACTCCTTAGATGTCTTGAAGGTGATGAATCTGAAAAAGCCTTACAAGAGGTTCATGGTGGTATTTGTGGAACTCATTCGAGTGGTTTGACCTTAGCCAAGAAACTTGTCAGAATGGGATACTATTGGCCTACAATGGAGAAAGATTCTTTTACTTTTGTCAAGAAGTGTTCTAAATGTCAGATCCATGGGAATCTTATTCATGCACCTGCACAGGAACTACAACTTTTCACTCTGACATGTCCTTTTTCTCACTGGGGACTAGATCTTGTTGGTAAAATTCATCCTTCATCATCAAATGGGCATAAATTCATCATTACAGCTACGGAGTATTTTATAAAATGGATTGAAGTTGTTCCTTTGACAACAGTGACTGGTAAACAAATATCTTCATTTATCCTAAATTATATCATTGTAGATATGGAATTCCTAGTTCTATCATCACTGATAATGGAAGGCCTTTCAAGAATCAGGACGTTGATGAACTTTGTGAAAGATTTCACATCCAACACAGGTTCTCTACACCTTATTATCCATAAGGAAATGGTCAAGCGGAAGCTTCTAACAAAACAATCTTGAAGATCTTAAAGAAGACAGTAAATGATGTCGGTCGTGATTGGCATGTCCAATTAAATCCAGTTTTGTGGGCATATAGAACCAGCATTCGCACACCAATAGGAGCTACACCATATGCCTTGGTCTATGGAGCAGAAGTAATCTTACCACTAGAGGTTGAAATACCTTCACTTAGGGTTTCACTCAAGGGATTGATAAGTGATGAAGACTACAGAGTTTATCACCTCCAAGAGCTAGAACTGTTAGATGAAAGACGTCAACATGCAGCTGATCATTTGAAGGGTTATCAATAGATTATGTCTCGTAGTTCTAATCACAGAGTTAAACCACAAACATTTCAAGTGGGTGACTTAGTCTTGAGAGAAAATCCACGTAATCAGCAAGACAGAGAAAAGAAAGGGAAATTTGAACCTAACTGGCTTGGTCCATTTGTCATCATTGCAGCATACGGTTCTGGTGCATATCAGTTATCTACATCAGAAGGGGACCTGTTTGAAGAGTCGGTCAATAGCATTCATTTGAAGAATTTCTATGTTTAAAACCACTGAAAAAATCCAAAAAAAAAACATCATAAAAAGTCCTAAAAAAATTGAAAAAATCCAAAAAACATCATAAAAAGTCCTGAAAAAAATCTAAAAAAAATTCAAAAAAATCACAAAACTCACAAAATTTTCAAAAAAATCGCAAAATTCACAAAAAGCTAAAAAAATCGCAAAATTCGCAAAAAATCAAAATCTTATCAATTCATCGTTCGAGGGGGCATATACCTATCAATAATCGACAGTTAACATCTGGGGAAAATTTCAAAATTCTTTGAAGTAATGCGTAAAACACATCACTTCAAAGAGGGGCAAAATGTATACACCTAAAAATGGTCACATCACATTGTCTGGTAATTAATTGAATATTTTTAATATTTAATTAAATCTCCGAATTCCATCTACGTATAAATAAATTTAAATAATTTATTTATATTGTTCATTATTTCATTTCGATTAAATAAATAACTTTATTTTATCATCTTTTCTTATTCATTTCTTAATTAATTAAATAAACATTACGATTTATTTATATTAATTATCAATAATCTTGGCTTGAATATTTTATTCAAATAAAGATTAAATATTTCCTCTCTTTTAATTATATTCTTCTAAATGTTCATTCATCATTAAATATTTTAAATATTTAATGTAATTCTTCTAATATCCATTTCCAATTAAATATTTTTAAATATTTAATTAATTCTTCTAAAGTCGCATTACAATTAAATATTCCAAAATATTTAATTAAATCTTCCATAGTGTTAAAATCAAAATTCAAATTCAATAAATGAAATTAAATAAATTTATTTATTTATTTAATTTGGGGATTATCTTCAACAGCTATGAAACAAACTGCCGAAACAGAAAAATTAAATTCCTCTGTTTCTATGCAGGCTTGTTCCCATGGGTTGAAGACAGGCATCCATCCTTCTCTCCAACCTCTCAACCTCTTCCATCTTCTTCTCAACCTCTCCATCTCTCACCTTTCAATTTTACTAGATAACTTCACGGCCATTGATTCTTGCCAGCCAGGATTGTCCCTGCAAAAAGCTATAAATAAGACAGTCGGGTCTTTGAATTCATATAGAAGCTTTCAGCAGGAAAATTATAGTCAATTTGTAATAGCATAGCCTTCATAAGCCTTTTAGCATTTCCATTTCATAAGCATAATATAGAATCATGGCATATTCACTTCAAGTCATAGCATTTTCCATTTACAGCCCCTGCGCATAATCCATAGCCCCTATCCATATCTGTCAGCATTCTCACCTTTACCAGCATCTAGGATAGAATTTCCTTTGCATACTCATTCTACAGATAGCCATTTGCAGAAGCTGAGCTTACACAATCTGAGAGCAGCAGCTTTGAACAAATCTCTGGAGATAGAGAAAGATGGAACGCTTCTGAAGATTTCCTATTTATTTTAATTGTATTTCAAATTTCTTTAGTTTAAAGTTCTATCAATTGTGTTTTGTTTTCAATTTGATTGCATAAATCTAACATACACAAGTTTAAGTTCCTAAAACAGGGTTTGGACACCTACTAGGTGTATGGAAGCTTGAGAGGTGAATGTACAAACAAAAGTTCTTGAGGCTTTGAGAGTGAGTTAGCCTTGTGTGGATGGAGCAATTAATCTTGTTAGATGCCTTTTGGTGTCTTGGGAAAGGTTGGAAACATTGAGGGTACACTTGAGCCATTGGGTGACAAGGTTCTTTAAAGAGACATTCTATGTTTTGAAGATCATTGAAGATCAAAGTGAGAAATTGTGATACAAGGTGGTTGATGTGATCCATGTCTCTGCATCACGTATGTTTCATCTCCATCATGGATTCCATGAACTCTTTATCCATCCTTATCATCTCTTGCTTTAATTCTGCAACCTCTCTATCAAACCTTTCTTGCCTCTTTCTCCTCTTTCTTTCTTCCTCTGCCTGCAAACATCTTCTTATCACTTCCATCTTTTCCTCTTCTCAAGCAAGTTTTTCCATGCTTCAACTCAACTTTTCTCTTCCTTCTCTAGGCAGCAACCAGGTTCTTCCTAACCTGCACAACACATCACACAACCACAAAACCACAAAACCAGAAAATACAAACCAATTTCCTTTTCCCAGAGCCTTATAGCTCTGATACCAATTTGATGCAATGCTAGAGGAATAATACTCACTCAAACAAACCTTCCATGTCCTTACAACTAGGACACCTTTTTCCTTCACAAAAACATTAGTTTCATGACACCAAACTAATAACAATGCTCAAAACCTTTTGTTTAATCTTCAAGATACCTTAAGCAACAATGAAATAACTGGACCCTATACAGAATCCCCAACCTTAACACTTCAAATGTGAGAATTCTCAAGGAAAACTGTCCTAATTTAGCATTTAGGCCTTTTTAGCCCACACTGACAATCCACATCAATTTCCAATGCCATATCTCTTTTCTAATGCCTCAAACAAATGTAATTATGTCTACACATACATATTTAATCATCTCCCACACTGTAATCTTAATATCTTATCAAATTCTTACTCTAATCCTTGATTTTGATTCCAACAATAGGACTGTCAACAGTCTACTTAAACAAAGCAGTAAATAAAGGGACTCAAACCTCATACCTTCACGAATATTTACCTTGAAATGGACTAAACCATACCCAAACACTTTTCCAAAATAAAATTTACATAAGAAGGATTCACATTTTACCAACAAAATTCATAAAGTTCACACTGTATTCTGGTTTTACCAGTCCTTTGCAAAATAATAGATCTAGGTCTTATTGATTTTGATATCTCCAGCCTCAAATATATTAACCATTCATTCAAACATTTTTATTTATACTTTCATAAGCTTATTTAATCACCAAAATTCCTTTTTAATTGTTTCTTTACCAAACCCTAGGTGTGATCTTCTTGAGACTCTGTTTTACCAATCTGTAAGTATATTTATAGTCTGAAACTTAAATTTTTCCACACTTCAATCTCAATAATTCGGTATAAAACTTCAATAATATGGAGGAAGATGCTACCAAGATTAACTCCACCTAATATTAGTAGATCTCAATGGATAAAATGGGAGAAACTCATTTTACAATAACTCTATTTACCCTAACAAGGTTTTTGATAGTTTGATGAAAAATCACTATAACTTACTCAAAAACAAACCAATCTACATGAAACAAATATGTGAGGAAGGTGATTGATTATATTATCACTTACAACCATTTATGCATGGTTTCCAGTCCGTACAAACCCGTACACCATTAGAAAACAAAGGATTTCTGTTGAAATGCATAAAAAATATTGTTTCTTTGTTGATCAAAACTTTGTATTCAATCACCCACCAAGTACAAATGGAGATACAAAGCCTATTTAAAGGCATACAACTGACCCTTCATCTACCAACTAATTCCTAACTACCTTTCAATGCCTACACTAAAGTGACCCTTCATATTCTCTATGCAACTTTTACATTTTTTCACCTCTTATGACAATTTTGACAAAAAACTCATTCTTGACACCTCCAAATGGCATAAATACATAGAGATTTGTCAAAATGACCTTTACATAATGTAAAGCCACATGACTTTGATCAACCTTCAAGATTTCTTCAATGGAATCATGATGTTGTAAAGGTGCTCTTGTACCACGTTCCTGCACACGTGGATCTTGAGTATTCCAACTCTTTCACCTAGTGTTGATACTAGCCAACCCACTATGGACCATAGCTTTGATACCTCATTTCCCATTAACACCCTACTCACAACCAATGTGACTAATATTGTCATAATGGTTGATAATGTCCCTCAACAAGAACTAAGACAAATGGATGAATAATTAGAGAAATTGCAAAACTTTGTGAGTTATGAATACATCGTTGGTACTACAATTCCTGTCATAGATAACATGAGGAAAATAATTGATAATGAACAAGGAATAGAACTTATGCGTAGACTATCTCATATCATTAACAACCATGTCCCTACAATGGCTAGGTGTGCTCAAAATTTGGGGTATACTCAAAGTCAAGGCGGAATTCCAATTCCTCCTTCCACAAATATGACCTCTATTCCTACATACACTAATCCAACTATTATGACAATTAAACAACCTATTAGCAATGTAAATAAAACATTAGGTATTTCCATAGGGAATCCTTGTAGCTTTGTGCATTCAAATCTCATATCTCCTAATCCATCTCCCCTCACAAAATTAAAATTCACTTGCCCTCTGAATACATATACACCTCCACCTTATTCACCTCCATCTCACAACACAAACAATGATCTCGTCAACCAACTCAAGTGCAAAGTGTTTCATCCCTCCAACAACAAATTGCTACATTGAACCAAATTCAAAATGGCCAACCTTCACAATATGTCAAAAGAAACCCTTTATCCATGCAGATATTGAGAAAAAAAATTCCACAAGGCATAGAGATTCCTAGATTTGAGAAATATGGTGGAAAAGGAGACCCTAGTAACCATGTCTCACCATATACAACCTGTGTGAACCCCAGTCCTAGTACCTGCAAAATAACATGAATAAACAAGTTAAACAAGAGATTGCAAGTCAAAACAAGGATTCCCCATGAAATCCATTTACAACACTCAAGTTAGGAAGAAAATAGTGAAGAACACAATGAAACAAAGAAATATAGATTCAATCCTAATTTAAATGTGCAAACTCATGTTCCCACAGGGGAATTGGTACCAATTTGATGTGAAAATTGGCCCTTTCCCAATTCCTAAGATGCAAGCTTGATATGTTGATGGAGATTGATCCACTTTGATGATGAAGAATGAGAGCTCCAACCCAAAATCTACAAAAACCTAGCTAAGAACTCAATGGTGATGGGTGAAAATGGCTAAATATTTTAGCATAATAACTTTGCATAATTTGTGGATGATCAAATGAGGATATGAGCTCTTTGTTTATAGAATGCCAAGATGGATGAATATCCAAATTTGAGCAATGTGGGACTAACCTTCATCCAATGGTATGATGCCACTTGTCAATCTATGAATGGATGGAAGATTTGCAAGATTTGGGGATTGTGCCAATAAATGCATATTTTTGAATTTCAAATTTGTTGAAATGACCTGCAAGAGGGAAGGGAAATTGAAATAAATTTCACTTGGCTCAAGAAAAAGGACATGTAAGATGAATTTATTGCCTAGTTGGATGTACATGTTGACTTGGAATTTTTGAATTCAAATTTGGAGAATATTCCAAAAGATGCCTCGTGAGGAAAATAAAGATTTAATAAATGAATTAAATCTATTTTCATGTGCAACTTGCAAAATCTAGAGGATGGGACATGGGATGAGATTAAATTAATCAAGGGTTAATTAATTTATTGAGAGAGGTTAGATGATGTGACCTATTTGAGTCAAATTTGTGGATTTATTTAAATCAAATAAGAGAGGAATATGATAAGAAATTAATTAAATAAGGATTTTGATTTATTTAATTAAAAGAGATGGTGTTAGATTAAATCAAACAAGGTTTTAATTTATTTAATTTAATGGATAGACTTTAGAGATTTAATCAAATAAAATTAATTATTTAATTAAATAGGGATAATTAGATCAAATGATTTGATTTAATTAACAAAAGAGATTGACTTAATTAGATAAAATGATTTATTCAATTAAGAGAGGAATATTGATGAATTTAATCAAATAAGAAAATTTGATTAAATGGTTAACTGAAGGATTATTCAGGATGAAATGGTGTTAGTAGTTGGAATCAGATGCACAATGTCAATCGGTATATTTTACGTGTCTACATTTTTCCCCTCTTTGAAGCAATGCACTTGTTGCGTTGGTTCAAAGAATAAACAATCTCGATCAAAGCCAAAAATTTTGTTATTTTAAAAACTTGCCCCATTGCTGCCTGGCGAGAGAAAACATGCCATTATAATGCCCCCTTGAGAGATTGGATGAAAATTTCAATTTTTTGGGTGATTTCACGAAAAAAGAGGGTAAAGTATCTAATAGGTCCGAAAGGGCTCTAGGAGACTAAAAACATGTCTAAATGCAATAAAACAATAAAAAAAAAGCCTCGACTGGACAAAAATAGGTTCGGGGGTCCAAAATCCTAGCAGGACAACTAATTAGGGTGAAAAAACCCTAATTTTTAGGCTGAAAAGAGGCCCGAGGGGTCACTTTCAAGTCATTTTCAAACACCTCCAATAGTAATTTCGACATTTGAACTCAGACCTCTTGACGACATGGCGCAACGATAGCTTCCTCTGCACATTTTTGATCGAGTTCAGACGTACCAGCGGCCACGTAGCATTGCTGCATCGGTAAGTGGTCCTTACCTGAGCTTCATTTTTCATTTATTATGTCATTTAATGCTTTAAAGAGTCGGTCCATCTACAGCAGCACTATATAGCACAACTCAGAAGTCAAACTACGTCACTTGGTGTTAAATAACACTGCGATGATGCAGTTTGGAGTTTAAAAACTCTGACACTGAGCTCGGGGCCGGCAGGTGGATTCGCAAAGTGCAACACAGCGACATCAATTTTTCCCAAAGTGCGCCGCTAGGTGATAAAGTGCATCGCAGTGGTGCAATTTTTCTCTTTTAGGGCCTAGCATTGAAGTTTGATTAGAAATCAAACTAAGACGCCATCATGAGTTGCACTGCTGGGGAAACTTCTTGGACATGTGACGAAGATTTTTTCAAAAAATTTAACACGATGACCTTTCTTGACGCAGGGCATGGTGAGGGAGCTCTACTCCTGAGAGCACAAGTCGCAAGACCTAGCCGACTACTCGGGACCTGAGTGACAAGGAACAGGATCGACTCCGGAATATGGAGTTGTGGTACATTGCCTATGCAGCATCTGTGCATACTCACTTAGGGATGTTGTCACCTTGGAGGACGTTTGTCATATTTTGTGATTGTCGATTCACGATCGTTGAGCGATTTTCGACATGGACGAGGGGCACGAGGCCTACTTCAGAGTCCTTGCCACATATGAGATTGTGTTTTGCGAGGGGCAGATAGAGCTCGAGCGGCACAGGATCCTAGCACCCCCTACCGCTAGGTGATTGCAGCCATCATTTCAAGTCTTGTCGCCCCTGACAGATGAGGGCAATATTTCAGTCCCGGTTGGGGATCCTACTAGGAGCGAATGGTTTAAGAAAGGCTGGTTCATTTTTCTTGGGGGCATGTACTTCTAGCTTCACTATACAGGGACCTCCATGAGTACGTCTACATGGATGGTAGAGCACTGGGAGCAGGGGTGACAATTCTTCACGTCTGCGCGTGGGAGCACATTATTGTGTTGTGTCCATGTTTTGTTTTAGTTTTGATGTTGCCAGAAAATCCCCTCATGGTGCGATACAGAGGCGGTGTGTCCTTCACACACACCAGTGAGCATGGGATCTCCTATTGGAGGAGAGTCTTGGACGAGATGCAGGTTTTTACCTAGCGACCATACCTTGGTCGGCCCGGATGGGTTGATGATGCTGATCATATGTTCTATTTCTGCCAGGACTGATACATGCAGGGGAGGGAGCATACTATGATTGAGAGGTACCAGCCTGAGCACGTGCAACGTCAGTTCAGAGAGCCGCAAGATCGACTAGATGATGACTACGTGGTTGTCTTCGCCCATTCCATGACATAGGTATCATGGGGGCAATACATTCCTACTTCGGAGGTGGTTGATAGCTTCAGGCAACTAGTAGCCCGACCATGGGCTTATGATCAGGGACTTGCAGATCTAGGTACACCCATGCCTATAGGGATTGGTTCCGACCTCCACTTCGTTTGATGATTCCAAGTGCAGTTCTAGATCTGCGGACAGTCAGAGGCAGAGGGGGAGGACAAGGATGGAGAGCCAACATTCAACAAGACCCACCATTTGTGCCTCCAGTGTAGCCAAATTAGGGACATGTGCACATGCAAGACCAGCAGCAGGTGCCACCAGTCCCACCACCACAAGGCGAGGGTCCTCCTTGGGTGCAATTGTAGGTATAGCCAACAGGATAGGTGGATGCATGGGATACCTTGATTGCGTAGCTGTAGGACTAGGTCCAGGCCGTGATAGCCAAGAGAGATCAGGCGAGGGCTGAGAGAGAGTAGCTCAGGGCTGAGAGGGATTAGGCCATGCAGTAGAGACAGGCTGCAGAGCTATAGGTAGCCACTGAGCTAGGTAGGAGATAGCAGTTAGAGAGCATGATAGCCTCCTCCTTCTAGGGTACAGTGGCAGTTCGATCTTATTGGGATGTCATCTGAGAGGCAAAGTACTATCGAAGGTACTATCATGAGGTCATACCCTGAGAAAAGCGGGTCCCAGAGTACTCAGAGCGTGCCAACTACGGACCAGTAGAGAGTCATGGTGATAGAGGCGAGGGCAGCATCCATAGGGACAGAGCTTGCTCGAGATGTTACGATACTTTTCATGCCTTATGGGCTCATTTTTGATAGCCTGGTGGGCCTTTTGTACTGATTGACATACATGTACAGTGATCCAATTTATTATTGTACTATGACAGTTGCATTATTGATATATATATGAGCCGATGATGATTTTGATGTGATGCGATGTGTATTCTTTATTTATGCATGGATGATTTTACTTCTATATGTTGTGCAATGATGCTTTTATGGATGCATTTATTTCTGATGATGTATGCATTGATTATGAATAACAAATCTATATTATGTTAACCTATGATATGTAGATGTATTTATGTGATGCGTAATGATGTTGTCTATATGAAGATATATTTATGTTGATGCAAATGGTGATGTGATACATGATATGGAATGTAATATGCAAAATGATATGGTATATAGGTGAAATGTTCTGCGAATTATGCTTATATATGAATAGATTATGGATGGATGTATGCTTTGTATGTGATGGAATATTTATGCTTATGTGGAATGATTTGTGTAATGAATGATTTATGATGCTATTTATGGGATGACATGGATGATGTAAATTTGATGTTCATCATATGATGCAAATGAGATGGTGTAGTGCAGATGAGATGGTTTTATGAGATGCTTAGAATAACAAATGCTATTATCCTAAACATTTGAATGATGATGTAATGTATGTGATGTATTTAATATGATGTAATGATATGCAATGATATGATAATATTTTATGCAAGATGAACTAAATGTGTGAGATGACTTTATGATGTTATGGAAGTATGTATGCGATGGATTATCTATAATACTTATATACCTATTGTGTATGATTATGCATTATGTGATAATGGTGAAATGATTATGAAATTCTTATGCAAATGAATTTTATGCAATGATTTATTTATTAAACGCAATGTAATGGATGAAATGTGATGAAATGGATGCACCTACCTATGAAGAATGCCTATGATAACCTATTTATGTGATGATTTGAAATGCAATGCATGTTTTTCCTATATGATATGTTTATGCAATATGCTAATGATTTGTGAATGCAGGATCGATGACGATGATGGTGATGATGATGATGATCAACTATCACAGTACCTTGTTAGTGTGGTTAGCAAGAATAGAAGAAGTCATTTCAACAAGACACAATATGATGCAAAGGAAAATGATGATGATGATGATTACTTGCCAAGGAATTGGGATTTTCAAAGGGCCAACTTTTTTAATTTTTGATAACACACATGGTACGATGCATCAAGGTATAGGAAACTAGGATGGTGTTGTACCTAGTGTGATGGACTTTGACATGACAATCAGATAGGAGTATCCTTGTTCACACCTAACATACGGAAACCTTGCTAGGATGCACTTTAGAAGTTGAAAACAGCTCGGACCAAAACACAAAAAAGGTAAACCTATCCATGCAATAGTCAACAAGTTGTGCAAAACCTCCTCAATACATACCTAACAAAGCAAGTATTCGCCAAGGTTATATTAAAAGAACGTCCAACAAGCATAGCAGACAAAAGATAATAATTTTTGCCCCATTCCTATTTCTCTAAATCCTTCGTTCGGATATCATTGAGAGGTCCTTGGAATGAGCACAAATAAGATAAGTCAAGAGATAAAGACCAAGTAAACAAACAAGTTGATGCTCTTCAATACCACTAACGAGAAGAGGATGTGTTTTTTAAGGATAAGAACCAAAACTATTGCCAAAGATAATGCCCATTGTAGGAAGGATTCATCCTAGGACATGTTAGTGGATGGCGACACGTCATTTCGTTTATCCAAAGCATTCTAAATGATGATTGATATGGGACCAATTGGATGATAGGTTATCGATACAAAGAGATGACCAACTTACTTATGCACCGACCTAGACCTGAGACTTGATGTTTTTGAGTTTTACTTTTAACCTGCCAGACTTGTTTCTAACTATTTCACCAAAGGTTGAAGATTACGATCAGTTTATTATGGATGGTGTTATTGCGGGTGCAAGTGAGATGAGGTGGATGGATTTTTTCAAATTTTTGGATGTTTTTGGAGTTTTGCAATATTTTGAGGCTATTTTTGGTATTTTTTTGAGATTTTCAAATGTTTTGATTTTCGATTTTCCAATGTTTTGGGGTTTTCTGAGATTTTGACCAAGAGACTAACCTAAAGACCTATCATAGGGGCCTCAGGGGCTCATCAACAGATGAGCCTTGCCTACGTTATACATGCAGAGACCACGTAGTTCAAATGACAACTTGATCGATTCAGATGAAGATATATATGATGAATGTCAGTTTATTATGACAGAGACTCCTATAGGACTGACCTAAGTGTCTCGAGGATGATCAAAGATCAACCTTACCTACGTTCAAGCTCAGAGATGACATAGTTCGACAAGATGACTCTATTTTTTTGACTTTTTGATTGACTTTTTGACTGTTTTGGGATTTTGATAATTTTTTGATATTTTTTTGGATTTTCTGATTTTTTTGACATTTTTAGATTTTATGATGTTTTGATGTTTTTTGATTTTTTGATTTTTTTTTTTTGATTTTCTGATTTGAGGACTTTAAGATCATACACAAATCCGATCCAATAAGAACATGCCCCCAGCGTGATGCAATAGACTACTCCGATAAAGGCAGGACAAATTGACCTTGAGGATGGGCTGAGTAGTACTAGGAGGGATCATCATACGAAAATAGGACCAAGCTATGGTGCGGATGCGAGTGGATGAGTGATGGATGGAGACTTGGATGTAATGGATGATGGAAGTGAAATGGATGGATGATGCAGGACAATCCATAAAGATCCTGGTGGATGGAAAGTGCTTATTTACACAAGGCGCCTGTTTGCCAAGTTTTCACCAAGGTACTTATCCAAAATGCCACCGAACTGGTTTTCACTAGAGAATGATTTTTTTTCTTTACTGTTTTCAATCCTTTTTATGGTTTTTTCATATTTTTTGATTTTTTGATTTTTTTGTTGTCACCAAGATGCCTGTTTTCTAGGTTTTCGCCAAGGTAACCATTTTTTTAGGACATTTTCTAAAAAAAAATTGGATTTTTTGGTTCTATACCTTGAAATATTTATGCATAAAACTTTTTGAGATGAGAACTATTCATGAGCTCTTACAAAGGTTCCCCTTCGGGTGTTGATAACTAATATTCCCTTGACTGATAACTTGCTGTGATGATGAATGGTCACAACCAATTAGGTTCAAATTTTCCTTTGTTGCTTGGGTTTGGGACATTCTTTTGATTTTCTTTTAAGACCAGTTCTCTGAATTGGAAATTCCTGCTTTTGATTTTCTTATTGTAACTCCTTTTAAGTCTATTCTGATAGACTTGAAAATGATTCAAGGAATCTATTTGTCGCTCATCCAATAGCTCTAGCTCATTTAGTCTTGATACCCGGTACTCTTCATCCGTGATGAGTTTTTGCAGTGATATCTTGAGTGATGGGATCTTGATCTCAATGAGGAGTACTGCTTCTGATCCGTAGACCAAGGAGAAAGGGGTGGCGTCAGTGGGTGTGCAGATGCTGGTTTGATAGGCCCAGAGGGTGGGATTAAGCTACAAATGCCAGTCATGACCTATGGCATTGACTATTTTCTTGAGGATTTTCATAATGGTTTTTTTTATAGCTTCTGCTTGGACATTTCCTTGGGGATAGTATGGGGTGGAGAAGCGATGTTGGATTTTGAATTTTTCGCATAAGTCGCAGACCTCCTGATTTTTGAATGGTGTCCCATTATCTAAGATAATGGCTTGTGGAACACCATAACGAAAAATGAGATAGTTCAGGATGAACTTTGAAATCTGCTTCCCAGTTATGTACGTCATGGGTATGGCTTCCACCCACTTAGTAAAGTACTCTGTTGTGGTTATGATGAATTTGTGGCCATTAGATGAAGTGGGCATGATTTTTCCAATGAGATCAAGTCCCCACTGCAAAAAGGGCCATGGTGTGACGATGGGATGAAGATCTTGAGTTGGAGCATGGATGAGGTCCCCATGCTGCTAACATTGTAGACACCTTCTAACATATTCATGTGCCTCTCGTTCCATTATGGGCCAATAATACCCCATCCTTAGCAGTTTCTTAGCTATGGTCATTCCACTCGAGTGTGAACCACAAATACTATTATGTACTTCAGTTAGAGCGGTCAATGCCTCCTCAGCATTTAAGCAGTGTAGTAGGGTTCCTTCTATGCTTCTACGATATAGGGTATCACCAAAGATGACAAATCTGGATGCCTTTTTGATAAAAAGTTTGTTTTAGGTTTGATGGTAGGTCAACGGGTATGACTCCTATACGAGGGTATGTGTAAATGTCATGATACCAAGGATCATCGAGACCAATGATTTTGCACACAAATTCTGATTCTGATACCTCGAATGCAGGTGCGAGAAGCTGCTCTATTAGGAATTCATATTTTGGAACATTGTTGGGGATGTCCAGCAAGGATCCAATTGTTGCCATGGCATCTGCTACTCTGTTGTTGGTTCTAGGAATCTGCTCAAATGTAATTTTGATGAAGGATTCTTTGAGAGTCTCCACCAATTTCTTGTATGGAGTGAGCTTGTCATCCTTGGTCTGATATTCATCGTTCACTTGATTTATGATCAATTGGGAGTCTCTGTATACTTTGAGAGCTATGATGTTCCACTGCATTGCTATTCTAAGACCTATGGTTAAAGCCTCATGTTCCACAATGTTATTGGTGGAAGGAAATGCCAGGTTGTATGACCTTGGTATGCAATCCCCTTGTGGAGTGATGAAGACACCAACTCCTAATCCATGTTGCGTGTATGAGCCATTGAAGTATAGTTTCCAGTGGTTAGCTATGCTGAGATTGAAAATGGATTCATCTAGAAACTCTAAGACAAGAGGGTTCTCAAAATAGATTGGTGCTTCTACCAATTGGTCTGCGATGACTTGTCCCTTGATTACTTTCCTCTTCACATATTCGATGTCATATTTTGATAATATCATTACCCATTTTTCCATTCTTCCTGTGAGCATTTCCTTTGATAGTAGATACTTGAGAGGGTTGATTTTGGTGATGAGTTTTATTTTATGTGCCAACATGTAATGTCTAAATTTTTGTGATGCAAACACCACTACAAGGCATGCTTTCTCAATAAATGAATATTTTAGCTCATGCCCAACCATTGTCCTACTGATGTAATATATAGCCCTTTCTGTTCCATCTTCATCATGTTGAACTAAAAGAGCTCCAAGGGCTGTTGTTGTTGCTAACACATATAGAATCAATGGTTTTCTTGGGATTGGTGGCATTAAGACTAGTGGTGTCAGTAGGTATTCCTTGATTTTGTTGAATGCCTCTTCGCACTTGGTATCCCATTTGTATTCTACTCCCTTGTGGAGTAGGTAGGAGTATGGGTTTTGTTTGTCCGCCAGTTGTGCTATGAATCTTCGAATGGATTGTAGTCTACCTTGGAGACCTCTCAGTTGCTTTAATGTTTTCAGTGCCTCCATCTCAAGGATTTCTTTTAATTTTGCTAGATCCACCTTGATACCCCTCATTGACACTATATATCCTAGGAGCTTTCCTAATTTTACACTGAAGACGCACTTCTTTGGGTTTAGTTTGACCTTATACTCCTCCAGTCTATCAAAGATGGCACTTAGGGTTGCTATGTGATATTTTCTCTTTCTTGAATTAGCTAGAATGTCGTCAACATAGTCTTCAACCGTCTTATGAATCATGTCATGGCCCTTTGATATGTTGCTCCTGCGTTCTTTAAGCTGAATGGCATCATGTTCTAATAGTATGTCCCCCATGGACAAGTGAAAGTTGTTTTATGTTGGTCTTCTTTAGCTATCATGATCTAATTGTACCCTGAGAATCCGTCCATTAGTGACAACATCTCATGTCCCGCTATCATGTCTACTATCATGTCGATGTTGGGAAGTGGGAAGTCATCTTTTGGAAATGCCTTGTTCAAATCTCTGAAGTCTGTGCAGATTCTGATATTTCCATCAGGTTTTGAAACAGGTACCAAGTTTGATACCCATTCTAGGTAATCTATCGGTCAGATGAATCTTGCGTCTAATAGCTTTTTTAGCTCTATTTTGACTAGTAGGGCGATCTGAGGATGCATTTTTTGAAGCTTTTGTTTGATAGGCTTTGCTTCTGGATACACTGCTAAGTGGTGAACCATAGTCTTTGGATCAAGTCCTGGCATGTCAGCATAACTCCATGCAAATTTTATCTGTATTTCCCTTACGAAGGTTGTTAGGAGCTCCTTCTCTTCTGATAGTAGTGATTCTTCATAGAACGTGATATGTGGGGTCTCCTTTGTTCCTAGGTTGACTGGATTGCATTTTTCTGCCAAGACTGCTAACTTTTCCTGATGAATAGCTCTTAAAGGAAGATTGAATCCCCCATTCTTGGCCGCCTCAGAGAGGTTTTCACCGTTGGATGTGTCCTTTCTTTTTACTTTTTTCTAGTCAGAGAGTGCCAAAGTCTGGTTTTCACTCAAGGACTTGGATATTATTCTTAATTTCTCACTTTTGTGACTGGGGGATTCAATCATTTCCCCATAATAGGAATGTGTGTCCAACTCCATTATAAACCCTGCTTTGTGATCCCTATCCGGAATGTTATCCCGCAATCCCATGAATTCTGAGAGCGCTTCATCATTTTCGAATGTATCAAGAATTGGTGGTCCTCGTTGGTCGTAGTCGATGAGTTGGGGATATACTAGGAAAATCTCATGATTTTGGTGGTCAGATTCAAAAGATAGGGTTCTAATCATGTAGAGGGTGGTATCCTCAAATAGCCTAGGTACGTTAGTCAAGTGATCCTCATCATCACGACTACTATAGACATCAGTTATATCAAATGTAAAGTTATCTATGACTCTACCTATAGACACTGGTAATCGTAATTCTGTTGGGGTTTGATGAGGAGGATTTTTAACCATTCTTACTGGAGGACTTCGACCTCTCATGGTTATACTCAGAGGGGTACATCCAAGGCCAATATTTGTTATTGTTCACATCTCTGGCATGATAGGTATTATGAGCCCGTTGTCATTTTGTCCAAGTCTTTGATTTCTATTGTAGCCCCTTGCGAGCATTATTTGCAGACCCTTGCTTCTGTCATCCATTGGTAATTCAAGTGCCAATCTTTCATCTTGGTATAGCATGTGAGATGGATCTACTTCAATAACCTCTCAGCCAAGATCTCCCCAACTTTTAAATTTAGGATAGTTCGTAGGAGATGTTTGGGATGTGGAAGCTTCATTTGTTTGTAGGTGTCCCCATGATCTAGAAGATTGTGGTAACTCTCCTACCATAAAAGCACTATTAGGGAGCTTGTAGTTTCCACAACCGTTATCTTGGATGATAAGCTTGATGTTAGAAATGGTGGGGATGGCGGGAGTGGCAGGTGTCTTTGTCGTAGAAGTGGATGTGAGAGTGGCAGGATCGATGTATGGTGTGGATGGGCCCTCATCATTTTTGGGTACTTGGGGGATTTTGTAATACTTTGCTTCAAGATTTTTGCAATAGGAGAAGGGTTCAGGATCTCCATGGATGGTAACTTCTTGTTCATTATGTGTAAATTTCACACATTGGTGGAAAGTTGATGCTACTACTTTCATCGCATGGATCCATGGATGGCCTAGGAGGATGTTATATGGCAAGTCAAGGTCCAAGACCTGACAAGTGGTTTCCATGATGGCATACCCTACTTGAATAGGGAGTTTTATTGTGCCATGAGACACTCTTTCTTGGTCATCATATGCTCTTATCGTGATACCCTTTCCTTTGTCGATGGAATCCTCTGATATTTTTAACTACTTGATGAGGCTGAGAGAACAAATATTCAATCCCACACCTCCACCAAGACCCTTTTGATTTTTCTCTTATGTACTATGGCTTCCAAGTGAAGTGCACAGTTGTGAGACGATTGAGCGGGGAAATCCTGGTCAAAGAATGTAAAAAGATTAGGTGTATGAATATTTCTGACCATAGCTTGGAATTGCTCTGCATCAACATCTGTGAGGACAGTGGATGAGGCCAATGCTTCTTCAAGGATTTTCCTATGGGCAGATGAGATTTTTAGCAACTCCATGATGGAGATTTGCGCTAGCGTTCTCTTGAGTTGATCTAGGACATTATAGCCATTAGGAACGGATCTAGCTTCAGGGACTTTGTTTAGCTGGGATGATCCTACGATGGTTACTTTGCAGCCTCTTGTGGTGACTCCACAATCTTTGGCATAGGCGCCCTTGATAGTAATGAGCAGGTAGTTTTCATCTAAGGAGGCGACAACTGTTTCATACACATGATTTATGTTTGAGTGGGTTCCTTTCCCTTTATCTTTGTTATTATTATTTCCTTTGTTGCCATGATTTGGAATCAGATTCATATATATCTTAAGATCCTAGTTTCTCGTTGGTTGTTCCATGTTTATGATTCTTTTATCGATGAGATCTTGGATTATGTTTTTCAATCTCATGCAACTGTTTGTGGTATGGCCTTTGATTTTATGGAATTCACAAAGTTGATTCTCGTTATACCAAGGAGGTTTTACATCCAGTTCTTGGTAATTTTCAAAGGTAGGAGCCTTGATGATTTTTTTGTCTATCAACTTTTTCATTATGTCTTCAAGTGGTTCCCCCAAAGTGGTGTATTTTCGTTTGGGATAAATCTTGCGCTGAGGTGGTCCTCTTTGATCATTGAGGTTATTGATTGTTGGATTGTTGTTTGGTTGGTGTGTTGTGTGATGAGTGTTTTGGTGTCAGATTTGAATTTGTGGTGTGGGTGTATTTTGGCGAGGGGCACTAATGACCACCTTGGCATCAATGATACCATCATTAGTAATGTTATTGTTCCTTTCCCATGTGCGAGGTTTATCATTGTAACTAGATGGTGGGTGGTTGTTTTGTTGTTCAAGGTATGATGTTGATTCTGCGAATTGAGTCACAAGGGCTCTTTCGATGCTGAGCGCCTTGGGGATCAATTAATCATATGTGGTGATGCCCTGAACCTTGAGATGAAATGCCAAGCAGCCTTCAAGGTTGGCTATGATGGTGAAAACTTGTTGTTCTTCTGGCATGGTCCACTTGCTCTGATTAGCCTTGGATCTCCATCGTTGTCGGAATGAGGCGAATGATTCCCCCTTTCCTTGTTTCAGAGCTGAAAGTTCTTCTAGACTTACATCCATTGCGATGT
Organism: Sequoia sempervirens; assembly: GCA_007258455.2. NCBI lineage: Eukaryota > Viridiplantae > Streptophyta > Pinopsida > Cupressales > Cupressaceae > Sequoia > Sequoia sempervirens. Next base: position 540,422,498 of record VDFB02000017.1, on the reverse strand, counting down.
TGCATGCATAATTTTTAATGAATGCATCCATAATTTCTTGGAATGTTCTAATGTCTAAGGGTAAGCGAGAGAACCATTCCATAGCGTGGCCTGCCAAGCTCCTAGGAAATAGCTGCATCAAATAAGTATCGTCATATGTGACTTCCATGCAATGAACCTAGAATTCCCTGATGTGATCTTTAGGGTTTCCCATCCCTCGATATTTGTCAAATTTGGGGATCTCAAATCCCTTGGGGAATGGTTTCATTACTAAGCTCCTATCAAATGGATAGGGACACAAGTTGCTTGGTTTTTTGGTTGTTCGCCCTGATTGAAGATTGAGCACTTGTTGCAAGAGCAACCTGATTTGTGTCGTTACATCATTTTGCGGATCAGGGGGTGGGATGAAAGTGTTTTGGGGTGTTTCAATCATGGGTTGGATGGGTGGGTTGTTTAGTGTGTTTTTTGATGGTATCTGTATGTTCTACCGAGCTAGGTAGGCTTCCACCTATTATTGTATGAACAATGCATGTTGTTGATCTTGTTGTTGCTGCGCTAAGACTTGTGCTTGTTGTTGTTCTTGTTGTTGTTCCAATAATGCTTGTTGTTGTGCTTTTTGTTGTTCCAACAATGCTTGTTATTGGGATGCCAATTCGGCTGCTTCTTGCTGCTCTTGATATTGCTTGATTGCTTGTTGATATGCTTGCAATTGCATTGCTTTTCTTTGTGCAAGGATTTGTGCTTGTGCTTGTGCATGTTGTGCTTGATATTGGGCATTTTCCTGATCTTGAGCTTGTGCTTGGGCTTGTGCTTGTGCTTGTGCTGCTTGTTGTTGTAATAGAGCTTGTGCTTGAGCATCCTTTTATGCTTGCAATGCTTGAAATGCTTGCACGGCTCGTTGTTGTTGTTGTTGCAATAAATCTTGGGCTTTGCACGGCTTGTTGTGCTTGTAATGCGGCTTGTGTAGCTTGTGTAGCTTGTACAGCTTGGGCGGCTTGCTAAGCAGCTAGTTGTACAGCTTTTTGTTTTTGCACTTGTTGGAATCCCCTTTGGAAGGCAACTTGCAATGCCGCGTTGTATTGGTTTGATGTGGTGGAAGTTGGTGGTGGTGGGGGTGGTGGTGGATTTGGAATGGTGTTTGTGGAGGTGGTGAGTGGTGATGTCGTGTTAGTGTTTTGAGTGTTGGATGGTGGTGTTGATGTGGTGGTTGGACCTTGAGAGACCATGCTTTGCGATGTTAGGGGGTGTTTGATGATGTTGCAATTTCTTGTGCATTTGTCATCTATTGTTGCGATATCGATGACAAATTTTGAGCATTTGGCATAATGCTTTGATTGATATCTGGGATGTTGGTTTGGTTGATGCTTGGTATGGGAGGAAGCCCTAAACCAAGGAGTGTTGTGGATGATGATGGAAAAAGTGGAAGAGGTGGAAATGTGAGGGGTGCGAGCTCTTGCAAGAATGTTGTGGTGTCGAATATACCCCTCGATCTGAACATATCTCCCTCCTCTTGTGAATTTGTGAGGAGAGAAGTTTGAGGTGTTGCATGAAAAAATGATGATGATGGATCATGATGGAAAGTGAGAGGAACATTCTTGTGTAATGTATTTTTGAGTATGTTCTGTTCCAATATGGTGTTTGCATCCAAGTTTTGATAATTAATGAGGGGGTGTGTTTTAATAGCATTAGAAAATGCATTTCCCTTATTAACATTAGGTTGGGTTCAAGCAAACGATGCCGTGATCTACAAAATGTTTTGCGTGATGTTTTGAGATGGGGGTGTAGATGAGATGGAAATGGTGGATGAGATTGGAGGAAAAGATGTCTCCACTATAGTACTCACATCGAAATCCAAAGGTAACTTCGCCCCTTGTTTAGCTAGCTCAAGCATGTACAATGAAGGGTTAAGCCTCATCATGATGTTGATGATTTTATGGTTCTCCAGATTTTGGAGCATTTTAGTCATTTCTTCGTGAGACATTCCAAAGGTAAGATCCTCTCCTTGGTTTTCTTCTTGCCGATTTTGTGATGATGAGATGGTCAAAGGATTGCTTGATTCGGCGAGATTCATTTCTACGTTTGTTTGGCTAAGATCGCTTGAAGCGGGTGTTTCTTTGTTGGCTTCCATGCTCTTCTTGTATTGAGATCTAGTTAGAACCATAAAATGAGGATCAATTTTTGAGAATAGGAGAGATGAATCTCTTGGTTCTTTGGATTGATCCTTATTTTATGCCCAAAGTAGAAATTGTTAGGATATATTAAGGATCGAAAGGGTGATATGATGATGATGCAAGGGATGGATGATGAGGATGTTATGATCTTTTGGTAAATCTTGAAGGAGATACTAGGATTTTGGGACTTTCGGATATGTTTCGGATTTTGATTTTGGCTTTGGGATTTTTCCTTGATTTTGATTTTGATTGCTTTTGATTTTGAACAAAAAGACCCTAAGATGTTGGATGGTGATCTAAGGGATGGATTTATTCAAAGGATGATGATTTGAATATGTGCAGGGAGAAGGATGCATCTACTCACACCTATTCAAAACAAGATGATAGTTTAGCCAAGTATATGAAGAAGGATGCATCTGCGTATACTAAGCTAAACAAGATGATTTTGATAACTTTGACTAAGCATATGTAAAAGGATGCATCTACACATACCTAGCCAAAGGTGTTTTTGATAATGTTTTCAAAGATTTAATCTCAAGGATTTTGATGATTTTGATTTTGCCAAAAATCCTAGCATTTAAGGATGATTCTAAGATTTCCCAAAAGATGATGGTGAGGTGATTTTCATTTTGATGTTTGAAGTATGGATGAAAAATATTTTGATTTTATTTGATCCTAAGATGAACCTAAAAAAGACACTTTGTTTTCCTAGACCTAGGTATTGAAGAGCATACAATGCTTCTATAGACCTTTGTAACCAAGAAATGATTCCATTTGAACATATATTTTTGAATTTTGAACCAATGATCTTTTGCTTTGGGTTTTGGAATTTTTGAGAATCGTGAGTCTTCAACACACATGAAAGTTCATTTTGCTTAGCTTTGCTTAATGGCTTTATTTTATCAAAAACACTTTCTTTGATTAATTTTTCAAACTAAGATGTCCAATGTCTTAATTTCTTCAAACCCCACAAAGTATGTTATGTGGAAATTCGATGAACTTAAGGCAAGGGTTTACCTATTGTTTACTTAAGTAGACAAATTGAGATATAATCCAATGTTTAGAAACCTCTAAGGATGGGAATCCCAAGGGCAAGCAATAACATATGGATCAAGTCAATTGTATTTGTCTCCAAAAGGGTTTGAAATTTGGATAATGATGTTAAGTGTTTGTTTTCAAGGTGTTTTTGATCAAGCAATGCATTTTGTAACCCAAGAATAAGTACAACCCTATGGATGTGTAAGACAATATTTGTTGGATTCCCGCTTGGAAAAGTCCAACTACGCTTATCTTTAGCGAATGGTTAGATGCTTGACCCCACTGGCTCCCCTCCACGACACTCACTTATATGGGGCAACCAAACCTCAACACCCATGAAACTCCAATGGCATGTTTTCCATTTCTACTAAAAGACCGTAAAAGTGCGGGGTGGCTTCAAAACAACCGTTCTTGCACCAACAAATAGATTAAAGTATTTTGGAAAATTCTATCACATGGGTTTTAATAAGGACTTTCCATTCGTGGAGATTGACCCATACTGCAAGAGTCCCCTTTTGGATCCATCTTGTCAGAATCAACCACGTGATATTGGCGTTTACTCCAATACCCACATTTATATATCGGTTGGAAATACTCTTGGCTTTAGAGTGTTACTAGTTGAGTCGTTCCCTTGGGTGAGTACTTTTTCCCCAAGGCAAGCCCTCTAGGATAAACAAAATAAAATAAGGAACAATATTGATAATTCGATCAATCCTTGTTGGCAACAAAGAGAGAGAATATACACAACAATGCCCCCATTAACACTTGTACAAGACTTTGTTCAATTTTAAAACCCAAATCAAAGTATGGAGGTGATTGCTTTGTCTCAACCTAAAATCATGAAAAATGCCTTTTGATTCTCAAGATTGCTATAAAGCACGAGAGAAGCGCATACGTCCTTTTTCAATGATGTTAGTTCAAGTAAGCTCTCACAAAAACAAAGTTACTCTTGTTCTTTTTAAATCCATAAAGCAAAATGTGAGTTCTTTTTAAGCACCAAAAGATGAGTGAGAGATACTTTGTTCAATTGTTAATCAAAGAAACAAAATCTAGTAAGTTGCATTCCTAATGTTCATTTTAGCCTTTGCAAGAAGAAATTGAAAGATTCTTTTTAAACCCAAACGACATTAGTATTCTACGAAAGAAAAGATAACGATTTCTTGAAGAAGTGTTAAACAAACACTAAAGTGTTCAAAAACACTTTGATTTGATGAAATACCCTCTTCTTGCTTCTCCTTTCTTTGTCTTCGATTTCCAACCTACAAGGGGAAAAACCAATCAGATTCTGGAAAATACAGAGATGAAAGAGCAGAAAACAAAAGAAAAATTGATCATTAGTCAAAAAGCACGTGCTAAAATTTTATTTCCACTTTTTACTCCCTACCAACAGCACAACTCATGACTGCATCAGAGTTTGATTTTTGAGCGGTGCCCTCACAGCGCCGCTTACTAGTCAGCGTCACTCTGTGTCAGGACAATGAGCTCAACTGCGTCACAGTTTTCGCCCAACGTCGTTGTTTGTTTTTTTTTGTAAATTTCTTGCGAGTCAAATGGTCAAGTAGCGGAGTTAGAAATTCAAATATTTTGGCGGGATGAGTCTAGCGTCGTGGTTTGAATTTCAAGTGGTGCCATATAGCGACACTAAAGAGACAGCGGTGCCAAAATAGGGACGCTGAGCTCCCAGCGTTGGAATTTTTTTGTGTGTAATCAAAATGTGGAAATTTTAAGAAAAGATGATAAAGAATGATATCCAGCCCTCCTTCTAGCACCAAATGTGCGAACCCCAGTCCTAGTACCTACAAAAAAACATGAATAAACAAGTTAAACAAGAGATTGCAAGCCAAAACAAGGATTTCCCATCAAATCCATTTACAACACTCAAATTAGGAAGAAAATAGTGAAGAACACAATGAAACAAAGAAATATAGATTCAATCCTAATTTAAATCTGCAAAATCATGTTCCCATGGGGGAATTGGTGCCAATTTGATGTGAAAATTTTCCCTTTCCCAATTCCTAAGATGCAAGCTTGATATGTTGATGGAGATTGATCCACTTTGATGATGAAGAATGAGAACTCCAACCCAAAATCTGCAAAAACCTAGATAAGAACTCAATGGTGACGAGTGAAAATGGCTAAATATTTTAGCATAATAACTTTGCAAAATTTGTGGATGATCAAATGAGGATATATCTCTTTATTTATAGAATTCCAAGATGGATGAATGTCCAAATTTGAGAAATGTGGGACTAACCTTCATCCAATGGTATGATGACACTTGTCAATCTATGAATGGATAGAAGATGTGCAAGATTTGGGGATTGTGCCAATAAATGCATAATTTTGAATTTCAAATTTGTTGAAATGACTTGCAAGAGGGAAGGGAAATTGAAATAAATTCCACTTGGCTCAAGCCAAAGGACATGTAAGATGAATTTATTGCCTTGTTGGATGTACATGTTGATTTGGAATTTTTGAATTCAAATTTGGAGAATATTCCAAAAGATGCCTTGTGAGGAAAATAGAGATTTAATAAATGAATTAAATCTATTTTCATGTGCAACTTGCAAAATCTAGAGGATGGGACATGGGATGAGATTAAATTAATCAAGGGTTAATTAATTTAATGAGAGAGGTTAGATGATGTTACCTATTTGAGTCAAATTTGTGGATTTATTTAAATCAAATAAGAGAGGAATATGATAAGAGATTAATTAAATATGGATTTTGATTTATTTAATTAAAAGAGATGGTGTTAGATTAAATCAAACAAGGTTTTAATCTATTTAATTTAATGGATAGACTTTAGAGATTTAATCAAATAAAATTAATTATTTAATTAAATAGGGATAATTAGATCAGATGACTTGATTTAATTAACAAAAGAGATTGACTTAATTAGATAAAATGATTTATTTAATTAAGAGAGGAATATTGATGAATTTAATCAAATAAGGAAATTTGATTAAATGGTTAGACCGAAGGATGATTTAGGATGAAATGGTGTTAGTAGTCAGGATCAAATGGACAATGTTAATCGATATATTTTACGTGTGTACACAACCTTATGTAGTGACTTCATTTTTGAGGATAAACTCTTGGCTAAACTTTTCCATAGATCCTTGAAAGAAACTACCTTGGAGTGGTTTTTTTCTTTACCGAATAACTCAATTAGTTCATTCAATGAACTTGTTGATGCCTTTCTTAACCACTTCCAATTGCCAATGGGTCCCAAGATTAACTTAGCTAATTTAATGCATTGTAAACAAAACAAAGATGAAAAGGTCACTAGTTTCATAACACGATACCAATTTCTTTCCTCAAAAATAAATATTAAGATTCTTGATGCTGACCTTCAAAGAATGTTTATAGCCAACTTGCATAACCATATTCAAGCTAAAATTGAGATGTCAAAGTTTTCCTCCTTTACACACTTGTGCATGACCCTTCGTGATTATTAGAATTTGATTAGTTATCATGAAACAAAAACTCCTAACAATTATGAGAAATCCAAATTTGTGCCCAAAATAATTTCCAACCTTTGAAGAAACAAAACAAAGGATTTTTACAAATAAATACACCTAAAAAAACATCAACATGTTAATACTCAAGTGGCTGCTATAAAAATGAAAAATCCATATCCATTTAGGGAGAGGAGTAGACAATTTACCCCTTTACCCGACACCCTTCACTCCATCATGTTGCAAATTTTGAGAACTTATTCACCTTGCCTCCTATTAGAGCCATTTATACAACTAATCCCTCACCTCCAAGCTTTAAATCGAATTCCTTTTTCCATTATCATTGAAAAAATGGACATGATACAGAACAATGAAAGCATCTTAAACATGTTGTGCAAGACCTCATTGATTCTAATCACATCTAGATTGGTGGTATTAATGATCAAGGAAATAGTTTTGTTGCCCCACCCAACCAAAATTTGCAAATCTTTACCAACCCCATGCCAAATCATAATATCTCCTTTGTGAAAGCTAGTGATACTAAGAATGATGTGATGAATGTTAACAAACTTAAAGATGAAAATAATTACAATATGAGTTAGAGTGAAGAAGATTTACAATGTATGATCAACTTCATTGATGTTCAACCTCGTAAGGGTCAAACCAAAATGCCCCTTGACATTTCTTTCTCAAAAAATGACATTATTAGACATGCACCCAATGGCACTCTTTACATCACTGGAAGAATCATTGACAAGCCTACTAATGGGATATTAATTGATCCTGTGTGTGTAGAGAATGTGATTATCGAGGAGTTATTATTTGTGCATGAACTTTATCAAGATTCTTATGAACAACTGAAAGCATGGATCAAAATGCATAATGGTTTTGCTTGCCCTATGTTAGGTTTGATCACTCTTTCTTTACAAGTTGGAACAAAAAATTGAAGGTCTCATTCTCCATCATCCCATTGTTGGGCCAATTCAGTGTGAAGCTTTGTTACCCATGGCTACACTCCATGGATTTCATCCCCTCAATAGTGCATAATGTTGGAGTTAAAATGACACTGAGAGGGGGGGTGAATCAGTGTCTTAACAGATTTGACCAATTTTCACATATTCAAAAACATAGCTCATATTTGATCTCAATATTATTTTGATTAATGCATTCATGACTTGAATGTAATCATTCATAAACAGAATTGAGAAAAGTAATAAATCCAATAGTGAATTGAAACAACAACAACACATAAAAGTAGAGAGCACACAGAAGAACCAAGATACAAAATATTTGTCAAGTGGAAAACCCTCCGGGGGTAGAAAAACCACTCCTAAACTACCTTACTGGCTTAATCTTCAAAAACATTGTTAACAATGCCTTATAGGCTAAATTTTTGAGCACCAACTCAAGGAGCACCAACCCCTCATTTAGATACACCAATCTCAAGGAGTACCAACCCCTTATTTAGAGACACCAACTAAAGGAGCTCCAGCCCCTTACTAAAATTATAGAATTACAATAATAATATCAGAGGATCTCTCTATTTACAGTTAAGTTCATAACACTCTGCTTCTAATACTCTAGGAGCAATGTCCCAGTATTACATCCAATTCCCTCTCTTGATTATGGCCAGAATAACTATCTCTCAGAATTACAGGCCAACAACTTCTTCACAATTTTCAACACTGGTTTTTATTTATATTTCAAGTATGTCTGTTGTGAAGAAATCTTCAACAAGCGTTTTTCACTAGATTCTCAAATTCTCTTACTGATTTTTGAATATGAAGTTGATTCATAATGATATGTAGATTATGGTAAAAATTATAGAAACACCTATCCATAGAGATTTTTAATTTATGCGCTGAATCACGAGACTTCAAATTGTAACTGAAAGATTTTCATCAAAGTCATGATAGCCGACAAATAGAAAATCATATCCTCTTAAATCTTAGAGAATATTTTCCAGAGATTCTATACCAACCAAAGAAGTTTGCATGCAACTATACTTAGAAAATTCATTAAATCAAAAATGCAACAGCTCAAAAAGAAACTCAATGAATATCCTATTATGTAACCGTTCTGAGATTTGATGCCAATCCATGATGACGACCATAGAGTTTTGAGTCTTCGCAACTATTCGCTGAGACAACCATATAGTTCTGCTGAAGGCAATTAAATCACTAGACAATCCCTTTAGATATCGCTTTCGCCAAGAGCCATCAGAGTCGGGAAGAACGCATAATGAATACATCATGTCTCATCAATAGGCTTCCTTAGAGTATTATTCATTCGCTGTCATTGTAGCCTAAAGATTCTCTCACTGAATGCATCCTTCTATCTGTCACTGTGATATCCTGCTATTGGGGAGACGCTTTGTAGATTTCACTATGTTTCATCGAAAGACTTTATCATTTCCAAGTCACCAAGACAAGAGCACACTTACACCAAGATGTGTCCTTCATCCGCCTTCGCCATGACAATGTGTAGTCGGGGTGACATCTCATAAAGCATCATGTGTCTTACTGAAAGCTCACGTTTTCATTCCTATCACCATGACATATTGCTTTCAAGGAGACCTCATATAGATATCTTCGTTTTACCGAAACACCACAAATTCTCCTCAAATCGCCAAGAGAGAACAAAACTCACAGTGATAAAGTCCTTTTGAATTCCATCAGCAAGACATATCAAAGTCGGGGAGACCTCTTGTAGAGCACACCATGTCTTTCTGAAAGTCTTCATCCACTTGTGTGTCGCTAAGACAATCCAGATCTTATGCCGATGAAGTCCCTTTATGTTTCATCGATGAGACCGAAGGTCACTCGTCGAGACCTCTCGTTGAAAGCCCTAGCTCTTACCGAAGAGACTACCTTTATGTTTTCGGTCGGTGTAACAAATTGAATTTTCCAAGACCTTTCTTCGATGCACATGAGTCATACCGAAATGCTTTATCCACTCTGAGTCACTAAGACATTACAAACCTCTTGCCGAAAGCATTCCACAAGCATTAGTCAGTGAGACCAAGTGAAATTGCCAAGACCTCAACCCGATACTGCTCAATTTGCCCGAAGTTCTCTCAAAGAGTTGTTCGGTGAGACTCCTCCCGAAAAATAGATAATACCTTTTGAGCATGAGTCAGTAAGACAAGAAGGACTCGCTAAGACGTTATATCAATAGCCACAACTCACGCCGATAGACTTCCACATGCACTTGTCGGGGAGACATTACCTTTTCGCTAGGATGTTAAACTGAATACTCCAAGACTGGCCGAAGTGATTCCCATATGTGATGTCGGCGAGAGAAAACCACTTCGCCGAGACCTATTCCAAAAACCCTGACTCTTGCCGATACGCATCCATTTTAATCTCCAATCGGTCTGACATACCAGTATCACTGAGACCACATACCGACGGAATAACATATTCCGATAGAGAACACTTTTCTATCACCAAAACCAAAGACAAGTCTTGTCGAAATAACCTTTCTTGATTCGGTCGCCAAGATAATGCTAATGTTACGCCGAAATCAGCCCGTATGTTAAATTCAATCGCCATGACATCTGAAATGTCTTGCTAAATAGGCAACTCAGACATTTCAAAGTGGATAGGGAAGACCCTGCCATTTTCACTCCGATATGAGTAAGCTTGAAAGAGAAACAACCAAATCCTGTGATATGCAAGGAGAACCATTCTAACAAAGAAACCATCTTTCAAACTCTGTCAGTCAAAGATGTAGCATTCATAACTTGAACCAGAAAACTCATCACCATGAAATTGAACCATAACAACTAACTTTCTATAAAGGCCAAGACACACCAAAGAAGTGCCATTATAAATCATAAAGATCCAAACTGAGACTGATCATCAAAGAGAACCGAATGAAAGGGATTTTGACATCAAGGACAAACTATATGATCACAAGTGAGATCCAACAAACTCCCCCTTTGTCCTTGATGGCAAAACACAAATGACTCTCCCCCTTTTTGCCTCAATGACAAAGGATAGAGGAGAAGAATGTGCAATGCCAGAAAACACAACTAAGAAGCCAACCAAGTACCATAAGAATTGGCTGCAAATAGAGCAATAGTGCAGTAGACATATTGTATAAATTCACACCACCAATGCAAGATAGAGCATAATTCTATAATAGCACAACCTCACTCACTTCAAATGCATAGAAATTATCAGAGAAATCAGCAGTAACAACTTGTGCATTAACTCCCACTTTGAAATTAGAAACTTAATAACATCATGCAGATAATCTTTCTTCAAGGCAGCACACCAAAACTCTCTCCTTTTTTTTCTACCAAAACATGAATTCAAGCATCTTTCATTTAAATAACTTGCACTCAATTTCAAAGTTCAAAAATAAGTCCCAGCCATACATGATGAGGTTAATACTACCAGTCACCTTCCTTCATCGAAACACAAATAACAGAGCATATCCCATGAACATACACAGTTCTCAAGACTATTGTAGCAACCTACTTAGATCACTGTATCATACTTAGAAGACCAAAACACTCAATTCCTTCATAACATCTTGCAAAAGACATTGTAAGTATCTCCATTCAGCACACAATCTTAACTCAGCTTCTTCATGCAACACCGAATAATATCATCACAGAATAATTCATAACATCAACCATGTTTTTCAATCACTGTTCTCCAATGATAATTTCATCGACATCCCTTCAAAAACAAAGGCTTTTAACTTTAATATGTTGAGGAAGTCACCTATATAACTCCACACCACTCAAAGATGTCATAAGGACATACCATTATTTCCAAAACCCAAGCAACCAAAGGGTTCATTTAAAAACAAAGTGCACTATCATTCCAAAAACTTTTGAAAACTATCAACCACTAGATCAAGCAAAAAAAAACATTCCTTAATGCAGATATTTATCCATTACCTTTCAAATCAGATGATTACCTTTGTCAGAAATAACAAAAGGTTAAGGAATTTAAGCCATTTATCTTCCTTCTAAATCACCAAAAGCAAATACAAGATGTCATACCTCATTCTAGTTTCCATAGGGGTAAAACATATTACCATAATAGACTCCCCCTGAGTCTTTGCTTCTTCTCAATACATGGAAGGCAACTCTTGTGCAAGGAGTGCACAAGGAGTTTTCTCATAAGCATCTTTATTGCTCTTCTTGTCATCTTGATTGCTCTTTCTTCTCCACTCTAATGAAGACTTTTTCACTTGTTTGCTTGAAGTACCTATCTTTCTATTGAATCTGCATTGTTGTACTTTATGTCCAATGTTAATACATCTGAAACAAATGACTTTGTGATTGTTCTGAGAAATAGAAGACTTCCTACAGACATTTCTAGCATTTTTCCATACATTCTTATCACTTGTATTTATTCTACAGTCTCTTCTCAAGTGACCAAAATTGTTACAGTTGTAACACACCACATCCTCATTTCTAGGGACATTAGAATGATTCTTATTTGACCATCTTATGCAATCAATTGCCTTATTACCATAGTCATTACAAACATAACAATATCCTTCGAAAGAATGATTATACCTGAATGAGTGATCATGCCAAGGATTTGAAGATCTGAAGACATTTTTCCTTTCTCTATGAATACCTTTAGATTGTCTTCTAGTGTCAATGTTATCCTTTGATGCAGCAATACTATAACCAAGATCAACCTTCATTCTTGGTGTTTGCTTGGCTATAAACTTCTTTCCATCTGAAGTAGTAAACACTATTTCATGTTTAGATTTGTCTGCAGAGTTTTGTCCAACCTCATATCCAACTCCTGTAGGATCTTTAGAATGCTTTTTCCTGCCCAACATCTCATCCAATATATTAGTACTATTATCAAATTTCTGAAATTTACCAGATTGAGCCTTGGTACTTTCAAGCTCTTTTCTTAAAGCAACTACTTCTTCTTCAAGTTTTAGACAAACAATCTTTTTAATCTCCAAATCAGAACTCACAACATCTCCAATCCTCTTATATTCTTCAATTTCAATTTTATGACTTATAATCATATCGTCCTTAAGAGTTAGTTCTTTTAACAAGGAATCATTATCTGAATATTTCTTTAAAGAATCAATCTCATTTTCTAGTTTATTACATAACTCATCCTTGTCTTTTAACTTGACTTCCAGACTCCCTCTTTTTTGAAGTTGTCTTGTTCAAAACTGGTTTTCTTTTCTAAGTTTCTTAATAGTATCTAAGGAACATAGGAGTTCACCTTCCAAATCAACCTCACTTTCTGGTTCATCATATTCTAGTTCAGAGTTAACTTCATCCAAAGATTGATCTACATTTACACAAGTTTCTTGATGATCTAAATATTCATTAATGATCTCCCTGGATTTCTTTTCAAAATTATAAAGGTTTACACCTTCTTCACTCTCAGATGATTCACAACTTATTGCAATATCAAAAGATATCTCCTGTTGTAACTCACTATTCTGATTCATCTCAGTCAACTTGTCCCAAACTTCCTTAGCACTACTGTAATGAATGAATTTTGTAATGAGTTTATTTGGAAAGTTATTAAGAATAGCATTTATAGCTCTGGTATTGAATTCAAGAGCTTTCATCTCCTCAAGAGAGGAAAGAGATGTTGTAGATGTAGTACAACCCTTTTCTACTACTTCCCACACTTCAGATCCTAAAGAATGTAATTATGTTTCCATCCTATGTTTCCATGTAATAAAGTTTGTTCCTTCGAACTGTGGAGTTCCAGATCTAGGATATTCTACCATTTCAGAGCTACTGATTATGAACTCTTCCTTGTTATTCCTTATACTAGATTCAGGTAGAGCATGATGACTAGTATTTTGCTGAGAACATCTTTTTCCCTTATTCCTTTTGTTCTTTCCCATATTAACCAAACTACTCCAAGACACCAGGAACAATCCTAGGTGGTTTAGACCTATCAGAGGACCCTACACTCTAATACCAATTGTTGGAGTTAAAATGACACTGAGAGGGGGGGTGAATTAGTGTCTTAACAGATTTGACCAATTTTCACATATTCAAAAACATAGCTCAGATTTGATCTCAATATTATTCTGATTGATGCATTCATGAGTTGAATGTAATCTTTCATAAACCAAATTGAGAAAAGTAATAAACCCAACAGTGAACTGAAACAACAACAACAGAAAAAAGTAGAGAGCACATAGAAGAACCAAGATACAAAAGATTTGTCGAGTGGAAAACCCTCCTGGGATAGAAAAACCACTCCTAAACTGCCTTACTAGCTTAATCTTCAAAAACACTGTTAACAATGCCTTATAGGCTAAATTTATGAGCACCAACTCAAGGAGCACCAACCCCTCATTTAGAGACACCAATCTCAAGGAGTACCAAACCCTTATCTAGAGACACCAACTCAAGGAGCTCCAGCCCCTTACTCAGATTACAGAATTACAATAATAATATCAAAGGATCTCTCTGTTTACAGTTAAGTTCATAACACTCTACTTCTAATACTCTAGGAGCAATGTCCCAGTATTACATCTAGTTCCCTCTCTTGATTACGGCCAGAATAACTATCTCTCAGAATTACAGGCCAGCAGCTTCTTCACAATTTTCAACACTGGTTTTTATTTACATTTCAAGTATGTCGGTTGTGAAGAAATCTTCAACAAGCATTTTTCACTAGATTCTCAAATTCTCTTACTGATTTTTGAATATGAAGCTGATTCATAATGATCTGTAGATTATGGTAAAAATCAGAGAAACGCCTATCCATAGAGCTTTTTAATTTATGCACTGAATCAAGAGACTTCAAATTGTAACTAAAAGATTTTCATCAAAGTCATGATAGCCCACAAATAGAAAATCATATCCTTTGAAATCTCAAAGAATATTTTCCAAAGATTTGATACCAACCAAAGAAGTCTGCATGCAACTATACTTAGAAAATTCATTAAATCAAAAACGCAACAGCTCAAAAAGAAACTCGATGAATATCCTATTATGTAACCATTCTGAGATTTGATGCCAATCAATGATGATGACCATAGAGTTTTGAGTCTTTGTAACTACTCGCTGAGACAACCATATAGTTCTGCCGAAGGCAATTAAATCACTAGACAATCCCTTTAGATATCACTTTCGCCAAGAGCCATCAGAGTCGAGAAGAACACATAACGAATACATCATGTCTCATTGATAGGCTTCCTTAGAGTATTATTCATTCGCTGTCACTGTAGCCTAAAGATTCTCTCACCGAATGCATCCTTCTATCTATCACTGTGACATCCTGCTTTCGGGGAGACGCTTTGTAGATTTCGCTGTGTTTCACCAAAAGACTTTATCATTTCCAAGTCGCCAAGACAAGAGCACACTTACACTGAGATGTTTCCTTCATCCGCCTTCGCCATGACAATGTGTAGTTGGGGTGACATCTCATAGAGCATCCTGTGTCTTACCGAAAGCTCAGGTTTTCATTCCTGTCGCCAGGACATATCACTTTCGGGGAGACCTCATATAGATATCTTTGTTATACCGAAACACCCCAAATTCTCCTCAAATCACCAAGAGAGAACAAAACTCACATCGATAAAGTCCTTTTGAATTCCATCGGCGAGACATATCAAAGTTGGGGAGACCTCTTGTAGAGCACACCATGTCTTTCCGAAAGTCTTCATCCACTTGTGTGTCACTGAGACAATCTAGATCTTATGCCGACGAAGTCCCTTTATGTTTCATCGGCGAGACCGAAGGTCACTCGCCGAGACCTCTCGCTGAAAACCCTAGCTCTTACGGAAGAGACTACCTTTATGTTTTCAGTCGGTGTAACAAATCAAATTCACCAAGACCTTTCTTCAATGCACATGAGTCATACCGAAATGCTTTATCCACTCTGAGTCACTAAGACATTACAAACCTTTTGCTAAAATCCTTCCACAAGCATTAGTCAGTGAGACCAAGTGAAATTGCCAAGACCTCAGCCCGATACCGCTCAGTTTGGTCGAAGTTCTCTCAAAGAGTTGTTTGATGAGACTCCTCCCGAAAAATAGATAAAATATTTTGAGCACGAGTCGGTAAGACAAGGACTTGCTAAGATGTTATATCGATAGCCACAACTCACGCCGATAGACTTCCACATGCACTTGTCAGGGAGACATTACCTTTTCGCTGGGATTCTAAACCGAATACTCCAAGACTGGCTGAAGTGAATCCCATATGTGATGTCAGCAAGAAAAAACCACTTCGCCAAGAACTATTCCGAAAACCCTGACTCTTGCCCATACGCATCCATTTTAATCTCCGATCGGTGTGACATACCAATATCGCTGAGACCACATACCGACGGAATAACATATGCCGATAGAGAACACTTTTCTGTTGCCAAAACCCAAGACAAGTCTTTCCGAAATAACCTTTCTTGAGCCGGTCGTCAAGACAACATTCATGTTATGCCGAAATCAGCCTGTATGTTAAATTCAATCACCATGACATCTGAAATGTCTTGCCGAATAGGCAACTCAGAAATTTTGAAGTAGATAGGGAAGACCCTGCCATTTTCACTCCAATATGAGTAAGCTTGAAAGAGAAACAACCAAAGCCTGTGATATGCAAGGAGAACCATTCTAACAAAGAAACCATCTTTCAAACTCTGTTAGTCAAAGATGTAGCATTCATAACTTGAACCAGAAAACTCATCACCATGAAATTGAACCATAACAACTAACTTTCTATAAAAGCCAAGACACATCAAAGAAGTGTCATTATAAATCATAAATATCCAAACTGAGACTGATCATCAAAGAGAACCGACTGAAAGGGATTTTGATATCAAGGAAAAACTATATGATCACAACTGAGATCCAACACATAAATGCTTAAAATTTCCATTTGGTAATGATATATTTATTGTGCACCGTAGTGGCTTTAATATCGTGTCTTCCCGTGGGAATTTCTCATTGGATTTCTTTTGGCCTGAACCTACGGAACTTATTAAGCCTCATGAAGACTTATTTTTCAAATCCTATCAAAATTTTAAGGCAAAGCACATAGAAAAATCCCTTAGCAACATGCCTCAACCCATGATTGAACCAAAAGCTCTTCCAATTAACCAACACCAACCCATGATAAATCCTTTGCCTATTTCCTATAAAAGAATAAGAGATAATAATGTGAGTGTTTCAAATATGAAGGTTTTGTCATTGATGTCAACAGGAAGTCTACTAAATGGTGTTGTCATTGATTTCAACTATGGGATGAAGATGTCGAGGATATTGAGAAAATTATGAAAAATAGGAAAACAGGTTGTGCATGTGTAGTTGAGACCTTGAGGAAGTGTTGTGAGTACATGGAGCTATATTTTTGTTGTAGAGTTTGAAGATAAGTTGGAATAAAGTAATGCACTGAGATGATGTCTTTGATACTTGGTTTCCAAGTGCTTTTGAGAAATTTTGATAAATAGAGTAAACTATGTTGTGCAAGCGTTCATAATGTGCTCTAGTATTGTGCTCTACATTTTTTTTTTGTTGATTCTATGCCTATGTAGATCTTATAGGTTATTCAAGGTTTTCAAAGGTTGCTATATTCAAAATTTGGGTTTTTGGATCATTGTACAATGCGAGATATTTTCACTAGTGTGTGAACCGGTTGTTTAGTGATTTTTTTGTGGTCTAGGAGAAATGTATTTGCTCCACATTTCTCTACGGTTTTTCCTCAAGTTGTGTGGATTTGGGAAGTTGTTTATAATTCTTGTATCTTTTTATATTCAAGTTTTTACTTGACTTGGTACAGGACAAAGTGAGTTTCATTTATCAGTATGCAAATAAGGGTTACTAATTTTTTTGAGTTGAAGTGTTTGTATGATGCGAGATTGGATGAAGTATTTGATGAATCTTGAGTATTTAATGGATTATTCTAGATCGTGTTCGAGTGAATTATATTGTTTGAAAGATTTTGATTGATTTAAGGAAGCATGTACTTAATGATTATGGTGTTTAACATAGGTGTTGGTCAAACTTTTTTTTAACACTACATGAAAGCTTATGAAAGCATGTTGTGATGTGTTGGGATATATTTGGGTCCTAATTAAGGATTTATGTAGGCCACCTTTCATTCCTATCCACTGTGGGAATGTTTAAGTAGCGGCCTATTTTGAATTTGTATGTATAACGGCTAGTTGCCAACATTGGAGAAAGTTGTTTTGAGGTTGAGGCTGATATAAATATGTTTGGTGTTGTTGTGATTTGATGTATGAAATAAGTAAGAATCAAGATACATGTGAGATTGATGAGAGTGATGTGTGATACAAAATTGAGTAGATCAATGTGAATTTCAATGTTAGGGTTCTTGAAGGTAGTGAGCTGAAGGCATCTGAAATCATTCATACAGGAGGTGGATTCATTGTTGCATTGAGAAGTGATCTCTATGTAACATTCTTCTTCTATCTTCTTGTATTGTTTCTATGGTAGTGAGCCCTAGTTATGAGCCTTTTTGGATAGTGTTTCCTATTCTAGCAGTGAGCCCTTGTACCAGTTTTGATATTACTTATATTGTGATCTAATCCATATTGTGGTGTTTCCCTCATCAGGTTTTCCACGTAAATCTGATGTTCTCTTGTATATGGTGTTGTGATTTTAGTTTATGTTATTTTCATTTCATGTTTAATCACATTAACATAATAATGGTTTAATGAATTCTTGTAGATCTAATTACTATTGGGGGTTTTGAAGGTTTAATTTTCCACAATTTATTCACCTGCCTCTCAATTATCTTGTTCATTTCAACAATTGGTATCAGAGCAAGGTTCCTTGGAGAAGAGCTTAACCACTTTAGGTAGATCCGAGATGGCGAACAAGGTTGCTTTGGAATGTCCTAGATTTGATGGCATATAATATGCATTCTAAAAGACAAAGATGGACGAATTTTTGGAAACTTACGGATATGAGATTGACAAGGCTTATCAGACTACATATACTCCACCTTCAAATGATCCAAGTACAAGTGCAAAGATCAAGGTGCATGAGATCAATTCTAAGGAAATATTTTATTATGAATAGTCTTTCTAATACTAAGTTAGTAAGATTCATGAGTTTGAATACTGCTAAAGAAGTTTGGGATAAGGTAGAAAGAATTTAAGGAGATCAGAAGGTCAAACAAGCAAAGTTGCATAAATTGAAGGCATATTTTGAAATGATGCAAATGTCTGTGGAAGAAAGAATTAAAGGCTACATACAGAGATTTGATTAGTTGGTAAGTGCTATGAGAGGCCTTAGTGTAGCAGTTAAAGAATCTAAAGTAGTGAAGAAAGTTATCAGATCTCTTTCGAATTGTTGTACTGAAAAGGTATCTGCTATTAAGGAAATTGTTGATTTTGATAATTATTCCAAAGACCAGTTATTAGTACTCTAACTACGTTTAAAATGAGAAAACTGAAGAAAATCACAAAAGTAGAGACTTCTTTCAAGGTTGGTAAATCAAATAAGGTTGAAGATTCAGATGGAAAATATATTGATGATTTGGAAGCTAACTTTGTGAGGAAGATGAAAAAGGGCACCCATAGTATCAAGGTAAATTACCTTTCAAATATTTTAGTTGTGGTGGTATAGGTCATTATGCTTCAAGATGTATGAAAAGAGCTATAAAAAATAAGAATAAGGAAAACAAAGGAAAAATGATTAAGAAAGCTTACTATGTGAGAGAATATGTTGTAATTTCTAATGATGAATTTGATTATGGAGATTTTGATGATAATGAATGTTTTTGGCTATAAAAGAGGAATTCGGTTCTGCTAACCCTGAAATTTGTGTGAAGGATAAGGTTGAAGGTACTTTGGTATCTACTTTTCATGTCAAAGAAGATAAGAATTATTGGCTTGTTGATAGTGGCTGCTCTAATCACATGGCTAGAGACAAAAGTAAGTTTGTTAAACTTGAAAAATATGATGGATGATTAGTTAAATTTGGAGATGATTCAGGAGCTAAGATTTTTGGAATAGGTTCAATAAATTTTGATGGAAAGCATATATTGACAATGTTTACTATGTTAAGGGTTTAAGATATAATATTTTTAGTGTTGGAAAAATGTGTAGCAAGGGATATAATATTGTGTTTAAGGATGAAACATGTGAGATCTGGAAAGGGTCAAGAACTATGATTGTTACTGGTAAGAGAACAAATAGAAACATCTATCAGCTTAATGGTGTTGGTTGCCATTGCTTTATGTCTCAAATTAATAAAAAATGGTTATGACACCAGAGGATGTGTCACATGAATTTGATAATTTGGAAATAATTATTTTAGTTCATGCAATGAGAGATTTACCTAGAATTACAAAGATCATCAATGTTGTTTGTGAGAGTTTTCAATTTGAAAAGAAAACAAGGATTAGATTTAAGGGAAATGAACAATCTGCTACCAGACTATTGGAATTAGTTCATGCAAATATTTGTGTTCCTACAAGGGTGAGAAGTCTACAAGGTGACAGGTACTTTATGCTTTTAATTGATGATTATTCTAGAATGATATAGGTTACTTTTCTTAGAGAAAAATATGATGCATTAGATAAAATATTCAAGGCATTTAAAGCTATGGTTGAGATTAAATGGATTTGAAAATAAAATGTTTGAGGTCTAACAGAGGTGGTGAATTCACCTCCAATGAGTTTAAAATGTTTTGTGAAGTTCATAGAATAAATATGCATTTGTCTGCCCCTAGAACTCCTCAATAGAATGGAGTTGTTGAAAGGAAAAACAAAATTGTTCAAGAAGCTGCAAGAACTATGATGAAAGAGGAAAATCTACCAGAAGTCTACTAGAGAGAAGTAATTCATACTGTTGTTTACATACTTAATAGAGTTCAAGCTAAAGCTAACAACACAAAGACTCCTTATGAGCCATGGTATGGAAGGATCCCTACCGTGAAGTACTTTAGAGTATTTGGAAGCAAATGTTATATCAAAAGAGAAGAAGAAAACTTAGAAAATTTTGATGCAAGTTCTGATGAAGGTATCTTCCTTGGATATTCTAATAGAAACAAAGCTTACAGATGTTAAAACAAAAGGATGAGAAAATAGTTGAAAGTGCAAATGTTAAAGTTGATAAAAACCTACAGAATTCTATTGCAGTAGATGGATATGTTTCAGATGAACCTTATTAGAGAGAAGAAGAAGAAAATTTTGATGGAAAAGAAGTGCAAAATGAAGAGGAAGAATCTTTGAAGAAGACCCCTAAAACCCCCAAGTATGTGCAAAAGAAACATTCTGAAGATCAGATCATTGGAGATAAGAGGAAAGGTGTGTTGACAAGAAGCAAAGTTCTTGAAGTTGAGGTAAACTTGTGTTTACTTTCTAAAGTTGAACCTAAATCAGTAAGTGAAGCATGTAAAAATGAACATTGGATGAAGGAAATTTAAGAAATTATGCAAATAGAGAAAAATCAGACTTAGAAATTGGTCCCTAGACAAGCAAACAAGAACATAATTGGAATTAAATGGGTATTTAGGAACAAGCTGAATGGGAATGGAAAAGTAGTAAGAAATAAGGCAATACTTGTGTGTAAGTGTTACTCACAAGTGGAAGGTATAGACTTTGAGGAGAATTTTTTTCCTGTGGCTAGGATGGAAGCTATCAAAATGTTTTTGGCATTTGCAACACATAAAGACTTTACGGTTTATCAGATAGATGTGAAGTCTGCTTTTTTGAATGGAGAATTGGAAGAAGAGATTTACATGGAACAACTAGAAGGATTTTAGTTGTCAAATTAATCAGATATGGTATGTAAGTGAACCAAATATTTTAATGGTGTATGGAATGCTATGTCTCTTTTGCTCAATTAGGGTCTTTCACCTAGTGGAAAGAGATAGATCCCACACCAAAAATCTAGGTGGTTCACTAAAACTAAGGAATGTATGATGGAGATATACCTAAATGAAATGATCTAAATGAATAAAATTAATGAAAGCTATTGATTATTGAATGGAAACTAAAGAAATACAACTTGTTTGAAAACACATTGTGTAATGCAAAAACACCTATAAATGAATGCAAATTACAATAGAAATGGATGAAACTGAAAGTGTGCACCTAAGATCTTGCTAGAGATTGGAAATGACATCTAAAATATTTTTAATCCTAATTTTTAGGCCTGGTGGGCCTCATTTTCTATTCTAGGCGAATTAGTCCCAGTTCTGTGAAACTGTGTCGAAACCCGTTTTGGACAAATGGGTATCCAAAAATGCAGAAAACCAAAAATATTCCTAGAATTGGGACTCATTCACCATGAGTGGAAAATGAGTCCACTTTTGAATTTCTAAAGATTCAAAGGTGGAAATAGGAGCCTTCGGTCTGCATTGTCTACTTCTCCAGGTGTCTGGTTCTAAAACTGTCAGATTCAGGCCTGAAAATGACTTTTTGTGGGTATTTTGACTTATCCAATGAAGAGACGTCTTGAAAAACTTTGCAATGCAATATTCAATGATTTCTAAGCTTCCAAGATGTCTAAATATGCAAACACATAGGGAGAGAAAGAAATTTTGAATGTTAAGGCATGGGGGTTTGCCTTGGTCAAACCCCTTTTAGGTAATTACACCAAAATGATGAAAGAATGTAATGAAGCATGCTATAATGGATTCAATACCTTTCCATGATGTTTGATCTTGAATGTCTACAACAAAACATGAAGAATCTGCCCTTGAATTTCTTAGGAATCTATCTTGATTACTTGTAATGATGAAACCCTAATAGTTTGCTTGACTTGATAGAGAAAATAGATGGTGAATGAGTTGTGAAATGAGTTAATGGATGTAAATTAGGGTTTAGAGACTTATATTTATAGGAAATTCACCTTATTTTTCTATAAATTGGATCCCCAAGGCTGACATGAAAGAATATTAACCTTAATTTCTAGTTTTTCCTGCTCAAAACTCAAATTTGACCCAAACGGGACTCATTCACCACCTTGGGCGAATCAGTTCCACCTGGTAGGGACTCATTCACCATAGGTGGTGAATTAGTTCGAGTGGGGCCCATTTTCCAACTAGAATGCTAGGAGATAAGGAAATAGCATTTATATGATGACTTTGTTGGGTATTTCATCAAATATTTCCTCGGGATGCACAATATGGGGTAATAGGGGCCTATTAATGATGATGTGAAGGTCAATTAGGGCTTGGGACACAAAATTCAATGTGAAAGTAGGATTAAATACACTTTACAACACTAAAATGAGTTCCACACAGCCTAGAAAGGCACAAGAACCAATGCGAATGTGTAAAACACATTACAACACTAGGTTAAAGTTAGGTTTATTTTACAAGCCTTCTAGATTAATGTGAGGATGTATTTAAATACATTTTATAATTAGGGGAAAATGGATTCATTAAGTCCAAGACCTAGTGTGGATGTGAAAAAAACCTCATAACACCAAATCAAGGCTTTATTAAGTCCAATTTATCATCAACTCTTCCCCAAATCAAGCAAGTTGCCTTTTTTCTATGGTACATTTAGCCCTCACTTTAGTGAGAGGATGAACTTGCTTCAAAATCACACTAAAGTAGACATTCAAGAGAGATCTGAGTGTAAAAATGTAGATGAAAAAGATCAAGAAAGCAGTCAAGCCCC
This sequence comes from Sequoia sempervirens, assembly GCA_007258455.2. Classification (NCBI taxonomy): domain Eukaryota; kingdom Viridiplantae; phylum Streptophyta; class Pinopsida; order Cupressales; family Cupressaceae; genus Sequoia; species Sequoia sempervirens. The sequence goes on along the minus strand of VDFB02000017.1, from coordinate 540,399,279 downwards.
CAGGATCCAAGATCCTAAGTCAAACCATCAAGATACATAATCATGCAATGGAAAGAACTAGAAGGAAGATAAATGAAAATAAGGTGGATCAAGCTTTGATATTTTTTCTAGCTAGTTGTGGATCAAATATAAGCCATTGGTCTGAAAAGAAAATGCATACTCACTCTGGGGAGATAGAACTCTTGGCTATCCACCAAGTGAGAAAGCCCAAAAGGTGAGAAACATATGCTAGTTGGTATGAACTCACAAACACATAGGTGGCTATGGGGAAAGCCGTGCCTCAGAATGGACTTCCCACTCAACTATACCAAAGTTATACCTCCTGATAACTTTAATAAGGCACAAGAAAGGAAAATGGTTTTCGAGCTCTATGAGGTAAGCAAAACTTTGTATGCTTGACACTCATAGACATTGTAAATGCAAAATAGTGTAAGGAATGTTCAAAGGGATTTTTCTTTGTTCATGCAATGTCTCATCTTAAGGAACATCATGCTTAATGTCTCCAAGATAGGATAAGTACAAACGGTCTCATCTTGTTTCCAAGAGAGGACAACTACATGGTCTCATCCTAGGGAACATTGTGCCAAATGTGTCCAAGAGAGGGAATTGCAAGAAAAAGAAAACAACACAATAAAATGTGAGTGGTGATGTATGCCCCCACTTTAAAGCAGTTGCGAACACCAATACTATGAGAAATTGCTTTAAAGTAGAAGAAGGAGAACATGAGAGCTTACTCAGAAATCTGTATGCCAAGTCATATGTTTTTGAGAATCTACCTCATGAAAAAGGTAGTATGTCACATACAAGCCAAGTTAAGGCATATCGTCCATGTCCCAAGCTTGCTCTTAGATATTCATGAAAGGTTAACAACTAGCCAAAGGAGGAAACTACAAGTGACATACGAGGAAAAGGCTACCGAACCCCTTGCCTCCACTTAGTGCATGACAAGGGTGATCCAAAATGATTAATGAAATGCATGCTAGAGTGAAAATCAGTATCAATTAGAGGAATTAGGTGCCCCCACAGAAGGAAGAATACCAAACTCCTAAAAATGTTGGATTTTATGACTCAAAGCCTAAAATTCATTAGTAGAATGACCATGAACTCTATGATATGCATAGAATGAAGTCTTATAATAAAATTTATTTCAAGTTCTTGGAGGAAGGGTTATCAAGTGATCTTGGAGGAGTCTCGACAAGATACCCTCTTGATCAATGGTAGAATATGTTTCTTGATTATGTGATAAAGATATCTCTTGCTTAGATGTACAAGATGTCATACCTACGCAAGACCCTTTTGATTGTGAGATTTTGTTTTGTCCTTTTTAGGAAGATGTAAAATCTAACTAATTCAAATCACTAGTGTTTTGCGAGATGATATTGACATTAAGCGAAGAGTTCATTGTTTGTTTTGTGTTTTGATAAATTTCAAGACCACTAGTGTCTATTAGTTCAGGATGTTTTACAGTTAAAGTTGGCTTAGAAGAATGTTGTGTGAGAGTGTTGATGTTGAGTGAAGGCTTGGAAATGTATATCAAAGGACAATAACCAAAACCATAAGTGGTTTGTTGTTTGATAGGGTCTATAGGGTTGTAGATACCTTGTTCATTAGCACCACATCCTTTTCCACTATAGCTAAGTTGTTTCATAAGCTCATACCCTTTTCCATACAGCTTTTTTATTGCTTTAGAAGTTTGTGGTTGTTTGTGATTAATTATTTCAAATTTTGTTGTGTAATTTACTTCTTTGTCTAAAGTGGTTGAGGAAAATGCTTTCGAAGGATCATTTTCTTTTTTGTGTTTCCTATTTGAATATTTGTGTATGATCTTGTACTCACCCATGAATTCATGTTTGAAATCCAAGTAACCCCAATCATCTTCCAATAGTTGTGTGACTTGTTCAATATGTTGTTCTTTGTTGTTCAGTTGTACGAGTTCCACTAGTGTAGTTGGTGTTGATGTGTTTAAGGAATTTAATTTGTTCTTTGCAAGTTGTAAGACACTATCAGGTTCAAGATCAGCATCAAGTGTCTGGACTATGTTGTTGTAGATGTATTTCATTTTGCGATGAAGAGTGGAAGGAACACCTTTCATTGCATGAATCCATTGTCTGCCTAAGATAATATTACATGAAAGTTCATATGGCATAACATGGATTGGTGTATTCAAGGTGGCCACACCAACGGTAAGAGGTATAATGATCACCCCTAGTGGTTTATTTTTGACATTGTCAAATCCATTAATAGATAAAGAATTAAGTTGAATGGTTGATTGATCAATGCCAAGCCTATCCAAAAGGGTCACACTACACACATTAAGAGCAGAACCAGTATCTACAAGAGTTCTCTTTATTCCTTTTTGTTTGTATTGTTCTATGATCATGAAAGGATCATTTTTTTTTGCACGTCCAAAGAGGGGAGTTCACTTTGGTGGAAAACAATGTTAGCATTTAGTCCTTGAATTATGGCTACTATATCAATTGGTTGCACATTAGAAGGGACATGATCTTGTTGTAAGGTTGTTTGGATCATGTTGTGATAGTGAGGGGAGGCTTGAATAAGGTCCCACAATGATATCTTAGTAGGAGTATTCTTAAGTTGCTCGATAAGATCATACTCATTTCAACCTGACAAGAAAGGGTTAGGTGAGATAGGATTTGGCAACGGTAATGGTGTCGGGGTTGGTTGTGGTGGTTGCCGATTATTTTGAGTGTTATACATATGAGCAATGGTATTATGACTTGATTGCTGTGAAACATTATTCTGAGGAGGGTAAAGGATAAGTTTAGGTTTATTTTGAGTTTGTTGTTTGTGTGAATATGTGTAGAGAATTAGAGGGTTTTTAGGATTTCCCATAGGGTATGTACAAGGTCCATTGATTGAGGGGGATTTAATAGAAAATTGTGCATTCATAACCTCAATGGTCTTGGTTTGATGTATCTCTAATAAAGGGAAATTGAGAACCACTTGTTTCGTGAAGGAAGACACCATATTATTTTTTCCTTTTGCTAACACCATGATATTCTCCCTAGAAGGAGAATTTTTAGGAGAACAAAAAGCCACATGTTTATGACAAGTAAGGCTTGGTTCTTCCAAAATGACTTCATCGCCAATAGGAGAATTATCAATGATGGGATTAGCAAGAGGGGGATGATTAGGAGAAGGTGTTAATTGAATGTCCATTGTCTTTAAGGTCTCATTCTCTTGTTCCATATTATCTACCCTACAAAGAGAGCTTGTAATATGTTCATCCAAGGGTAAGTAGCTTCATCAAAAGTGGGAGAGGCATCAAGAAAAGAACCACTATGGTTTTCATATAGATTATCCCAAATGGGAGGAGCATTGAGGAAGGGAGGATCAAGGGTTTCATGATTCGTAATAGGGATGTCTTCTAACACCAACCTATCCTCTTTACAATGAGAAGGGATATTAGGATATGGACAAGGTTGATTGTCATGGTTATGGAGACTAGGTAAGGTGATATTTAGAAATGTGTCTATGATCTCATGTTCTTGTTGTCTAACATCTTCCAAAGGGGAATGAGGAGATGGACAATCAAGACCCTCAAGGCTTGTAACTTCCTTCACCAAGATACCTTCGTCACTAATAGGAGAGGTATCGGGAGAAGAAAAAGTATGTGTGTTATAATTGTATACACCTCCATTCACACCAATGGGTAATGTAATAGTTTGGTCAAAGCTATGACTAACGTGTTCCTCATTGTTGTAATCAAAATTAAACTCATAACAGGGGATATTGTGCTTATAAAATCCATGTTTAACCAGATCAAAGACACATCTTGTGAAAAAGAACATGCTATGCAAAAGTAAATAAAGTGCAATGCAATGATTTATACATAATTGTCAGATGTAAAACAAAGTAAGTTGTTGATTACAGTATCCAATAATCTAAAAAATGAATGTTTGAGATGTAAATGTTAAATTAAACAATGCATTAAATGAGCTAATTTAAGCTAGATCTAATGAAATGCATGTTACAGAAACTCAGCTAACTGATATGGGTAGATAATGGCACTGAACAAAAGATGAAAAATAGGGTTTTTAGTTCTGTAAAGGGCAGTTTTAGGGGTGAAAAGGGACTCATTCGCCCAAGGTGGAAAATGAGTCCCAGTATGGACCTTTTTCAGAATTTTCAGAAAATTTTGAGTTATTTTGATGTTTTCTAAGTGCTATGATGCAGACCTAAGTTAAAAATGTAGAATTTCATAAAATTTAAATGAATTTAGATGCAAACAATGCAACCTAAATGCTCTTTTTATGAATGCAAAATATGAAAGATAACATGCTAATTAACTAATGCAAACCTTAATACAATGTCAATGAAAGGATAGATCTAGGATGGACTCCAAATTAGAAAAGAGAAATATTTGAAAAGTAGGTTCACCAAAACAAACCAAATATTTTAATGGTGTATGGAATGTTATGTCTCTTTCGCTCAATTAGGGTCTTTTACCTAATGGAAAGAGATAGATTCCACACAAAAAAATCTAGCCAGTTCACTCAAACTAAGGAATGTATGATGGAGATATGCCTAAATGCAATTATCTAAATGCAAAAAACTAATGAAAGTTATTGATTATCGAATGGAAACTAAATAAATACAACTTGTTTGAAAACACATTATGTAATGCAAAAACACCTATAAATGAATGCAAATTACAATAGAAATGGATGAAAATGAAAGTGTGCACCTGAGAACTTGTTGGAGACTAGAAATAACATTTGAAATGTTGTTAATCCTAATTTTTAGGCCTGGTGGGACTTGTTGGGTCTCAAAATGCAGGTTACAAATCCTAAGAGGATGTCAGGCTCTATGATTAGACTTGCAACGTTTTTGAACCAACAAATGGAGTAAAACTATATGGTTGATGACTCCCTACACTTCAGGCTCTAATAAACCTAGGTGGGAGAACCTTGATAGCTGAAGCAAATCTAAGGGTTGTGTGACTTAATTGGATTTAAGGATCTATCCATAGTGGCATAAAGTGTGGAATAGATGAAGACTTGTTAACTACTTCTACTCCTAATGTGATAATTGGAAATTTAGAATATGAAAGTGGATACGTAAAGTATAATGAAAAGTGAAGTGGACTGGTGCCTTATTGGATAAGCAGAGTCAATGAATTTTTATTATAAGTGACTAGTATTGGTTACATTTCTAATTGTTTGACACTTATGTTTGTTTATACCTTGTATAAACGTGCAAGAATGTGACTGATAGACTCTACTTATTGATCCAATCGATCTTATCAAGTTACTATGATTTATTTAAAAGGATTTTAATCCTTTTTTGAAGGAAAAAATTAAAAAGATTCACACAATGACAACAAATGTGTATTGAAAAATGAAGTATATCCTCTATTTGAATAACAAGATAATATAAAGTTGGAGACTGTATGGTATTCTTATCAATTACAAGGCTCTTCTTACTGATCCAAATCTTACTTACAAGTTATAGTAATCAATTAAAATGATTTTAATTCTTTGGTAGAAGTGAATTAACTTGATTACACAATAACAACTAATGTGTTTGATGAAACTGAATATCAACTTGGATACACAAGTTCAAACAACAGAGAAATAACAATGTGGAGACAGCCAAATAATTGTTCAAATCAACAAACAATAGACACCAAGGTGAATTCACATAGAATTAAAGATCTTCTATTGATTTATGTCAAAATTTATGCATGCATCATGGTCCTTTACAGTATAATCTACATGATATATATTATGAAAGTCTCTTCTTCTGCATATCTCTCTATTCTCTATTTTTTTCCTTCACATTCAATCATCACATTTTCAACATATATAGCAATATCTCGAAGATGGTATACCTCTTCGTAAGTTTTTTTGGGACTTTAACAACACAAAATATTAACATTAAGCTCTAATGATCCACAAATGAACTTTTGTAGCATGATCTAGGTACTCCTGACTCAAGTATGTACCAGCATCATGCACAACATTCCTCATCACAATCTCCATGATAATAATCTTTTCTAAATGCTCATAGGCCTCTTCTAATGTTGGATCTTCATCCTTAGCTACTTCCAAGGCTCCCTATAGTATTAGTTGGCATTATTTTATCCATTCATTCTGACTTTTTCAGTTCTTCATTATCATTAAACAATGTAGGCACACCTTCTTTTGAAGCATCAATAAACTCGTTGGCATCTGCTTGAAGATCCTCATAATAGTCTTTATGCTTCCTTATCAGGTCTTCAACAGCTATAATGGCCCCACTATTGGAAGTGTTTCTATTTTGTATCTCTTGGATATTTTCCTGAAGCCTATCATTTATCCTTTTATGTTCTTTAATGGCAGTGTGACTCTTAGAGTGAGTTACCCAGAACTTGTCCATCTAGACCATCATATTAGTGTACCTCTTTTGAATTATTGTAGAAAGTGTGTGAAACCTGGCCTTGATCACTTGAGTGTGAATCTACTGATTATTCATCTATAATTCCTCACTCTTGTCCTTTAATTGGGATCCTTCACCTTGAATCAACATTTTCACAGATTCTTTGAATGTATCCTTAACTGTGTCTTTTAGAAAATCATTTTCTTTAAGCATCCTTTCACTATTCAATTTGTACATATCTCATTCTTTAATCAACATTTGAATCTATGCCTTGTTCAATTTGGCTAAATTTATGCCAATTTCAACTGTAACCACAGGATCAGTTACACCCACTTTTAAAGTCATCACATGACCAAATGCTTTCTCTATATAAATAATTACAACCTTCTTATGTGGGGAGTATAGAGCCCAGATCATAAGAGAACTCTCATCAGGATTGTATCTTGACCAAGTGTATACCTTTGTTACCTCTTTTGGATTGAGCTTGTTTTTAGCATCATTATTGTGCAAAAGGCTATCAAAAACTAAAGCAGAGCTTAAGTCCAAACTAGGAAAGATCATCACACCAGACTCCTCTAATAATTTTCTTCCCTTCTTTGGATTCATGTTCTTCATTTCATTCTCCACCTCCATTTTCAATGTGTTCAACAAATGGCTTTCATTGCTGGATGTGATGTCTACAATTGACTCCCTTATTGTTTTTCCCCTTTTTTTGTAAAAGAAGGATTTAAATTTAGAAGATTTAATAAACTGGTCATCTGAGACAAAATATTTATAAGCCAATTTCCTAGCACCTATGTCATATGATTCCCCAACTTCCTATTCTCTGTTTGGAGGTGGATACTCTTCAATCCTTAGCCTGGGGATCTTATCAGGTTGGCTTTGGGATTCATTTTCTTTAAAATATTCCTCACTACCAGAGGATAACATTTCTACTTCTTGCATCTCCTTCATCTTTTGTTCAATTTCTCTATTGTAATTACCAATTTCCAATTCAGCCTCTTTTTCTTCCATATTTCTGATAATATCATCATGAGGATATGGTATATGAACATATCCACCTAAATTCTATTTTTTCCTAGAAAAATCAATAAAGCCTTCAAGATAAAATCCTTTCCTTGGTGCATCCTTCTTCATATTGAAATGTGACAATTTATCCAAAATGAGATCATATCCTTCTTTTGATACTACCATGAAATCCCCAAAATGCAATGTACTAGGCATGAATGATTTTTTTTCATATGCACTCAAGTTCATGACATTGGAATAATTATGTTTCCTGACAATCTCTAGATATGCAATTTTGTTTGGCATAGTCTTGGGTAATAGGAAAGGTGTGTCTTCAAAACCATAAACCCTGATCATAGTGGAATCAACAAAGCAATACCAGTCACCCCAATTATGACTTGTAGTCGATGGTCCATTGAAATCCTTAAGCCTTAAGAATATTTTGACCTCATTAGACAATGAATAATCACAAGGGTGATCATAAAACCTGTACAATTTGTTGACAAAGTATTCTTCAAAATAAACATAATTAGAATTGAAAAATCTGTTGTCCCAAATGGAGGTCCATAATTGTATCAGTAATGGTTGATCCTCTTCATCCAACTGTGTGATTCTTAATTCCTTTGGCCATATTCCTAACTCTTGTCCATAGTACAATATCATGGGCATGAGAAGGGAATAATGTTTAAAGTGCATTGTGGGAGAACCATTCTTGATGGGCATTAGCCCTAAGTCAATCCCTCTAGAAATGTGTGAAGCATAATAAAAAGGTCTTGCATTGTGGCATTGTATGTTTGCAATGATCACCATTGGCCTTATAGACATAAATTTAGAGACATTTGTTCCTATTATTTGACCCACTAAGAAGTAAGTATATTTTAAATAGGGATTAAACAAATCAACATGGCAGGGAGGTCCATCACCATCCTCAAGAGGTAATAGGTTTTCGTCTTCTCTAGGCTTGTGTAATGGTAACCTCCATCCTTTGTAGGTAGTGTCCATCCTCCAGTATTCCTTTTCTAAATCCTCATGCACTATAGGTTGATCACATCTGTCATCTAGGCTGAAAACTTTACAAAGTAAAATTTTGGATACATGTATGAAAGGTTCTCCTTGCAGGTTGCAAATGGCTTTAAGGTTCAGGTTATAATAGTTGGCTAGACGTTTTATAAGGTCTATATTCACAGAGGCATTAGGAACAACCTACTTTCCCAAATTGAAATTCCAAGGGTTACAAACTGGTTCGAATCTACTTCTCCGACAATAATGAAACATGAACAATTTCTATCCCCTGATGGAGGTCCACACATCACCTACATGTTTGCATTTATCTTCTAATATTTCTACATCAGCCCTCAATTGTGCAGACCTTCTAGCTTTTGGCCTTGAACTAGGAAATTAATCAATGAGATCTTGGTTTAGTTTTTGTTCTTTTGTTTTCAATTCCTGCCCCACTTCAATTTTTTGCTTCGTATTTCTAGACTGGCTACTTTCACCTTGTTGCTTCTTATTTTTTGTTTTTGCAGAACTTTCCATCTTCTTTCTCTACAAGATGGTAGAATTTAATTACAATCTATTAATTGCAAGAATATTTTGTATGCTTACTTGTATGTTCTTGGGTGCACTAAATTCCTTGACTTCTGCTCAATCTCCTATCCTTCTTCATTCCAACTTCTGAAAATTCTTTTGGTTCAATCTCTTTTCAATCAAAAATATTCATATAAGACTCGTTCGTGCAGCCATTAATGTCTGCCACTAGAAATGAATGCAACAGGTTTCTCAAATTTCAAAATTTTAGAGCTATACAACAATATTGTATCGGTGGAACCCCTCTAGTCTCAAGCCAATCTGTGTGCTTTATTTGGCACCATCTTTGTTTATACGTTCATAACTGATCATCAAGACTAACTGAATGTCCTTTTGATATGAAGTGTCCCTTTGCTTCTCTTATTCAGTCAAGCAGACAACTTAATACTCTCACTGATATTGTACAACTTCTTTTTCTCTTTCTTTCCAATTCCTAATGTTTTGGGGAGAACATTAGGAAGTTTACCCAATATCTGGGTGGTATAGACCATTAGCAATCCTTTTAAACATCACCCAGTGTCTTTCCGACAAATAGTGATCATTCCATATTATCATCAGGTTGACATGTATCCTCGCTAAGAGAATAAGATGCCTTTTTGATATACTTGGTCTCCCCGATATGTTTCCTCTACTACTTTGCTCGTTGGGATAAGTCAATGGGACTTTCCCCAAAAAAAATTATGGTTTCCCTCATGAGAGTAACCCATGTAGTCAGAGAGATCTGAGGAACCCACTCTGACCATACATATCTCTCTGATACAATTTTTCTCTTGGTTTATTGGTGAAAGTATGTATGTTTCTCCCTGATAAGGCCTCCATCGAAGTGATGCAAGAGCTCGGTGTGATTTGAAAATTTCCCTCCAACTGGCTTGCTTTTGCCAATAAGATTTTCATCGGTGAAATGTTATGCATTGTCTTCACGATTATGCACACCTGTTATCTTTGGGATCTTTGATCGTTGTAACTTTATTCATCTCTTCCCAATAAGTAGAAAATATTCAATAAAGGGTTATGACTTGTTGATCGGAAAGGCATGCACATGATCTTCCTGATAAGGACCAATTGCTCTTAAATTTTTTTTGCTTAACTATGATCAAGGAGATGCTTATATGCTAAAGGCCATATTCATGGGATCATTACTTGAAATGGGTTATAAAATGGATCTGGTCACATGAATTTCTACAATTTATGAAATCAAATGTAACAAATAGTGAATAGAATTTTTAGTCCTAACAGTGGCTCTGATTGGGGATGGATACCCCTTGTGGGTATACCAAGAATCCAGGTCTCTGGGGAAGCAGACCAAAGGTCTTATTTCTCTGGTATGGAAGTTGAAGTGAATTTAGGAATGGGTGATAAATGTAAGTAGAATGGAATCCTATACTATTGTGCATGGAAAAAATTATTTTAAGAGGCTTCTCAAGAATTGTCCATGCACTAGCAATTCTTAATCCTCTTTATGGTCCTTAAGAAAAGAAGTTCTTTAAGAACTGTCCATGTACTAGAAATTATTGTTCTTCTATCATGTCCTAGAGGTAATATGAATCTTCACCATCCTTACCAACAATGACAAATGCTCCTAACCATAGACCTTCAAATTTTGCATGCTTCCCTTTGTCTTGACTCCTGGAATTCCACATGAGAACCATGCCATATACTTCAATTTTTTTAGTTTTAGCCCTTTTTTCATATACGCATTTCATTTTTAATTTCTTCTTCTTATTGTGTTGTTGAGCTTGGTTCCTGACCTCATCAAGTTCCATTAACTCTTCCATCCTCTCCTCCATAGGTTCAGGAACATCTAATCTTCTTGCAAGATGAACGTACATACTGGTAATAAATTATGCAAAGGGAGCCTAGCTTGAGTCCCATACTAAAGTTCAAAAGGTGATTTTTTGATGGAATTCTTTACAATGATTCTATTTTCTCAGAAGGCTAGTAATAGCTTGGATTCCCAAGCCTTTTTGTTATTATCCAACATTCTTTTAATGATCTTTAGGATGCTCTTATTGCTAGATTCAGCCTACCCATTTTCCTATGGATGATATGGTGAAGAATATTAGATTACTATACCATATGATTGGAAAAATACATTAAATTCATCTAACCTAAAGCACATCCCATTATCAGTTATAATTCTTACTAGCACTCCAAATCTGGTAATGATATTTTCCAATAAAAAGTTTGTTACAACCTTGCTAGTTATTTGTTTGGTAGGCATAGCTTCTACCCATTTTATGAAGTAGTTTGTGGCTACTAATATCCATCTGTGTCCTCCACTATATTTTTCTGCAATCTCTCCTATGAAATCAATCCCCCATTGGATAAATGGAGCATCCTTGCAAAGGTCTTAAAGGAAATTCCCCTTGATACTTCAATTTCCCAGAAAACTTTTGACATGCTTCATGTTTCCTAGTATAATGATAGGCATCATTGAAAACTCTAGGCTGATAGTAACCTACCCTTAACACCTTATGTGTAGTAGTCTTCACTCAAAAATTCCCTCCACATACTCCTTCATGCATTTCCTTCAAAACATGCCTTGCTTGATTTTCATCTAAGCACAACAACATCAACAACATAACACCATCCATGTTCTTCCAATAGAGGTCCCCTTTCATGGATACATACTTTAAAGCCTGTAGTTTAAGTGTCCTTTTCTTGTTATCATTAAATCCTTCAAGACATTTCATATGTTTAAGATAATACATGATATCAGTGTACCATGGTGTGTGCTCAATACTAGTAATCATGTTATCTTCATTATTCAAATTGCATACTTGGTAGCTTCAATATTTGTTTCCGCCATTAATTTGACTAATCCTTGTCCTCTTACAAGCTTGGTGATTTGAAACTCAATGTCAAATTCTTGGATTCTATTTATCCATCTGCACCTATGGCCTGTTACTTCAGTTTGTACAAACACATCTTTTACTACAGCATTAGGTACATAAGCTATTACTTTTTCTCCCACCAGATATGATCTAAATGCTTTGACAACTTCTACTAATGCATATGCTTGTTTTTCTACAATTTCGTATATTAATTATGCATTTTGGAGGGATTTGTTGAAGAAAGAAATAGGCTGTTCATACCCCTCATCATTTTTTTGTAGCATTACTGTTGCAATTGTGTGATTAGATGCAAATGAAAAGATCTAGAATGGTTTATTAAAATCAAGGGATTTTAAGACCAGGGCTTCTTTAATTGCTCTTTTGATGGATATGAATGCATCTATGGCCTCAGTTGTCCAATCAATATTTGCACCCTTCTTTAACATCTTTGATATTGATTTCACTATCTCAGCAAAGTTTGATATTAATCTTCTCACAAAATTAATTTTCCCAAAGAAGGACTGGATGGATTTAACTGTATTAGGAATAGGAATATTATCTATGGCTTCCACTATTTCTGGATCAATCCTAACTCTATCCTTGGACATGATATGTCCTAGTAACTTTCCCTCTGTTACTGCAAAATGACAATTTTTAGGATTTAAAGAGATACCATATTCAATGGCTTTGATGAAATTTTCTTCAAGGTGTGCAACATGGTCTTCTGCTTTCTTGGAATATGTCGTGAGATCGTACTGGTATACCACCATTATTACATTAATTAGATCAGCAAAGGAACATCCATGGCTCTTTGAAAAGTTGCACCAACATTTGTGAGTCCAAACAGCATTATGGCATATACATATGTTCCCCATGGTGTGGTGAAGGTTGTTTTGTATTGTTCTGATTCCTTAACTTTCACTTGGTTATAACCTGAAAATCCATCCATCATAAATAACAACTCACATCTCGTGACCTTCTACAACATAGCCTCCATGTTTGGGAGTGGGTAGTTATCCTTAAGAGAGGATACATTCAAGTTTCAAAAGTCTACACAGAGCCTTATGTCTAAATTTTTCTTTCTAACAAGTACTAGATTAGAGACCCAAGATGAATGTCTAATAGGCTTGATGATACCCCCTTCCCTAAGCTTCATAAGTTACTCATGCATTTTAGGCTGTAAGGTAGGATTTATGGGTCTTTGTTTTTGTCTAAAAGGTTTTGCATCTAGTTTCAATGGGATCTCATGTTGGAACAAATCTTCTCTATATGCCTTAAGATCGCCATAAGACCATGCAAAGACATGCTTATATTTCCTTAACAATGCAATCAACATCTTTCTGATTGTTGGGATTATCTTTTTCCTAATGTACACCTTTTTTGGTGCCAATTTAGTGCCCAAGATGACTTCTTCAATGTCTTCCCTTTTTACTAGTGTTTGTTTCAAAAGGGCTCGATCATTTCCATCAAACACCCTCTCTAGTGCCATGAGTCCTTTAGGAATCTTGTTAGTTTTGAGTTGAACAACTTTCTTACCAAATACAATTTTCTTGCCATCTACTTCTTCTAAAAATGCATTAAAATCAATTTCTTGGGCTTCATACTAATCAATGCAATGTAAGAATTTAATCAAATCAGTGTCATCATTGAAAAATTGCCAAGTATAGATGTTATTTGGGATTGCAGGTCTTTTTTTTAGCTCAACTTGTGAAATTCCTGCTAGAGTTACATCATCTCTCTTCAAAGCTACATTCACCAACAAGTCTGCCATTAAATTCTTGGACCTGTCTATCCATTAAATAGAGAAAGCATCGAATAATTCAATGGTGTCCCATACAACATTTTTGTACTACTTTAGCCTTTTATTTTTTGTAGAATAATTTAATCTCACTTGTGAAATAACCAACTCAGAATCTCCAAGAATAGTCAGTAGTTTAATTTTGTGTTTGGAAGCCATGTTCAATTTGTATACACCTAAAAATGGTCACATCACATAGTCTGGTAATTAATTAAATATTTTTAATATTTAATTAAATCTCTGAATTCAATCTACGTATAAATAAATTTAAATAATTTATTTATATTGTTCATTATTTCATTTCAATTAAATAAATAAGTTTATTTAATCACTTTTCTTATAAATTTTGTAATTAATTAAATAAACATTATGATTTATTTATATTAATTATTATATAATCTTGGCTTGAATATTTTATTTAAACAAAGATTAAATATTCTTCTCTTCTAACATTCTTCTAAAGTTCCATTCACAATTAAATATTCAAAATATTTAATTAATTCTTCTAAAGTCTATTCACAATTAAATATTTCAAATATTTAATTGAATCTTCTATAGTTCCAAAAATCAAAAATCAAACTCACATGAAATTAAATAAATTTATTTATTTAATTAATTAATTTAGATTATCTTCAACAACCGTAAAACAAACTTCCAAAACAGAAAATTAAATTCCTTTGTTCCTGTGCAAGCTTGTTCCCGTGGGTTGAAGACAAACCTCCATTCTTCTCTCCAAACCTCCCAACATCTTCCATCTTCCTCTCAACCTCTCCATCTCTCACCATTCAAATTTACTAGAAAATTTCATAGCCATTGATCTTTGCCAGCCAGGCTCTTGCTTGTGAAAGTCTATAAAAAGGACTGTCGGGTCTCTAAAAACAGGAGAAGCCTTCATACAGGAAAACTATAGTCAATTAGATTTCCAGCATCCATAGCATTCTAGATCATAGCATAGCATAGCTTAGCATACCAGCATTCCATATCATGGCCAATCATCCTCATATCATAGTTTTAGAAGCATCCATAATCCACAGCCCCTGTGCATAATTTACAGCCCCTGTGCATATCGATATCAGCATTTCACTCCATCAGCATATAGGATAGAGAAGTATTTTCCCTTTTGCATACTCGTTCTACAGGTTGCCATTCTAAGCAGCAGCTTCAAGAGAATCACTGGAGATAGAGAACAATGGAACGGTTCTGAAGAAGCTTTGTTTGAATTCTCTTTGATTTCATATTTTATTTAGCTTTCTTTAGTTTAATGTTTCATTTGTGTTTTTTTATTTTATTGTTTTTAACGTCTTATTACAGATTTTTCTAACAGGTTACAGCTAAAAAGAGTGTATTAGCGCATTTAACACGCTTCAGTGCAATTCATATCCAGTTCAGGGCCTGTGACTCATCCTGCAGTGCCCATGACTCATTCTGCAGCGCCCGTGACTCATTCTGCAGCGCCCGTGACTTATCCTGCAGCACCCGTAACTCATTCTGTAGCGCCCGTGACTCATCTTGCAGCGCCCGTGACTCATTCTGCAGCGCCCATGACTTATCCTATAGCACCTGTAACTCATTCTGCAGCACCCATGACTCATCTTGCAACGCCCGTGACTCATCCTGCAGCGCCCGTGACTCATTCTGCAGCGCCCGTGATTCATCCTATAGTGCCCGGGATTCATCTATTTTAGCAATTGTAATTTGTAACTTAAAGTAGGATTTGACTGGATCTGACGTGACCGCGGCTAGTAAACATTTAAAAGAATGAAACAATCCTAGGATAGTCACTTAAAAGAATGAAGCAATCCTAGGATAGTCACTTCATCTTTTATTTTAGACTAAAAAGAACACCATGTATTTGTGAAGAAAAATCTTTATTTAGATTAGAACATTGTGATTTGGGTTAAAAAAAAATAACATTTGTTTGCTTTGTCTATGGCAATAGGTTTATGCTCTCCCCTTAACTGGATGATCAAAATACCAGACTTTCCTTTTAAATTTCATGCAAATTTATTGTTTTTATTTCAACCTTTTAGAAGGCCTGCCATAGTGGGAAAAAGTACTCACCCTACGAGAACTACCTAAGTGGGAATAACTAAAGCCAATTTTTCCAACCCACTTTAATCAAATGCGGATGGTTGATGAAAATCTCATTCGACAGTAGTGTGCATTGATAACCATCCCCAAAGCCTTTGTTCTAAAGGTTGGGAGGTCTCTTGAGGGAGTCTATCATTTGCTGCACCGAACGGAAACCCTTACTATAAACTTAGTGTAGTATCCAACTGAAGTCAAATTCTGAACATCCTAATAATCACAGTGTAGCGGAGGGAAGAATATACCCCCAAGACACTCACCATATAACTACCAAGGACCATTTGCTCAAGGGATCTGGTATCCACTTCCGTCACTCTAAGTACGCGCCTGGAAAAGACAAAAACACAGGTGCCCTTTCGGGGGTGACACGGTTGTGTGAGTCGACGCAATTGTAAGATGTGGGTTGTTGATTATTATGATGACCTACTTGAGTACTAAGAGTGAGTCTATTTGATCTATATATCATGTGTAAAACCTGTGACAACAATTTTTGAAAAGCATTTTGATCATACACTTGATGTTTAGTATAGGACTTAAACACAACTATTCTACAACTTGCTTGATGTGTTTTCAATACATTAATTCAGTAAAGATCATCCAAAACTCACAATTGCATTGATTACTCTCATGTTACGAGATTGGAAATCCACGACCTTTGTTAAAAAATCCATTCTCAAATGAATCAAAAATCCAAAGAAACCACTTAGTTACAAGAAACTATTGAAGAAAAGATGATTCTTGTACCAAAGCCAAAAGGTTTTACTTAAACATAGAACCTTTATACATCGATATCATGACTGTGTTAGGGGTTTCACTGATGATTATGCTGTAGAACCATTATACTCACAACCTTTCTTTCAAAGAAGAGCCCTTTCTCAAAGGCACAACCATAGTTAGCATATTCATTTTTGTTATATTCCCCAACCTGCAATTGAATATTCTACTTGTCCAAATCAATTTCTGCAATAGAGAACTCAATCACATTAGGCATTTATCATAAATCCATCCTTTTATGAAGCTACGATCAAACTACATAAAATGCAAAATCATCCTTTTCTTGATCTTTTGCTTAAGTTCCCGCCAACAGGATTTTCATCCTTTCAACTAGGGAACAACACAAGCTAAAGGCTAGAAATCTTTCAAGTCATAGAATCTTCATTCTATCCTGACTTTCATATCTATTACAAATTGCACTATTCCATTCTTTTGATCAAAAGTTAGTAGAATTTGGAACAAAGCTTATGCCTATTGTCACGAGACCTCAAAAACACATAGAAAAAGACGAAGGAGAAACTACCACAAGCAAAATGGGTGATAATAGTGAGAAAGAAGAGAATACATTTAATATGGAAGAATTAACAGAAGAAAAGCTTCAAGAAGCAGAGCAAGATCCCCAATTCCATACTCTTATGAAAAGTATTTTAGAATGAAACAAAGAAAGATATTTTCTTTCGTTAGCTAATCAAGGAGCTAAGTTACCTTCCAATTTTGATATAGAAGGAATTAAACAGAATCCTGAAACTCCTCCTAATGATTTTAGTGCCCTTACTCAATAGATAAAAGAATTACAAGGGAAAATAAAGGAGATGCAAGGGGGCATAACAAAGAAGTATGTTTTGGATGACATATCTCCTTATCCATTTGATAGGAATCTTCAAATGATCCCTTTTCCAAAACATTGTGAAATCCCTAAATTTGATAGATACAATGGAAAAACTGACCCCATTGAACATGTGAGGGATTTCCGAAATATGAGTCTAGATTTTGCTTATGAAGATACCTACTTAATGCAGTTGTTTCCACAAATTCTGGGTGGACAATCAATGGAGTGGCTTTCCAAGATCACTCCCCCCATCAAAACCTTTGAGTTAATAAATCAGTTTATATCACAATATGCCTACAACATCCAACACCAGATAACAATGCTTGATCTTTGTAAAGCGAAACAAAAAGTAGGCGAACCCTTCACCACATTTTTGCAAAGGTGGAGAAGGTTGTTTGCATGATATTCTTGTCCTATTCCTGAAAAGGAAAAGATGGATATCTTCATCAATAGCCTAGACCAAGAATTAGGCTACAGGCTTAATCTTCATTGTCGTAATTTTGAAAATTTGATTGAAAACGCAATCACCATTGAATGGGCCTTGGTTAAAAGAGGAGTGATAAAACTTGATAATCCAAGTTCATCCAATCAAAACAACAATGATAAAACAAGGTTTTGGAACAGAAATTAAAATGTCGTCAATGATGGTATAGTGGATGCAAACAATTTATGAACAAGATCATCTATCTTCAACCTATCAAGTGTGCCACAAAACAACCAACAAGGAAATACCAACCAACAAGGAAACAACAATCAACAAGGACAAAACTCCAACCAAGAAAGCATGACCAATTAAAATACTAATCAAAACCATGGTAATTTCAATAACAATTTAGGCAATACCCAAACATCAAATCCGTCCAGACCTCCATTCTTTTCAAATCGACGGAATTTTCCCACATTGGGTCAATCTCTTGAGTTTTCTCTCAAGGAGCTTCTTGATAATAAGGTTATCGCATTACCACCATAAAGAGATTATGAGCCATGAGTCAAACCACCATCATGGAATGACTTGTATTATTGCAATTATCATCAATGTAAAGGTCATAGAACAAATAACTGTCAAGCCTTGCGAAATATAGTACAAGATTTAATTGACAATGGCACCATTACAATTGAAGGACATCATACCAACAATGATCATCAAGCATTCAAAGATCCTTTACCAAACTATCAAAAGGGGGAAACATTAGATACCAAAGTGAAAAGTATAAACAATGTTGAAGACAACATAATCTGCCACATCTATGCAGATGTTCAACGGGTTAATGTTATCAAAATCAAGGGAAAAAAAGAGTATCAACAAGTTAATTTGACTACAAGAGGACAAGAAAAAGTTGTTCTAAAAGGTAGTTCATCTAAGGCAGCTATTCCTCCTCCAAGTCATTATAATCTAGTTGATCAATTGAGAAAAACATCAGCTCAAATTTCCATTCTTGAACTTCTCAAAATATCCCCCATACACAAGAATATTTTGGAAGAAGCTCTTGTAAACACAACCGTTGACACAGATTTGGATGTAAACAAATTTCAAGCCATGGTGGGACATTTGTCATCCCCAACTTGTCTTTCATTTTCCGAAAAAGATGATGCCTCTATGACACATCTGCATAATTCATCTCTTTATCTTGAAGTGATGATCCATAAACACCAAATTAGACATGTCTTGATAGATGGAGGAGCCGGTTTAAATATTTGTAATTTAAAACTTATACATGCCTTAGGAATATCAGAAAATTCCATTGATCCACAGAGGAAAATAACTATCAAGGCATATGATGATGAAGAAAGAGCTTCTAAAGGACTAATAATGCTACCTATCAGAGTGGGACCTATTGTGAAAAATGCATTTTGTCAGGTTCTAGATCGAGATCTTTCCTATAACATACTTCTGGGTCGCCCATGGATTCATGATATGCAGGCACTACCATCAACGTACCATCAATGCCTTAAGTTTCCATATGATGGACAAGAAATAACTATACAGGCTGATTACAATAGCACCCAAACTTGTTCAAATCTCCGAGCAACTCAAGACGCCTTTGTGCCACACAATAGGGAGGCTTTTACTGCTTCTTCCAATCTACAAGGCAAATTGCAAGAACTGACAAAGAATCTTGACACCAAGCTACATTTTAAAGACAAAGGAATAGGTGAACATTCGCTATCTCTTTCTAGCTTACCTCCTTCTCCGAGGTCACATGGTCAACCAACTCTATCAAATCAAAAGCTCACAACAACCTCTACATCCCAAGCTTTTGTGCCAATCACAAAGTTTGATGGACAATTCAATAAAGCTAACACCATTGAGGAAGAAACCGAAGATAGGGACATCCTAAGTTGGCTATACAAAGATGAAGATGAATCTCTCTTGCACATCAAGTTACCTACTGAACAATATGGAAAAGGGTATACTATCATGCAAAGAATGGGCTATGAAGGAAGTGGTCCTATAGGAAAAAGAAAAGAAGGAATTGATGAGCCAATTCAACCTATTTCAATACATCCAAATGATAAAACAGGACTTGGATATGGTAAAGATATAGACGAGTCAATTTCACAGCAAATACAGCAGACTCATGAAGAAGAATCAATTTCCAATAAACCCCATGAAGTTGTCACTCTACAAAAATTTTATGGATCAGTTTTCCAATTGCAGAATAGTTCAGACACTAATTCCAATGAATACGAATGGGATGATGTCTCTAATGATACATTTTTAACAGAGAAAAGGCTGGATGTCACACAAATTTGCACCCACTTTCTTACAAGGGGAGGGTTCAAGGCCTCCACTTGATTATGTTTGACAAAGCGATCATGACTCAAGTGAGGACGATTTGGATTTTAATGAGATTGATAATCAACGGGAGAATACCATCATAGACCTTGTCCATCATGAAAATGACAACCATGTCATGACTTTGACAGCTCAAGACCTTACCCAACCTAATGATCCCATGCCTTTAGTTTATCCAGAACTTATTGATTGGGATGATGATGCACCTATTCATATCCCTACATTCCATGATGATGAAGATATTGTAAATTTCCTTTGTTCATCTAGTCAAGAAACCAATTGTTTCATCAAAGAATCTCATACTCAAGATTTTGATAGGGAGGGTGTCAAGTCTCTTAGCTGCAAAATAAATAAAATAAAAGATGGATCTATTGGTGAAAACCCAAAAATGGCAATGGTAGATCAAAACAAGAGAAAAATAAAGAGTGAATCTGATGGTGAAAACCTTTTTGAGGCATTGAAGGGTGAGAAACTTGACACTCTTCCCAAACATTATCAAGAAAGATCTTCTATTTTGATTGATCCCATAGAATCAATCAACATAAGTACAGCAGAGCAGCCAAAAATCTTGCAACTTGCAGCATCATTAACAGTGGAAGAAGTACTGAAATTCATGAAGTTCTTGAAGGAGAATCAAATCAATTGTGCTTGGTCAAATGCCGATATGCCAGGGTTAGATCCTAATCTGATAATGCATCATTTATCTATACATGCAGGGATAAAACCTGTGAAGAAAAAACTCAAAAAAATGCATCCACATGTTGCATTATTGGTTAAAGAAGAGTTAAAGAAGCTCTTAGATGTTGGATTCATTCAGACTATTGATTATGTAGAATGGATTTCCAATATTGTACCTGTTTCAAAGCCAGATGGAAGGATTAGAATTTGTACAAATTTTAGAGATTTGAACAAAGCATGTCCCAAAGATGACTTCGCTTTGCCAAACATAGATATGATTGTTGATTTAACTGCTGGTCATGCAATGTATTCATTAATCCATGGATTTTCAGGATACAACCAGATAAAGATTGCACTAGAGGATCAAGATAAAATAGCATTCGTGTGCCCTTTGGGTACCTATTGTTGGAATGTCATGCCATTTGGGCTTAAAAATGCAGGAGCGACTTATCAAAGAGCAATGACCACCATTTTCCATGACATGATGCATACATTCATGGAAGACTATGTGGATGACTTATTGGCCAAATCTAACACAAGAGAAGGACATCTCGAAATCTTGTCAAAAATCTTTGTCAGAATGGAGAAGTTCAATGTTTGACTCAATCCAAAGAAATGTGTTTTTGGCGTTAAATCTGGAAAACTTCTGGGATACATTGTTTCAGAAAAGGGCATAGAGGTTGATCCAGAATAAGTACAAGCTATAGTGGACATGCCCCCACCACAAAATATCAGTCAGCTTTGATCACTGCAAGGACAATTACAATCCATTAGGAGATTTATAGCTCAACTGGCAGACAAAATTTTACCATTTACACATCTATTGCATAAAAATGTCCCATTCAAATGGGAGGAAAAGTGTGAAGCAGCATTCAATCAGATCAAGCAATATCTTATGAATCCACTAGTTTTGATTCCACCAATTCCAGGAGAGCCCCTTATACTCTATATTTCAGCAACAGAAGTATCTTTGGGAGCATTACTTGTGCAGGAGGATTCTACAGGCAAAGAAAGAGCCATATACTATAGCAGTAGAACATTAACAAGTCATGAACTAAACTACACTTTCATTGAAAAAGCTTGTCTAGTAGTAGTGTTTGCTTCTCAAAAGTTGAGACACTATATGTTGGCTCATACAGTTAAGTTGATAACCAAAATTGATCCACTAAAATACCTTTTAAGCAAAGCTACCTTAACAGGAAGACTTGCAAAATGGGTAATGATCTTAAGTGAGTTTAACATTCACTATGTAGATTGAAGAGCTATAAAAGGACAGGTCAACACAGATCAGTTGGCTGAAGCACCTTTACAAGAAGAAAATCCAATGCACATTGAATTTCCTGATGCAGATGTCTTCACAGCAACAATTAAGAAATCATGGACATTGTACTTTTATGGATCCTACACGCAACATGGTTCGGGGGCAGGGATTCTTTTTGTCACACTTGAAGGAAATACCATTCCAAAATCATATCAGTTGATGTTTCCCTGCACAAATAACATAGTTGAATATGAAGCATTGCTCACAGAAATAAAGATAGCATTGGACTAGTGGATTACAGAATTGCAAGTCTACGATGATTCACAGCTAGTCATTAATCAAATCAATGATGATTATCAGACTAAAGATGATAAGTTGTTACCTTACAAGAACATGGTGGATGATTTTAAAAAGTATTTTGTAACAATCAAGTTTTCACAAATCCCAAGGATTGATAATAAAGTTGTAGATGCAATGGCTACAATTGCTTCCTTGTTACAATTATCAGAAAATCAAAAATAGTATGAATTCTTGGTGGAACAATTGTTTTCTCCTACCTATGATAATCTAGAGACCCAAGTCATATGCCATTTAACCGGTTCTGATTCACCTTTATATGGCAAGACTTATACCTATTTGAAAGATAACATCTTACCTCCAGACTTATCCCGAAACCAAAAAAGGAATTTCATATGCCAATCATCCCGTTATACCTTGATCACTGATATCCTTTACCGATGTGGTCTTGATGGTACGCTCCTTTGATGTCTTGAACGTGACGAATATGAAAAAGCCTTACAAGAGGTTCATGGTGGTATTTGTGGAACTCATTCAAGTGGATTAACCTTAGCCAAGAAACTTGCTAGAATGGGATATTATTGGCCTACCATGGAGAGAGAATCTTTTACCTTTGTCAAGAAGTGTTCTAAATGTCAGATCCATGGGAATCTTATTCATGCACCTGCACAGGAACTATAGCCTTTCATTCCAACATGGCCTTTTTCTCAGTAGGGACTAGATCTTGTTGGAAAAATTCATCCTTCATCATCAAATGGGCATAAGTTCATCATCATGGCTATAGAATATTTTACAAAATGGATCAAAGTTGTTCCTTTGACAACTGTGATGGGTAAACAAATATCTTCATTTATCCTAAATTACATCATTTGTCGATATGGAATTCCTAATTCTATCATCACTGATAATGGGAGGCCTTTCAAGAATTAGGGTGTTGATGAACTTTGTGAAAGATTTCACATCCAACACAGGTTTTCTACACCTTATTATCCACAAGGAAATGGTCAAGCAGAAGCTTCAAACAAAACAATCTTGAAACTCTTGAAGAAAATGGTAAATGACACCGGTCGTGATTGGCATGTCCAGTTAAATCCAGCTTTGTGGGCATACAAAACTACCATTCGCACACCAACGGGAGCTACCCCATATGCCTTGGTCTATGGAGTAGAATCGATCTTACCACTAGAGGTTGAAATACCTTCGCTTAGAGTCTCGCTCAAGGGATTGATAAATGATGAGGACTACAGAGTATCTCGTCTGCAAGAGCTAGAATTGTTAGATGAAAGACGTCAACATGCAGCTGATCATTTGAAGGGTTATCAATAGGTTATGTCCCGTAGCTACAATCACAGAGTTAAATCATAGACATTTCAAGTAGGTGACTTAGTCTTGAAAGAAAATCCACGCAATCAGCAAGATAGAGAAAAGAAAGGAAAATTTGAACCAAATTGGCTTGGTCCATTTGTCATTATTGTAGCATATGGTTCTGAGGCATATCAGTTATCTACATCATAAGGGGACCTGTTTGAAGAGCCAATCAATAGCATTCATTTAAGAAGTTTTATGTCTGAATCATCAAAACTCAAAAATACAAAAAAATCAGAAAAAAGTCCTAAAAAAATCTATAAAAATTAGAAAAAGTCCTGAAAAAATCCATAAAAATCAAAAAAGTCTTGAAAAAGTGCAATAAAAACAAGTGGTGAAAACCTGGGAAATAGGCGCTACTTGTGATCAAAATGGGCTCCTCTATCTATTAGCTTATGTCTTACATTCGCTTTACGGCATCATCTATCCATGTCTATCATTTGTACATATCTATCATATCCATATCATGCAACGGGAATCATTGTGTTTCATCATGGCTTGGTGAAATTTGTACATATCCATTATATTTAGGTTGTGTTTACACTAGGGGGCAGAAACACAAACTAAACAAGAAAGGGGCAACGAGCTTTTAGAATATAACAAATGTACAATTGACAGTTTGCAAAGCATAACATCTATTGATGCATCAAATCAACTACAACATCAAAATGATCATTCAATGCTAATGACATCAAACAACATGGTAAAAAAAAACGTTAATCACAACACAAACATCAATGTTGATAACCAAGTTGGATGATCTTAATCTGAATAATGTTTGAAATACGTTGAGCAAAATTTGAATTTTTGGTTGATTTTCTATCATATCTCTGGAGCAATTTGATGATGTATTGAACTAGAAAAGCAAGGAAGGAGTATGAATTTTTCTTTGTCTGTTGTTTGCGAGGAAATCATTAGTACTATGCAAATTGGTTGTGAGACATGCTCTACTAAGTATCATTGATGACATTTCGGAATTTTCATAGGAAACGGGTTAACTCTTGTCTGTTTATGCAAGCGATACTCAGGTCATCTCAGTTCAATTATACCTAGATGCCTGTATTATCTTGCTATATTAAAAATCATGAAAGCAATACTCAGGTCATCATTGGTGCTAACATACCCTTTGATGCTTGTATTAACTTTCAACATTTCAATGCTCTATGATGACACAAAAAGCACAAATAAGCTCTCAAAATGGCAACCTTGTACAGATACCCTGCATGGTTAGTATAGATTACATTCATTCTAGGATTTGTATTTTGCATTTATAGATTTTTTCTTTTTTTTTCAAAAAGCTGGCAAAATATCAAATGTTTCATGACTGAGTACATTTTTGACATTCACAAAAACATCATTTCATACATTTTTCATACATATTTGCATCAGAAAATCATAAAAACAAAGCATGCATCATAATCAAAACATTTATAAGCATTCATAAATTGTATCATCCATCATTTCATATTCATATTCAAAAATCATTCCTCAATTGATTGCAATCATATCATGGACATTGTATCTTCATAGATCATATCATAAACATCATGCATATAGAAAATAGACACATTCATCACATAAGGAATCATCACTGCATTTCATATATCTCAAAAATCAATGTCAAAATGTACAAAGATGTCAACAATACATGGCATAACATCATCAAAAATGGGATCATAACAGTGTGTATACAAATGTCTGAATAGAGTATCACTAAAACATTATGCAAAAATCACTATGCAGTGCTATCCTCTAATGGTGTTGGTCTGGGACCTGTCCCACCTACACTTGATGGACCTACTCCACCTACCCCTGATGGACCTCCTGGAGGTAATGGTTGTGAAACACCCGTGCTGGTAGTCCGAGAACGACTATGTGTAGATCAGGACTATGTATAACTCACTCTCTGCTTAGGTGGCACTGCATCATGGTATCTGATCCTATAGAACTCTGCCTCTCAGACAGCTCTGGTCAGCTCTCTCGTCCTGCTATCACCTCCTGCTGCTCTCTGTAGAGTGTCAGCTAAAGCCATGGCCTCCCCACCCTATCGTCTGGCTACATCTCTCTCAACCATCACTGAAGCCAACTGCCCCTATAGCTATGTAATCAAGGACTACGCCTGTGCTAGTTGATCCTCTAAACTCTGTACTCTACTCTACAAGGTAGCTATCTGACTCGGCCCCACTGGATCTACTGAAGATGATGGATCTACATGTCTCATCCACGGTCCACCTCTCCCACCACCTCTCCCACCTCTCCCACCACCTCTCCCACCACCTCTCCTACCACCTCTCCCACCTCCACCACCACTATCACCCCCACTCTCCTCATCATCACTATCTCCATCTGACTCATCCTCATCATCTCCCTCAGAATCATCACTCTTTGAAGCTGTCTCTCTCTGTCTCCTATGACCGCCTCTCTGTGGTCTCTGCACTGCAACTAGAGCAACAGGCTCATCAGGATCAAATAATTGTGGTGTAGGTTGCTCTAACACATACTGACCATACTCTGGCGTCGTCCCTCCATCAAGAATATCAGCTCGGTACTCCCACATCTGAGCTCCTAAACTAGTAAACTCTGCCATCGCTGCCTTATAAGAAATCTGTGGACCCCACACTGTAATCTCCTGCTGTCGACGTGCATAAATAGTGGAACCCATAGGCATACCCTAAGGCCGACCATACTGACAACACACCCGCCCAACAAGAAACCTCTCAATGATCCAAGGAGTATGGCCAATCAGATATCTGGTAGTAAAGACATAGGGCATCTCCCTCACATCCTCTGGCCATGCCTCACAATCTGCATATGGCCGCTAGCATACTGTATCTAGATCATCCAAGAGACTCTGCCAATGATCTAGTTTGCCCAACCTTGGCTGAACAATAATATCTGTATATCTGAATCTATAAGGTTGGCCGACAAGCCGTCGTCCACACGTCAATGGTCACATAATGGCAAAGTGCTCCCATGCCCATATCTGTAATAATGAACAACCAACAGCAAAAATCTAGCCTTTATCATATACAATATGATGTAACTCATCATACAAATGCACTAGCATGCACGATCCCCAAGCATATCATGTACCCTACATCACCATCCTCTCCAGTACATGACCCCACCCAACTGCAAACCCCTTCGACCTATGGTCGGGGCACAAAACACCTCCAATGAAACCTGCAAGTACAGTCGGTAGGGGTGCATATGAATCTATCATCTCCCCCCATGAGATATAATATCCTACAATCTCATCATCTCCAAAAATCCACCTCAAGGCATCAGTGCCTCCTGCCTCTCAACCATCAAAACTCATTATCTCTCCCATAACTGGAATCCTCAAGATGCGATACACATCCTCTAGAGTCACGGTAATCTCTCTGGTCGGTAAATGAAATGTGTTTGTATCACTATGCCACCTCTCTGCAAGTGCTGTCAATAAACCTTTCTTGAGACGCACCTTAGGCATCTCAAGTAATGAAGTCAATCCACATGCCTCGATAATATCTCTATCTGCCTGTACCAGCTGTGGAATCAATCTCCATGTCTTCGGGAATGTCTCCTGTAACTGTAAAACACCCAATCTCTCCTATTGAATACAAAGAATCATCAAATCAAAAATAACATCACTATCAATTCAACATGACATATTCATCAAATTGAAAAACATGTTTATCAACATCATGTTTGTTTTTAACAACTTTAGAAGCAAACATATCAAACAACTATTTTTTTTTCATCATCATGAAAGCAAATATATCAACATCATGTTTGTTTTTAACAACTTTAGAAGCAAACATATCAAACAACTATTTGTTTTTCATCATCATGAAAGCAAATATATCAAAATCATGTTTATTTTTAACAACCTTAGAAGCAAACATCTCAAACAACTATTTGTTTTTCATCATCATGAAAGAAAATATATCAAAATCATGTTTGTTTTTAACAACCTTAGAAGCAAACATCTCAAACAACTATTTGTTTTTCATCATCATGAAAGCAAATATATCAACATCATGTTTGTTTTTAACAACCTTAGAAGCAAACATCTCAAACAACTATTTGTTTTTCATCATCATGAAAGCAAATATATCAAAATCATGTTTGTTTTTAACAACTTTAGAAGCAAACATATCAAACAACTATTTGTTTTTCATTTTCATGATGAACAAATTTATCATCATCCTGCTTGCTTTTAACAACTTTAGAAGCAAACTTATCAAACCACTATTTGTTTTTCATTAACTTGAAAGCAAATTTATCAGTTATCATTTGTTTTCCAACAACTTTGGAAAAAAATTTATCACACATAGCAAGATCCAATCAAGGGCGCTATGAAAAACATCACGGGTGCTATGAAAATCATCAAGGGTGCTACAAAATCAATGGCGCTACAGAAAACATCATGGGCACTATGAAATTCATCAAAGGCGCTATGAAAAACATCATGGGTGCTATGAAATTCATCAAGTGTGCTACAAAATCATAGGCACTATGGAAATTCTCAAGAACACTACAAAAAGCATCATGGGCACTAAAAGAATGCTTCAAGATACAAAAAGGTTGGAAAACGTGCCCTAATCAGAAAATTTTCAAATCACAAAAGTTTAATGGGGTACATACTACAGGTCCATAATGCGTCGGCCGCTGATGTCATCGGATGCGCTCGAAACGGTGTTGGTGGATAGGAAGTGCCATCTTTCTCACTCGAGAGCTCAAAAAATTACAATTTTTACTAGGTTAAAATGGGAAAATGACATGGAAAATGACATTTTTAACCTATTTAAAGGCAAAATTTGGGCATTTTATCACATTTTATCACAACAGGGGCAATTTAGATCATCATTTTTCATCTCACATCTTTCCACGATAATTTTTTCACATCATCATTTTCGAACGATGAATCGACATCTCCAAAATCAAAAAAATAAAAAATAAAATTTAAAAAAAATTCAAAAAAAATCAAAATCTTATCGATTCATCGTCCAAGGGGGCATATACCTATCATCGTTCGACAATCAGCATCATTCAACAATCATTTGGGGAAAATTTCAAAATTCTTTGAAGCAATGTGTAAAACACATCACTTCAAAGAGGGGCAAAATGTATACACCTAAAAATGGTCACATCACATAGTCTGGTAATTAATTAAATATTTTTAATATTTAATTAAATCTCTAAATTCAATCTGTATAAATAAATTTAAATAATTTATTTATATTGTTTATTCTTTCATTTCGATTAAATAAATAAGTTTATTTAATCACTTTTCTTATCCATTTCTTAATTAATTAAATAAACATTATGATTTATTTATATTAATTATTATATAATCTTGGCTTGAATATTTTATTTAAACAAAGATTAAATATTCTTCTCTTCTAACATTCTTCTAAAGTTCCATTCACAATTAAATATTCAAAATATTTAATTAATTCTTCTAAAGTCTATTCACAATTAAATATTTCAAATATTTAATTGAATCTTCTATAGTTCCAAAAATCAAAAATCAAACTCACATGAGATTAAATAAATTTATTTATTTAATTAATTAATTTGGATTATCTTCAACAACCGTGAAACAAACTTCCAAAATAGAAAATTAAATTCCTCTGTTCCTGTGCAAGCTTGTTCCTGTGGGTTGAAGACAAACCTCCATTCTTCTCTCCAAACCTCCCAACATCTTCCATCTTCCTCTCAACCTCTCCATCTCTCACCATTCAAATTTACCAAAAAATTTCACAGCCATTGATCTTTGCCAGCCAGGCTCTTGCCTGTGAAAGTCTATAAAAAGGACTGTCGGGTCTCTGAAAATAGGTGAAGCTTTCATACAGGAAAACTATAGTCAATTAGATTTCTAGCATCCATAGCATTTTAGATCATAGCATAGCATAGCTTAGCATACCAGCATTCCATATCATGGCCAATCATACTCATATCATAGTTTTAGAAGCATCCATAATCCACAGCCCCTGTGCATAATTTACAGCCCCTGTGCATATCCGTATCAGGATTTCACTCCACCAGTATATAGGATAGATAATTATTTTCCCTTTTGCATACTCGTTCTACAGGTTGCCATTCTAAGAAGCTTTGCTTACACAATCTGAGAGCAGCAGCTTCAAGAGAATCACTGGAGATAGAGAACAATGGAATGGTTTTGAAGAAGCTTTGTTTGAATTCTCTTTGATTTCATATTTTATTTAGCTTTCTTTAGTTTAATGTTTCATTTGTGTGTTTTCATTGTTTTACTTTGATACTAACATATTTACCACACACAATCCAATCAGCAGGGCCTCATACTCTGCCATGTTATTCCTTCATTCAAATGTTAACAAGAATGAATATTTGAATGTTGTTCCCTCAGGTGAAATGAAAACCACTCTTGCTCCATTACCTTCTTTATTGCATGCTCCATCAAAATACATTTTCCATACACCATGCCTATTCTTGGAGACATCCCTATCAATTGGATCAGTGTTCAATAATTTAGGTTGGTAATGTTCTATTATAAAGCTTCCTAAGTCCACATCACAGAAGCAATTCATCTGATTTTGGTCAACATATTCCATAATTTGGTTCACTCTTGGTTCTCTATACAATTTAACATCTTCACCATTTATTGGTATTGTGGCATAGGATAAGTCAAATTTCACATTTCCTCCCACTGTAGCAATCCATTGTCTTGACGGGAGCATCCTAAAATGAGGGAGTGTGTCTATTACAGTTATGTTAATTATGTATGTTGCTTGTGGATAAGCAGCTAACTTCACTTCTACATCCTTTATGATTCTTACCACTGGGACAGGCCTACTATCCATAGCATAGCATTTACCACCAGTAATGTCCACCCACATTCCAAGTTGTTTCATGACCCCTACTGGCATGATGTTA
The DNA here is from genome assembly GCA_007258455.2 of Sequoia sempervirens. Taxonomy (NCBI): domain Eukaryota; kingdom Viridiplantae; phylum Streptophyta; class Pinopsida; order Cupressales; family Cupressaceae; genus Sequoia; species Sequoia sempervirens. The sequence goes on along the minus strand of VDFB02000017.1, from coordinate 540,368,682 downwards.
ATAGCAGCCCCTGAATCAATCATGCAATTTCTTACCAATTTGTTGTTTATGATCAATGTGGTAAAAAATGAATCGACCTGTGGAGGATTCATCAATGTATCACCAATACAAACCTCAGGGACTTTTATATCTCCATGCCTTCCATTACTGATTTTGGTGGTTTCTTTGTTTTCAAAGTTTGTGTTTTTATTGGTCCCATTGGATATTAGTTGAATAGCACTGTCTCTATATTCTTTTATCTTCATCATTTCCAATAGTGGCACAGACATCTTCACCTGAGACAATGCTTGTGTGAAATCAAATGAAGAGGAATTTTTTGTTTTGGATATCTTCCTTTGTTCCAATGGATCTCCTTTATTTTCTTCTTTCTCCTCTTTATTTGCTTCATCATATTTCTATTTTTTTTTGTATAATTCCTTGTCTTCTTCTTTGGGAACACGCCTTTGCTCATTCTTATTAAGTTCCTTATTCTCTACCTTCTTTGGTTTTACCTACGTTGTTTCTTTATCTTTCACAAACAATCTTCTTGGAATTCCTTCATCTGCATTTATCATTTTGTTTCTTAGCCTATAGTTGCTTTGTGCTTGCTCTACTATAGCAATGGTTAATTCTTTTATCTCTTCCTTAGTTGGCCTCCTCAATTTATACTTACTTGACTTAGGTGGTGTATAAGGAGGATTTGGTTCACCATTTCTTTCATTATCCTAATCAAAGAAGACCTATTGTTCTGCCATGTGAATATTGTACCTCTGGTTGTTTACATCATACTCATAGACTTCATCTTCTGAAGATGAATATTCTTGTTCGACTGGATGAAGGGTATGTGAAGTTAGATATATTGTATGGTCTTCTCCTTCATTGTCATATGGTATTTCTTCTTCTTGTATTGATTGTGCTACAACACAATGATTCGAGGAATGAGGCAGATTGAAAATTTGACACCAATGGTTGTTATTGACCATGTAGGCCCCTTTTTTCTATAAGGGATCAAGGGTTTCTTTATACTTAGGCCTATCAGTTATGGGTTTTCCATCTTTCCAATTTGTGTTGTATGCCATATCATGTAATCTTGGTCTTTCATTTCTATATGAATTCTCTTGCCTATTCTGGGGATTGTTAGAGTTTTGGGGAACTCTATGGTTGTCCCTTTTGCAAGTCATCTCCACAACCTTTCTATTATTCTCAATGGTTAATGTTGTTTTTTGTGCTTCAACAAAACTTCTAGGGCATCTATTCCTGAGTTCATACCCCATTTTTGGATCAAAGGCCTTTAAATAAATACTTAAGGCTATCAGATCAATCAGCTTGGACCCATGTGGTATTTTATTATATAGTTTGGAGAACCTCTAATTGAAATCATAAACTGACTCATTTTGGTATTTCTGAATACTTATCAATTCATGCAATGCGAATTCAGGAGCACACTGATTTCCATATTGTTCTAGGAATTTATTCTGGAAGTCTGCTATAGAATCAATTGAGGCATCAAGTAGACCATTGAACCAATCCCTTGCTTCTTTAGTTAGGGACATCATGAAAAATCCCATATTTACATCCTCATATTCCATACCAATATCCTGTATAAAGGCATTGAAATTTTTGATATGTTCTTCAGCTGATACCGTATTATTCCCAATGAATTTGGGAACCATATTTCTTCATTTTTTGTCAATTGGGTATGGATATAATTGGTTTCCTGTTAAATAAAATTTTCTACATGTGCTCATAGGGTTCTATGGATGTAGATTTAAAGGTGGTGGATTAGGGAAATATTGGTATCCATACTGAGGCTAATGGTAGAAATTTTATTGGATGTGTTGTTAAGGGTATACATTCTAATGTGGCACATACTGTTGATGTTGTGGAGCATACTGTTGGCCTAGTGGTGGATGGTGTTGGGGAATATTGCTAGCATTTTGGGGTTGTGACCTTTGTGGTGGCACATTATGTTGAGTGCATTGTCTTAGGTTAGCACCAGTATTTTGAGATACTTTTGAAGTACCTGGAGCACCAGTATTCTGAGATATCCCATGTGAATTGAGATTACCACCTTGTTTATGTGGAGGGATATATTTTGGTGGCTTTGGTGCCTTGATGTTTAATTGTGCCAATTGTTGATCAAGTTTTTGGCTTTCTTGTATCATTTTTTGTCTCATTCTAAGTTGTTGTCTTTGCCATTCTACATGCACTTCAATCTCTTGGTTATTCATACTATCAAAGTCAACGGTAGTATGATCAATGAACCCCTCCTAGTTTTCTTCTCCTTGTTGTGATGAGAATCCCCTGTCATATTCCTCTTGTCTCCATTTTATTTCTTCTTCCACCCGTTACTCAAATCTGTAATTGAGGATATTATCATTTATATTGATTCTTTCAAGTGGTGTTGAGTGATTTCCACCATCAGGGTGAAATGGAGAGTTAAATGTTGTGAAGGTCTACTTTGATGTGTTCACACTATCTTCTAGCTGTTTGGATATTATTTCACTCTTATTTGTGTTATTTTTTCCACGAGGAGATCCATGCTTATCTTTCCACCTAACACTTCTCTTCTTGGGACTCTCCTACTGGAGAGATCTTCTATATTTATGCCAAAATTTATGCATGCATCATAGTCCTTTATAGTATAATCTACATGATATATATTATGAAAGTCTCTTCTTTTGTATATCTCTCTATTCTCTCTTTTTTTCCTTCCCATTCAATCATCACATGTTCAACTTATATAGCAATATATCGAAGAGGGTATACCTCTTAGTAAGTGTCTTTTGGGACTTTAACAACAAATAAAATATTAACATTAAGCTCTAATGAGCCACAAATGAACTTGTGTAACATGATCTAGGTACTCCTGACTCAAGTATGTATCAGCATCATGCACAACATTCCTTGCCGCAATCTCCATAATAATCATCTTTTATGAATGCTCACAGGCCTCTTCTAATATTGGATCTTCATCCTTAGCTACTTCCAAGGCTCCCTATAGTATTAGTCAGAATTCTTTTATCCATTCATTCTAAATTTTTCAGTTCTCCATTATCACTGAACAATGCAGGCACACCTTTTAAAGCATCAGTAAAATCATTGGCATCTACTTGAAGCTCCTCATAATAGTCTTTATGATTCCTTATTAGGTCTTCAGCAACTGTAATGGCCCCAGTATCGGAAGTGTTTATGTTTTGTATCTCTTGGAGCTTTTCCCGAAGCTTGTCATTTATCCCTGGATGTTCTTGAATGGCAGTGTGACTCTTAGAGTGAGCTACCTAGAACTTGTCCATCTAGACCATCATATTAGTGTACCTCTTTTGGAGTATTGTAGAAAGCGTGTCAAACCTAGCCTTGATCACTTGAGTGTGTGTCTACTGATTATTCATCTATAATTCCTCACACTTGTCCTTTAATTGGGAGCCTTCCCCTTGAGTCAACATTTTAGCAGATTCTTTGAATGCATCCTTGATTGTGTCTCTTAAAAAATCATTTTCTTTAAGCATCCTTTCACTGTTCAATTTGTACATATCTCATTCTTTAATCAACATTTGAATATGTTCCTTGTTCAATTTGGCTACATTTATTCCAATGTCAGTTGTGGCCATAGGATCAATTTCACCGACTTTTAAAGTCATCACATGACCAAATGCTTTCTTTGTATCAATAATTACAACCTTCTTATGTAGGGGGTATAGAGCCCAGATCATAAGAGAACTCTCATCAGAATTGTATCTTGACCTAGTGTATACCTCTTTTACCTCTTTTGGACTAAACTTGTGCTTGGCATCATTATTGTGCAAAAATCTATCAAAAAATCAAGTAGAGCTTAAGTCCAAACTAGGAAAGATCATCACACTAGACTCCTCTAATAGTTTTCTTCCCTTCTCTGGAGTCATGTTCTTCATTTCATTCTCCACCTCCATTTTCAATGTGTTCAACAACTGGCTTTCATTGTTGGATGTGATGTCTGCAACTGACTCCCTTATTATTTCTCCCTTTTATTTGTACAAGAAAGATTTAAATTTAGAAGATTTAATAAACTGTTTATTTGAGACAAAAGATTTATAAGCCAATTTCCTAGCATCTGTGTCAGATGATTCCCCAACTTCATCTTCTCTGTTTGGAGGTCAATACTCATCAATCCTTAGCTTGGGGATCTTATCAGGTTAGTTTTGGAATTCATTTTCTTCAAAATATTCCTCACTGCTAGAGGATAAAATTTCTACTTCTTGCATCTCCTTCATCTTCTGTTCAATTTCTCTATTGTAATTATCAATTGCCAATTCAGCCACTGTTTCTTCCATATTTCTGATAATAGCATCATGAGGATATGGTATATGAACATATCCACATAAATTTTTGTTTTACTGGAAAAATCAACAAAGCCTTCAGGATCAAGTCCTTTCCTTGGTGCAACCTTCTTCATATTAAAATGTAGCAATTTATCCAAAATGAGGTCATATCCTTCTTTTGATACTACAATAAAATCCCCAAAATGCAATGTACTAGGCATGAGTGACTGTTTTTCATATGCACTAAAATTCATGACATTGGAATAATCTAGTTGCCTGACAATCTCTAGATATGCAATTTTGTATGGCATAGTCTTGGGTAATAGGAAAGGTGTGTCTTCAAAACCATAAACCCTAATCATAGTGGAATCAACATAGCAATGCCAGTCACCCCAATTATGACTTGCAGTTGATGGTCCATTGAAATCCTTAGGCCTTAAGAATCTTTTGATCTCATTAGACAATGAATAATCACAAGGGTGATAATAAAACCTGTTCAATTTCTTAACAAAGTGTTCTTCAAAATAAGCATAATTAGAATTGACAAATATGCTTTCCCAAATGGAGATCCATAATTGTATCAGTAATGGTTGATCCCCTTTATCCAACTGTTTGATTCTTAATTCCTTTGGCCATATTCCTAACTCTTGTCCATAGTAAAATATCATGTGCATGAGAAGGGAATAATGTTTAAAGTACATTATGGGAGAACCATTCTTGATGGCCATTAGCCCTAAGTTAATCCCTCTCAAAATGTGTGAAGCATAATCAAAAGGTCTTTCATTGTGACATTGTACATGTCTACAGCAATCACCATTGGCCCTATAGACATAAATTCAGAGACCTTTGTTCCCATTATTTGACCCACTAAGAAGTAAGTATATTTTAAATAGGGATCGAACAAATCAACATGGAAGGGAGGTCCTTCACCATGCTCAAGTGTTACTAGGTTTTCGTCTTCTCTAGGCCTATGTTACGGTAACCTCCATCCTTTTATAGGTAGTCTCCATCCTCCAGTATTCCTTTTCTAAATCCACATGCACTATATTCTAATCTCATGTGTCATCTAGGCTAAAAACTTCACAAAGTGTAACTTTGGATACATGTATGAAAGGTTCTCCTTGTGGGTTGCAAATGGTTATAATAGTTGGTCAAAAGTTTTATAAGGTTTATATTCACAAAGACATTAGGAACAACCAGCTTTCCCAAATTGAAATTCCAAGGGTTACAAATTGGTTTGACTATACATCTCTAACAGTAATGAAACATGAACAATTTGTATCCCCTGATGGTGGTCCACACATCACCTACATGTTTTCATTTATCTTCTAATCTTTCTACATCAGCCCTCAATTGTGTAGACCTTCTAGCTTTTGGCCCTGAACTAGGCAACTGATCAATGAGGTCTTCATTTAGTTTTCATTCTTTTGTTTTCGATTCCTTCACGTTTCATTTTTCTGCTTCTTATTTCTAGACTGGATACTTTCACCTTGTTGCTTCTTGTCTTTTGTTTTTGCAGAACTTTCCATCTTATTTTTCTACAAGATGGAAAAATTGAATTACAGTCTATCAATTGTAGGGATATTTTTTATGCTTACTTGTATGTTCTTGGATGCACTGAATTCCTTGAATTCCACTCAATCTCCCATCCTTTTTTGCAACTTCTAAAAATTCTTTTGATTTAATCTCTTTTCAATCAGAAATGTTCATATAAGACTCATTCGTGTGGCCATTAATGTCTTCCACTGGAAATGAATGCAATAGGTTTTTTGAATTTTGAAATGTCAGAGTGATACAACAATATTGTATCGGTGGAACCCCTCTCGTCTCAGCATGATTTGTGTGCTTTATTTGGTGCCATCTTTGTTTATACATTCATAACTGATAACCAATACTAACTAAATGTCCTTTTGATATGAAGTGTCCCTTTGGTTATCTTATTCATTCAAGAAGATAACTTAATACTCTCACTGATGTTGTACAACTGCCTTTTCTCTTTCTTTTCAATTCCTAATGTTTCGGGGAGAACATTATGAAGTTTACCTAATATCAGGGTGGTCTGGACCATTACAAATCCTTTTAAACATCACTCGGTGTCTTATCAACAAATAATGGTCATTCCATATTATCATCAAGTTGAAATGTATCATCACTAAGAGAATTAGGTGCATTTTTTATATACTTGGTCTCCCCGATATGTTTCCTCTACCGCTTTGCTCATTGGGATAAGTCGGTGGGACTTTCCCTAAAAAAAATTCTAGTTTCCCTTATCGAAGTAACCCATGTAGTCCAAGAGATCTGAGGAACCCACTCTAACCATACATGTCTCTCTGATACAATTGTTATCCTATTTTATCAGTGAAATTATGTATGTTTCTCCCCGATAAGGCCTCCATCAGTGTGACACACGAGCTCAGTGTGATTTGAAAATTTCCCTCTGACTAGCTTGCTTTTCCCAATAAGTTTTTCATCGGTGAAATGTTATGAATTGTCTTCCCAATTATCCACTCCTGTTATCTTTGGGATCTTTGATTGTTGTAACTCTATTCATCTCTTCCCGATATGTAGAAAATATTCAATAAAGGGCTATGACTTATTGATCAGAAAGCAATGCACATAATCTTCTAGATAAGGATCAATTGCTCTTCAAGTTGTTTTGCTCAACTATGATTAGGGAGATGCTCATATGCCAAAGGCCATATTCATGGGATGGGTTATAAAATGGATCTGGTCACATGAATTTTTGCAATTTATCAAATCAAATGTAACAAATAGTGAATAGGATTTTCAGTCCTAACAGGACTCATTCGCCATTCTTAGTGAATCAGTCCCAGTTCTCATGTGAAACTGTGCTAGAACCCGTTTCAGACAAATGGGTATCCAAAAATGCAGAAAAGAAAAAATAGGCCTAGAAGTGGGACTCATTCGTCACTCATGGTGAATGAGCCCACTTTTGAATTTCTAAAGATTCAAAGGTGGAAATGGGAGCCTTTGGTCTGCACTTTTTGCTTCTCCGGGTGTGTGGTTCTGAAACTGTTGGATTCAGGCCTGAAAATGACTTTTGTGGGTATTTTGACTTATCCAATGAAGAGATGTCTTGAACAACTTTGCAATGCAATCTTCAATGATTTCTAAGCCTCCAAGATGTTTAAATCTACAAACAGACAAGAAGAGAAAGAAATGTTGAATGTTAGGGCATGGGGGTTTGCCTTGGTGAAACCCCTTTTAGGTAATTAAACCAAAATGATAAAAGAATGTAATGAAGCATGAAATAATGGATTCAATACCTTTCCATGATGTTTGATCTTGAATGTTTGCAACAAGACATGAAGAATCTTCCATTGAATGTCTTAGGAAGCTATCTTGATGACTTGTAATGATGAAACCATAATTTGCTTGACTTGATAGAGAAGATAGATGATGAATGAGTTGTGAAATGAGTTAATGGATGTAAATTAGGGCTTAAAGACTTATATTTATAGGAAATCCACCTTATTTTTCGATAAATTGGATCCCTAAGGCTAACATGAAAGAATATTAAACTTAATTTCTAGTTTTTCCCACTCAAAACTCAAATTTGACCCAAATGAGACTCATTCGCCACCTTGGGTGAATCAGTCCCACCTAGCAGGGACTCATTCACCATAGGTGGCGCATTAGTCGCAGTGGGGTCCATTTTCCAGCTAGAATGCTAGGAGATAAGGAAATAAGGTTTATATGATGACTTTTCCAGGTATTTCATCAAATATTGCCTTGGGATGCACAATATGGGGTAATAGGGGCCTATTAATGATGATGTGAAGGTAAATTATGGCTTGGGACACTAAATTCAATGTGAAAGTGTGATTAAATACACTTTACAACACTAAAATGATGTCCACACAACCTAGAAAGGTACAAGAACCAATGTGAATGTGTAAAACACATTACAACACTAGGTTAAAGTTCAGTTTATTTTACAAGCCTTCTAGATTAATGTGAGGATGTATTTAAATAAATTTTATAATGTTGAATTAGGGGAAAATGGGTTCATTAAGTCTTGAAAAGTGTGAAAGTATTTTACAACACTTTTACAAGACATTATTAAATGCATTTTAAAAGGTTCCAAGACCTAGTTTAGATGTGAAAAACACCTCATAACACCAAATCAAAGCCTTATTAAGTCCAATTTATCAACTATTCCCCAAATAAAGCAAGTTTCCTTTTTTTATGGTACAGTAAGTTGAAGAAGGCACTATATGGATTGAAGCAAGCTCCTAGAACTTGGTATGCAAGATTGGACAGTACTTGATACAACAAGGATTCAGTAAGGGCAGCACAAATAGCAATCTTTACTTTAAAATTTAGGAAGACAAAATCTTGATATTAGTTGAATATATGTGAAATGAAGAAAATATGTGTTCTACCTTTTGGGAGGTGGAAAACAAACTAAGGTGTTTAGGGACCTAGACCAATTCCCTTCAAGTTTCACTCAAGGATACCTTAGAGATCTCAATCCAATGATAGAATGAGTGAAAGAGATCTACAATAGGGTGTCCTGAGGTGTGATTAAAGACTAAAAGAGGGTTCACCACCAAGATAGGGCTTGGAAATGTGTGTAACATGCAATACCTAATGATCAAACCTAATGATATGTAAGACTTGAATAGATGATCTAGAAATGAATGTAAAACAAAACAGTAAACTAGAAAAGTATAGAGGTACACCTAGAAACCTGTAGAAGCTTAGAACAAGCTCTGAAATGCTAAAAATGTTGATTTTAATGCACACTAGAACTCATATGAAAGGTTGGTCATATTAGTCCTAGACTAGGGTTTCTAGGTGGAAACAAGAATCTGGAACTGTTGAATCAGGATCTACCAAAAATTTCCAAAAATAGGTATACTGGGACTCATACGCCACAAGTGGCATATCAGTCCCATTTTTTCATGAAGTGTCCTAGGAGCAAAATTCTGAAGTGAAACTTTGTGAGCCTTTGAATATGGATCAAATAATCCTTTTCCCATTGTTTTCATGTAGATAGGTTGGATATCTTTCTCTAGATATGAGTTTTCGTGAGCCTTGACAACTTTACATGACAACTATGCAATCTTGATACTTTTGAAGGCTTCAAATCCACTTTTTCTTCAACCTATAAACCTGCAATCACACAAAGAGAGAGAGAGAGAGATAAAAAGTGTTGTTTTGTTAGGGAATAGTGGTTTTCCTTGGTCAAAACCCGTTTAGGTAATTAAACCAAATGATGAAACAATGAAATAAGGACATGAAACGTGAAACATGAAATGATGATACCTTGGATGATGTCTTGGAATAAAAATCTACAAACTAACATAAAGTGGCCATGAAGAATGTAGATCTTGATCTCAAATTGGGTGTGGAACAATGCTTTCAAATGGACCTTCAACGCTACATCAAGAAAATGCTTGATGCACTATGTCTTTGAGATGATGATGGATCTTGAATTGCTACAACAAATAATGAAGAAATATGCCTTTGAATGCTTTAAAGATTCTCTTGAATGTCCTTGAATACTCTTGTGAAGTCTTGTAATCAGAAGCTTTCTATTAGGAATTCTCTCTTGAAAGTCTTACATGAAAATGAGTGAAACAACCTTGTATTTATACTTGTTTATGTCGAATTTCCTTAAATTACAACACTACAAGTCAACATTAGATCTAGGAAGATAAAATCCCACCAAAAATTGAATTTAAATTAGGTCCTAATTAGAGTGGGACTCATATGCCCAAGGTGGCATATGAGTGCCAGTGGCTCAAAACTAGGGCTCAAACTCCAATACAGGTCTTGTTTAATGTGAAATTCAAAATCAGGTCCCAAGACCTTGGTGGGATCATACGCCCAAGGTGGCATATGAGTCCCAAACCACTAAATCTGGAACACATGACCCAAAACACTAAATTATGATTGGTCATTTACTAATTGTCGTGATTACCTTTTAAAAAATGCATTTAATAAGGCTTGTAGATACAAAATAAGACCAATTAAGGCATAGATAAGCCCAATTAATTAATAAAACCCTAGATTAGTGTGAAAGTGTTAGGATACACTTTAAAACACCATAAATAAGGCACCATTAATTCCATTTAGTTTACAAGGGCCCAAAATTTAATGTGAAGGTGTAAATGAATACACTTTACAACACTAAATTAAGGAAAAATTAGGTTTATTCATCTTAAAAGGGCCCTAAACCTAACATGAATGCATAAATCACATTATAACACTAGATCAAGGAAACATTAGGTTCAATTTATCATTAATTATTCCCAAATTAAGTGTAAAAATGTAAAGGACGATAATTTTCTACACTACATTTAGCCCCCACTTTAGTGAGAGGAGGAACTTGCTTCAAACTCACACTAAAGTAGACCTTCAAGAGGGGTCCCCATGTACCAATGTGGATGGTCTAGGCTGGAAAAGATCAAGCGGGTGGTCAAGTTCCTAGGATCCAAGATCCTACGTCAAGCCAACATAAGCACAAAGAGACACGCACACAAGGTGTATGATATGCAACATCAAGACGCACAAACATGCAATGTCAATAACTAAAAGAAAGAAAAACAAGTAAAAAGAGGTGGATCAAGCCTCGACCATTTTTCCAACATGATGTGGATTAGATCTAAGTTGTTTGTCTAAAAATGCATGCTCACTCTGAGGCAATGAAACTTTAGGTTGTTTGTTGGGTGAGTATCCAAAAGGGGTGGCTTAGTGAGAAATTCATGTCTCTTTACCGGCTTCTCAACATATAATGAGAAATTCATGCCCACATTTAGGCTTCTCATCATACGCTAACCATACCAAAGCTATACCTCCTAATAACTTTTACAAGGCACCACAAAATATGAATGACAGGATTCACGAGGCAAGCAAAACTTTGTATGCTTGATGCTCATGAACAACTAGGATGGCTCCACAGGAAAGAAAAGTGTGTTATGCAAGGTGGCCATATAACAGTTATTGTAAATGAACAATAGTGTAAGGTACGTTCAAAGGGATTTTTCTTAGTTCATGTAAGGTCTCTTCTTAGAGAGCATGGTTCCTAATATCTCCAAGAGAGGTCAAGTCAAGGAAATATCATGCCCTCAAAGGAAATCAAACCCAATGACACCACCATGAAAAGGACGCATCACAAGAATAAAGAAAATTGCACAATGAAACATGAGTATCAATGTATGTGTTGGTATGTGGCGACTGATCATGCTATACTG
>VDFB02000017.1:540278067-540352773 GCA_007258455.2 Sequoia sempervirens | reverse complement strand
AAAAAGAAAGAAAAATGACTTTGTAAAACCCTAATTCTGGAAGCTTCTAAAATCTTGTTAAAAGGGGTTGGGATGGGGGTTACAGTATGATGAAAAACACGATTATTCGCAAGATTGTAATAGGTTTTGCACTGGATAATAAAAGGATTGGATGGCTGCGGTTTGGTGGATGTAGCCCAGATTGGGTGAACCACGTTAAATTCTCTGTGTTATGATTTATTCTGTGTATGTTTTAGTTTCTCTGTTTATTAATTAAATCTGCATTTAATTGTTAGATATCTGCCATCTCTAACCCTAACAGTATGCCCCCCACTTTAAAGCAGTTGCTAACACCATTGTTTTGAGAAATTTTTTTAAAGTAGAAGAAGACATGAGAGGTTAATCGGAAAGCCCTATGCTAAGTCATATGTTCCTGAATTAAATTACATCATGAATAAGGGATTTCCCCTGAAACTTAGTATGTCACATGCAAGCCAACTTAAGGCATGTTGTCCACATCCCAAGCTGTCTCTTATATGTACATTGAAGGTGGTCAACTAGTCAAAAAGAGACAATGACAAGTAACATACGAGGACTAGGCTACCTAACCTCTTTCCCCCACTTAGTGTAGGGAAAGGATGAGTCAAAATTATTGATGAGAGTTTGAAATTCAATATCAATTAGAGGAACCGGGCACTTCAATAGAAGGAATAGCACCACACTCCTTAAGATGTTGCATTTTTTTACTCAAAGCCCTATATTCATTAGTAGAATGATCATGAGCTCTATGATATGCAAAAAATGAACTCTTATAGTAAAATTTCTTTTGTGTTCTTGGAGGGAGGGATATCAAACGATCTTGGAGAAGTCTCAAAAAGATACTATCTTGATCAATAGCAGAAGATGTTCCCTTATCTTCTAAAAAGATATCTCTTGCTTAGTACAAGATTTCATACTTACACAAGACTCTTTAGATGGCGAGATTTTGTACTCTTCTTTAAAGGAAGTTGTAAAATCTAACGAATTTGAGTCATTAGTGTTTTGTGTGATGACATTGATATTAAGTGAGATTTTCTCTATTTATTTCATTGCTTTTGAAGGACAATTATCCAAACCACTAGTGTTTATCAATTCAGGATGCACTAATGTTAAAGTTGGCTTATAGGAATCTTTTGTAATAGTGTCAATATTAAGTGAAGGCTTGTCTGTTTCTTTCAAGAGACAATAACCAAGACCATTAGTCTTTTCTTGCATGTGAGGCTTTATAGGGACATAGATACCTTGTTCTCTAGCACCATATCCTTTTCCACTATATCCAAGTTGTTTCATAAGTTCATAACCTTTTCCATAAATCTTTTTCATTTCTTTTGGAGTTGGTGGTTGTGTATAATCAAATTCATCAAAGTTTTTTGTATAATTTGCTTCTTCTTCTAAAGTGTTTGAGGTGGATTCTTTCAAAGTATCTTCCAAATTTTCTGTTGACATTACAACTTTTTCTTCTCCCTTTACAGAGTCTTTTTTTATGATCATGTATTTTCCCATGAACAATGTGAAATCTAAGGAACCCCAATCATCTTCTAATAACTTTGTGAATTCCTCAATTATTTTATTTGTCTTTTTGTTGCATGGGTTCTACTTGTGTAATTGGTGTCAATATTTTCAAAGGATTTTCCTTATATTTTTCAATGTTCAAACAACTGTTTGGTTCAAGGTCAGCTTTGATTGTATATAGTTTGTTGTTGTAGACATACTTCATTTTATGATGAAGAGTTGAAGGCACTATTTGCATCTCATGAATCCATGGTCTTCCTAAAAGGAGGTTGTATGAAAGATAATGAGGCATAACATGGATAGGAGTTTGTAATGTGGCCTTTACAACTATAATAGGCAATGTAATCACTCCAAGTGGTCTTTTTCCTACATTGTCAAATCCCTTAATAGATAAAGAGTCAGGTTGAATTTTTTATTTATCCACACCAAGTCTATCTAAAAAGGTCACACTACACAAATTAAGAGCATACCCATTGTCAATGCATGAGGGTTCTTTTTATTCCCCACCCATCATAGGTAGCTATTATCATGAAAGTTCCATTTCTTTTTTCACTTCTAAAGGAGGGAGCTCACTTTGGTGGAAAACAATGTCAGCATTCATTTCTTGAATCATGACTGTTATGTCACTCGGTTGCATAGTAGGAGGGGTAGGAATTTGTTTTAAGGAACTTTGAATCATGTTCTGATAATGAGGAGAGGCTTGAATAAGGTCCCATAATGATATCTTAGTAGGAGTGTTCTTAAGTTTTTCAACAAGATCATACTCATTTCCACTTTACAAAGGAAAATTAGGAGCACTAGGAAAGATAGTGTTAGGCAGTAGGAGAGATGTTGAAGGTTTTTGTCTTGGTTGGGGATTGTTTCTATTGTTATATGTATGGGAAATGATATTATAACTTAGTTTCTACGAAACATTATTCTTAGGTGGGTAAAGGATAAATTCAAGTTTGTTTTGAGTTGGAGGCTTGTATTAAGGTGGGTAAAGGATGAGATGAGGTTTAATAATATTAACTTCCCTTAGTGAAGGAGATTCTAATATTACTTCATAATCTTCATCTAAGGAAACTATATCACTATTGTCAATGTTATCATTTTCTTGCACCATGATATTCTCCTTAGGAGGAGAGTTTTTAGGAGAACTACAAGTTATATTTTCATGACATTCAAAGGTTGGTTCTTCTAAAATGAATTCATCACAAGTAAGGGAGTTATCAATGGTTGTATTGTCTTGTTTATCAATATTTTTTTCCCTAGGGGAAGAGAGGCAACTAAGATTCTCGTGACTCTTATTGCTTTGATCTTCTAGCATCAAAGTATCTTCTTTACCAATAGTAGAGATATTACAAGAAGGTCCAATCTGATTGTTATGATTGTCCATGATTTCATCCTTGTTTTCTAAGGTCACATTTTCTTGTTCCCTAATATCTACCCTAGTAGCAGAGCTTTTAGGAGAGGAGAAAAAAAGAGGTTTATCACATTCCTTGGTTAGATTTTGTAAAGTAGCTTCATCACAAGTGGGGGATGCATCAAGAGAAGGACAATTATGATTTTCATTCTTACCAAATAGATCTTTCCAAATGGTAGGAGCATTAGGGAAGGGAGGAACAAGGTTCTCATGACTATCAATAAGTGTATCTTTTAACACCAAATTATCTTCTTTGCTTCAATGAGGGATATTAGAAGAAGGAAAAATTTGGTCATCATGGCTATTTATATTTCATCCTCTTTCACTAAAACATTCTCACAAGCAAGGGATGAATGGAGACTAGGTAAGGTGATGTTTAGAAATGTGTCTACAATCTCATCTTCTTGTGTCATAATATCTTCCCAAGAGGGGGGAGGAGAGAGACAATCAAGACTTTCATGATTCTCAATGATTGTATCTTCTTTCACCAAGATACATTCATCACTAGTAGAAGAGGTATCGGAAGAAGAACAATTATGGTTTTCATGATTGTCTATGCTTGTATCTAGATCCACCATTCACACATATCATCCTCACAAATGGGAGAGATTGTAGGGTTTTAAATAGGCAATTTAATATTAAGGATTGTGTCAATGGTTTGATCTTCTTGCTCTAAGATTTTCTCATAACTATGAAAGATAGTAGAAAGATGGCTAACATGTTTCTTAATGACCTCATTGTTGTACTCTAAATTGAATTGATGAGGATGTTGTACTTATGTGATCCATTTTTAACCATATCAAAACCACATCTCTTAAAAGGAAACATGATATCCTAAAAAAGTAAGTTATCTAAAGTATACACTACTTCAAGTAAAGTGAAATACAATCACCTAAAGTGTGTAAATGCAATTTTTAGATTCAAAACAAGGTAATTTGTTGATGACACTATGAAACAATCTAAAAATGAAAGGTTGCAAATGTAGATTTGAAATTAAGCACTGCCATGTTCTAGAACCAAATTAAGCTAGATCTTATGAAATGCATGTAATAGAAACTCAACCTGTAGACACATAAAAATGACCTAGGCATGTAAGCTCTATTTTTACCACTTTCGTCCTAGCATAATTATGACATTTTAATTATGTCCTTGGTCCAACTTCGACTATTAATTAAATAATTCATAATTATATAATTAATTCATGTCTTTTTATTCTTCATGATTATTAAATAAATAAATTTTATCTATTTATTCAATACGTCACTAATTGTCTAAAATATTCCTATAATTAAATAAATTTCTTAATTTATTTAATTATCTTTATTCATTATGTCTTCCCGATTATTAAATAAATATATCTTATTTATTTATTTAATATGTCACTAATTTTTAATTCTTCTTATAATTAAATAGATTTATTAATTTATTTAATTATTGGGCACATTCTCTAAATGAAATAATTATCTTTAATTATTTAATTGCCTTATTTGACATTTCCCTCATTTTAAATAAAATTAATTATTTAAAATGGCCTCACATGCTAACTGCCACTTCTTTTTAGTAAATAATTTAAAATCAATTATTTATTGTCACACAAAATCCATATTTTGAATTAATTTTAATTCAAAAATGGTAGTATTCTTCCATAAATCAAGTAACTGCTAAAATTATTGATTTTCCAAATCTTATATTTCTATCTGATCTTTATCTTCTTGATTTTCAAAATCTTTCTTTTTTCTGGCTAATCTTTATCCTCTTGTCACATTTATTTTCAACTGTCGATTTGATTTTCTCAAATTGCATCTTGGCTGCTCACTTCAGATTTTTACCCTAACCCTAATTATGTGTTGTCACAGGCAATCTTGAACTCTGATTTTAGGCTTTCATCAACTTTTAATCTTGGTCATCCGTCCAAAATTGCATTTTCTATAAAATGACAATTTTGCTCTCATTTTTGGACTACTCATGCTTAGACACACACACTTCGTATACTTAGACTTATTTTGCATTGTCATACTTGATCTCATTGCTTATTGAGTCTTAGGCTTTCTTGTCATAGGCATAGTCCTATTTACATCAATTTAATGTTTATCATTTGCACGATAGCATTATAGTCATTTAAATCCTTCAAACCTTGCTTTGTACTTTTCCTTTGTCATAGTTATTGCTCACTCACTGAAATATGATGGCAACAATCACATATTTGCAGCAAGTTAGAAGGTGTTATGGAGGTGATTCATGGAGGCTTTGAGGATTCTCTGGTATAATCATTTTATTTATTATTGTTCCTTCGTTGTGCTTCATAGCTTTCTTTGGGGTTTTATGTTTATGATTTAATCATATAACCTTAGGAAAATTCCCATTGATACATTGGTGAACCTAACTCCTTTGATCTAGCTTTCTTTTTGTAGGTTTTATTGACTTTGTGTTGCAAATCTGCCATTTTTTTGATAAAACCCTAGGTTTTACAAATTTCTTCATATCTTCTACACAGCTATGAATTTTCCTACATAATTTTCATTGAATATTTTGCATCATCTCAAGAGGATACAATAAAATAATTGAGGGTTTATCATCAATTTTATAGGATTTATTGTGATTTTATTTTTTTTCATAAAATTGATTTTCTAGATGCAAATTGGCAAAAAATTTAGAAATTTTTAGATTTTTTGAAATATCTTGAAATTCTAATGGGGGTCTATGTTTTACAAATTTAATTTGGAGGTCAAATAAAATGTGAAAAAATCTGATCTTTGTTTTCTGTACGGTTTTCACAAATCCAAGTTTTTGGGTGAAAAAAAGGGAATTTTTCTGACCTTCTTATATTTTTGGAAATCTCTCAAAAAATTAGCAAGGGTCTCTTCTTTGATTTTTTATTTTCCAGATTAATAATGCCTTCAAATAATCAAATAAAATTCGGCTATGTTAAAAACATGTATTTGAAATTGCAATTTTTTGATGAGCTTTTTAACTTAGATTTTTAACATTTTAATTTAGTTAGATTTATAAGCTTTAATTTAATTTAGATTTTTAACTTTTTAATTTAGTTTAAATTTCTAATTTTTTATTTAGTTTAGGATTTTAACAGATCACATGTTTTAGATTAGAGATTTTTGGGTACTAATCCTTGTTGGCAGTGTGTGGCATTTACATTTCGAGGGTCCAAGACAATTTGTTCAAACTACTAATTTGTGGTTTTGCAAATTCATTTGTCCAAGAAGTCAAAATTTGAAACATTGTGTCTGTGATTTTTAGATTACAAAACTTTTCATTTGGTGCACTAAAATGAACATGTCTTTTATTCTTATTGATTGTACTTAAAGGTGGTAGGTGACTATGCTCTCACCTTGTGCACACTAGGTGATCAGAAAACCAGACCCACCTTAATGTTTGTGTAACCTTCATGCAATAATCAAAGTATCCTCTCCCTTTTCCCATTTATGCAATCCTAGGTGTAAGATAAATGGTTATTGCCTCTAGAACTTGGGTCTTCCTTGGTGGGAAAAAGTACTCACCCCAAGGTGACTCAGACCGACAATGAAGCTTTTTGGCCAACCTACCCCTGATCGGTATATAAATGTGAATCCTAAGGGAAATCCTAGGATTACAAGTGTGGATGTGTCATATGGACCAATTATTACTCCCCAAAACTGTATTGAGCATAACCTCTTCAGGTTGGAGTTCCTTCTAAATGGAGCTTAATCTTGTGCCCCATGTATGGCCACTCGAACGGGGGT
Organism: Sequoia sempervirens; assembly: GCA_007258455.2. Lineage (NCBI taxonomy): Eukaryota > Viridiplantae > Streptophyta > Pinopsida > Cupressales > Cupressaceae > Sequoia > Sequoia sempervirens. The sequence continues at coordinate 540,346,101 of VDFB02000017.1, read as the reverse complement.
CTCAAACTAAATACTCTTGTGTAGTAGCCAAAAACCTTCTATCTACTAGCACAGCAATGGTTGTTGTGAAGGCATCCACATCTTCACAGTCTTTAGTAGAGGTGATCAATCTACCATGGGAGTTTCATGGGGGTTGGAAGCTTGGTTGGCCTGAGAAGAGAGTGCACTGTAAGGGGGGGCTCGTGCAGCCAAGCTTCTTGGTTCACATGCTAAGGATATGCGGTTGGGGAAACCCACGTGGAATCTAGCAGATATTGTCATGGCCTAACCATAGGATTGTGCTTGTCTTATTTGTGTTTGTTTACACTCAAAATATCGTCTTGCCAAGTGTTTTTTGGATACTAAAACAAAGCAAACAAGATCCACACATCTAGAAACAAACAATCAACTTCAAACAAATCGGATTTTTTTTTTTACCAAAACTTCAAGTCCAAACATTTTTAGCCTACTATCAAACATCTTTTCAGAAGTCTTTGTCAGAAACCAGAACCGAAATTGCTCAAACTCTTCATCATTTACATCCACTAGCTTGCATTTTCACCATAGGTTTAATTCTCCAAATTTTAGTTGCATTCCCTAGGCTTCATAATCATCATTTCCAGCATAAATTTGTCCTTAGGTTTCATATTTGTAGACTTTGTATTAGGCTACCTCACCATTCTTTGCAAAATCATTGTTTTCAAAAGTAGGTTGTCTTGGGACTTAGTCACCATTACAATTTTTAGTCATTGTCCCTTTTGTGAGAACTTCCAACTCAATAGTCTAGTTAGGAAAGCTCACCAGTCATTTCGACCTTGTCGCTTAGTCCCCTTAGCAAGTCCTTTGATAACCAAAATTGAGACATAGGTCAAGCTTAGAGTGGTTAGGCAAACCTTTCTCCAAATTTCATTCACCCTAGTCCTCATTTTGAACTTAGACTTTGCATTAATATTGTCCACCCTAGTCCTCATTTTGAACTTTGACTTTGCATTAATATTGTCCATCCTAGTCTTCATTCTACACTTAGAATTTTCATTAATATTGTCCATCCTAGTCTTCATTTTGCACCTAGAATTTGTATTAATCATCTCCTTAGTCAACATTATCATCCTAGTCCTCATTTTGCACTTTGGCCTTGAAAACCTTGTCATCTTGCATTAATCATTTCCTTAGGAAAGCGTCATCATCACCTTGCATTGTCATCCTTTATTCCAAAAATACAAAAAAAATAGTGTCATAACTTGTCATCCTAGTCTTCATTTTGCATTAGTCATCCCTTATTATCAAAAATCCAAAAACATAGTCTTGCAATAGCATCCTTTATCAAAAATCCAAAAACATAGGCTAGTGTCATCCTTGCATTTTGTTGTCATTCTCATCTTCCTCATTTGAGCAATTCCCTTTTATGGTGGAAACTAGGCTTCAAAGAAAGAAAAGACAAATGGAAAACTTTGGAAAAGATTCCAATCCCAATATCAACAATAACACTTGGGAACCAAACCAAAATTAGACTTTTTCTAACCCATTTAACAACATGAACATACAATCTTCCATGAATGTGCCATCTTTATCACGAAATATTTTTGAACCATTCATACAAAGAGACCGACATGGACACGTATATCCAGAAGACTTAGAAGTTGCAACGCAAAATCCTGATTTAGCCAATTTCATGGAAGACTTAGTCTTACATGACCCTCAAAGGTATCTAGCCATGCTTTTGGACCAAGGGGTTAAGTTACCACGTGGCTTTGACATGAATACTTTGAGACCAACATCACTTGACCATAATGTTAACAATATGAACAACATGTCCATTAATAGTCAACCTCAAAACAATATAAGCAATAATTTTGTTGGTGCTACCTCGCAAACTGTCACAAGCACCATTAGTGCTACCTCCAATAATTAGAACAATCCCAATATGATCAACGCAACATCTATTGGAGGAACACAACCCATCTCACAATCAGTTCCAACAATGTCCACAATATCATCACAATCGGCTGGAGCCACCTTTGGGTCCTTAGCAATGTGGGCAAGTTATTCAAATCCTCTATTTACCACTTAGGTGAGTGCCATGGGTGCATCATCAAGCCATTTGAATCCTCTATTTATAGCTACATCTAGCTCCATGGGTGCATCCTCGTCGAATCCCCTCATTGGTACCTCATTTAATCCCTTAGGAGGAAGTAAACAACATGTCTTTATTTAAGGACCACAACCAAATGTTAACACGTCAACACAATTTTATACAAATCCCTCCCAAGGAAAAAACACGAATATTCCCCTTGGACAATTTCAACAATTTGGACAAGGCAATCTGAACACACAACATATGGCATCATTTAGACAACAAAGTATTCATGGTCATCATATTCCCCAAATTTTGACTCAAATAACTAGGGGGCACGTTCTGACATATTCATCCCATATTCATAGTCATCACCAAGTCCCCAATCCAAACTTTCAATATCAACAACATGTAAACCAAAACACATCATACACGTCGCAACACCACATCCCACAACAGAACACCAACATATTTTCACAACAAATGGGGACCCATGGCATATCTATCACTCCCACGAATGATGCCACAAATAACCCTATAATCGATGCCTTGCAAGCTAAGGTGATGGCTTTAGAAAAGACCATAGAAAACATACAAGTATCTGACAAGAAGTCACACATGTCATATGACCTATCCTTGTATCCTTTCGACACAAATTTATATATGCCACCATTCCTGCCTGGATATGTGGCACCACACTTTACCAAATACAAGGGAAAGATGAGTTCTATTGAACATATTCAAGAATTCATGACCAACTATATGGAAATTTCCTATGAACAAACTTACTTGATGAGACTTTTCTCTAAGAGTCTTACAGGACCTGCACTTGAATGGTTCACCACCTTGAAAGGGATAAAAACATGGGATGAACTTAAAGACATATTCATAAAGAATTACTCATATAACATTGACATGGACACCTCCATCACTAGCCTATGCAATCTTACACAAGAAGACGTTGGTGAGACGTTTATCCCATTCTTCTAGAAATGGAGAAGTCTAGCAAGTCATTGTCACATTGAGATACCTGAAAAAGAAAAGGTCTACATGTTTGTTCAAACACTTCTGGGCCCTATGAAATATGGATTGCAAGTTTATTGTTGCACAACATTCACAGACTTAGTCGAAAAGGGTGTCCAAGTTGAGAAATCCCTCATTGCTAAAGTTGAATTAAAATATGGTCCTAAAAACACAAACGCAAACCCACACATGGACAAAAATAAGTATTGGGTCAAAAATAAACATATTACCCATGATGGTGTTGTTCATGCCAAGGCTGTAAACACAATGGGACTAGTGCTCGCCCTTAAAGGAGCTCAGCCAAAAAAAAACCAACGACAATATTGACACCCCCCACCAATGTCATTCAAAATAACCAAAATGGTCAAAATAGTCAAAATCAAGGACAACCTCACCAGATAAGACAATTCCTGAAAAGACGAACATACACCACTTTGGGAGAGCTAATTGAGGATGTCCTTAAGAAGCTCCTTCAGAATGGTCTCATCACACTCGAGGACGCTAGGCCATATGACCCAGGTCTGTTTAAACCATCATGGTGGGACGATAATTCCTTTTGTGATTACCATCGGTCTAAAGGACATAAAACATCTTCTTGTCGACAGCTAAGGAACATTATCCAAGACCTCATCAAAAATTGAGTAATTGAAGTGGGTGGGACAAAATTCACATCTAATGTAGACCATACCATTCATAAGAACCCACTACAAGACCATGGTTCTAATAAATCCTCCACATCAGGTCCCAAAGAAAATAACAATCAAGCCAATTACGCTCGCGCTGCATACAATTATTCAGGAGGAACCATCATTAATAATGTTTGAACCAATGACGAATATATCAATACCATCACAGTCAAAAGAGCCCCTAAATGCAATGTCACTACTCAAAGCAACAAAATCACCATAGCTAGTCCACCTCCTCGGCAACCAAAAATTACGATACCTAGTCCGTCCACAAAACAATCACAACCCAGCTCATCTGCAAAACAATGGCAACCTAAGAGTCACTTTAACCTTATTGACCAGCTAGGAAAAATCCCTGCACAAATTTCCATACTCAAATTGCTTCACATTTCTCCTGCACATAAGGCAATACTAGACAAAACTTTGCAAGAGTCCTTTGTCTCGCAAGACATTGATGTCAACCGATTTGAGGCCATGGTGGGATACCTCACTACACCTCATCATGTAACATTTTTTGATCAAGATTATTCATCACCCAAGAACAACCATAACGACGCATTACACATCAAAATTTTCGTCCATAAGCACAAGTTTAGAAGAGTTTTAGTAGATGGCGGAGCAAGATTGAACATATGCTCCTTAAAATTGGTTAAGGCTTTAGGCTTTTATGATGCTTCCGTAGATGCTACAAAGAGAATAGTCATAAAGGAATATGATGATGAAGAATGTTCCTCTTGAGGTGTGATCACTCTTCCCATCAGAGTTGGGCTAGTCATTGTAGACACAACTTGCCAAGTCCTAGATCTAGAATTACCCTATAACATCTTGCTTCGTCGACCTTGGATTCATGCCCTCAAGGTCGTTCTCTCCACATATCACCAATGCTTGAAATTCCCCTTTGACGGCACAGAAATCACCATATATGGAGACCCCGACCCCTTTCAATATTGTACCAACCTAAGGGGTATTTCTGAACATCAAGTTCCCATCAACCGAGAAGCTTCAAGCCCTTCTTCTTCTAAATACATTGACCCGTCCACACTCGCATCATCATCCACATCCACTATGTCCACATCTACCACCACGCCATCATCTTCCTCATTTCCCAAGGTTGAGTCCACTATCAAGATCCAAGGCCTAGGCTGTGGAGAATTCAAATTGTATATGGAATATAGCATCACAACAATACCCAAGTCTCCCAAGGTCTATGGTCATTGTGTTTCAGAATGGAACCAAAAGAAATCTTCAAAGTTCCACCAAAGACAGTTTTCATAAAATGGGGAGATATGACTAAAGAATACCTTGCCGATATAACAGGATGGCTTTATAAAGAAATGAAAGACTTACCCCCATTACCAATTCAGATATATGGTAAAGGATATGACATGATGAAGGCTAAAGGCTATGATGGAACTAGTGGCCTCGACAGAAATAAAACTAAACAAAGAGAACCCATAGAACCTTCCAAATGACTGAAGTATCTTGGGTTAGGGTATGGTCCACCCGACAATGACGATCAATGTACCAATGGGCTTTCGAGTGAGACCGTGAATGCTTCGGAACGTGAATGCTTTGGAAAGTGTCAAGACTATTAAGGAATCCCTTAATGAAATTGACTCCCATGAGTAGGAATTTGGCTCCCAATGATCCCTAAGTGATTGTTGTCTTGATTACTTTTTCCTTGAACCTGGAGAGCTTACCTTTGAACAAATATTTTGGAAAATGTTTAAAATTGATCTAGTCTCAGATAATGACAATCTTAAGATCCCAAAAAAACAAAAATACGGGAATAAATCTTTTTTCCCAAGGAACAATGACAAGCAAGAATCCTCCTATAATTTTGTTAACTCTCATCATGACATACCTGTCCAACCATCTAAACCTAATAACCATCAATCGGATCTATCTGAATTGCCACATGACTCTGACAACCATGACTCTGATTCCTTCATCCCCTACTTTTCTAAGGAATATGAGACAAGTGAAGGGGAATATTGGATAGAGTTTGATGTGGAATTGGATGATGGGAATTTCATTTTTAATGTCTCTAAATCCATCTACATTCTTTCCATGTCCTCCCCACAATTCACCAACGTTGACGATGGAATTTCCTTAGTCTACCTACAACTAATCAATTGGGACCAACAAGACCCGCCAGTCATGGACATATTTCAAAACGATGAGGCCATTGCAAAATTTATGGGACTATGTGAGGGAATACCCAGTGGTGATCACAAGGCTAGATTTTCTATTGACCTAGATTATGTAGCTTACTTTGGGGAGACTGCTTCGTCCTCTAGTCACAAAATGAAAAATAAGAATAAAACAAAAAATGAAACGTCTTTAGGTGAAAAGTGAATGGCACCTTCTGACAACAAAAAAGTAAAAATAAATGATGTATCTGTGGGTGAAAACCTCTCTGAGGCACCCAAAGATGGAGGATTGAACTTTCTTCCCGTGACTCAAGATAAATCAGTTATGCTCATAGAGGATACCATAGAATTCAACATATCAATAGCAAAAGATCCCAGAATGGTCCTCTTTGCAGCATCCTTGACAGAAGAAGAGAAACCAAAGTTCCACAAGTTCTTTTGCAGAACGTAAAATCAACTTTGCATGGTCATACTCTGATATGTCGGGGTTGTATCCAAAGCTGGTTTTACACCATTTTCCACTACTACCAAACACTAAACCAGTAGCTAGAAGCTGTGCAAAATGCATCCTCAAATTTCCCTATTAGTCAAAGTTGAACTCAAGAAACTGTTGGATGCAAGATTCATACAGTCTATCGACTATGTTGAATGGATATCCAATCATGTACTAGTCACAAAGCCAAATGGTCAAATTCATGTCTGCACAGAATTTAGGGATCTAAACAAAGCATGTCCAAAAGATGACTTTCTGTTTCCAAATATAGATATCATAGTTGAACTCATGGTAGGATATGAGATGTTGTCTCTCATGGGCGGTTTCTTGGGCTATAATCAAATTTGTATTGCCCCTGAAGACCAACATAAAACAAAATTCACTTGTCCTTGGGGTACCTACTGTTGGAATGTTATGCCTTTTGGTCTTAAGAATGCAGGCGCCACGTATCAGAGAGCTATGACAACGCTATTTCACAACATCATGCACAAGATAATGGAAGATTGTGTGGATGAACTTTTGGCTAAATCTGTGACAACAAAAGATCATTTGAATGTGTTAGACACAATTTTTAAGATACTGGAAGAATATAAATTCTGAATAATGAATCCTAAGAAATGCTTCTTTAGTGTGACATCTGGCAAACTTTTGGGGTACATTGTTTCTCGCAGAGGCATTGAGGTTGATCCAGCCAAAGTGAAATACATCTTAGAAAATCCTCCTCCCAATGGAATAAGTGAACTCAGGACATTACAAGGTAGGTTACAATCTATCTGATGCTTCATAGCACAATTGGGCGACAAGTGTCAACCATTTCAATATCTTATGCGCAAAAGTATCCCTTTTGTGGATGGATAAATGTTAGGAGGCCTTCTAACTAATAAAAGACTACCTACTGTCACCGCCAGTCCTTATGCCTCCCATTCAAGGAAAACATTTGATCTTATACATCTCTGCAATGAATTCAACATGGGGGGCATTACTGGCACAGAACGACCATGAGGAAAAGGAAAGGTTCGTATACTACATCAGTTAGACACTGGTCGAATATGACTTGAATTACACATCAATTGAACGTGCTTTCCTAGCAGTTGTCTTTGCTGCTTAGAAGCTAAGACACTATATGTTGAATCATAGGACACAGTTGGTAGTAAAGATTAACCCCCTGAAATATCTATTGAGTCGTGTAGCATTGACAGGACGTCTAGAAAAATGGGTCATGATTCTAAGAGAATATGACATCCAGTATGTAGAGCAAAATGCAATAAAGGGACAAGTGATAGCAGACCAACTAGAAAATGTGCCTATGCAAAGTGATCATCCCTTAGTGGTAGATTTTCCAGATGAATCCATATTACATACAGAACCTAAGTCACCTTGGAGACTATATGGCTCAAGGGCAGGCATACTGTTTATCACCCCTCAAGGAGACTCCATCCCTAAGTCTTTCTGCATAGCTTTCCCATGTACAAATAATTTGGCAAAATAGGAGGCACTTTTCACAAGACTTAGAATGGCAATAAAATGGAAAAATAGAAGACTTCGTATTTATGGATATTCTTAACTAGTCATCAACCAAGTTAACGATGACTATGACACTAAGGATGAGAAATTAATGCCCTACAAACAAATGACTGATAGTTTTCAAACATATTTTCACATGGTGAATTTTGAGCAAGTTCTGAGAGCATAGAACAAGGCAACAAATGCAATGGCTATGATTAGCTCTCTCCTAGACATTCCAAGTAATATGCCTCAATTGGAGTTCTTGGTAGAACAGCTTTTGGTCCCCGCCTATGATATTCCTGAATCAGAGATGGTTTGCGAGCTTGTTGGTCCTGATTCTCCCTGGTATCAGAATATTTATGACTACCTCAAGTCCCAAACCCTTCCCCCCAACCTGTCCAATAACCAGAGAAAGTCCTTTATCCAAAAAATCTGCCAGATATGCCATCGCCAATGACACCCTTTATTGTTGTAGCTTTGACAACACCCTCTTTAGATGTCTCGACACTAACGAAGCATGCACAACCTTATGTGAAGTACATGAGGGTATGTGTGGGTCTCATTCGAGTGGTCCTACTTTGGCTAAGAAGATAACGAGACTTGGGTACTACTGGTAAACCATTAAGAAAGATGCACTAGAGTATGTCAGGACTTGTCGCCAATGTCAAATACATAGTGATTTAATTCATGCTCTAATGCACAAACTTCGGCCGATTACTTCTCCTTGGCCCTTCGTACAATGGGGACTTGACCTCATGGGAAAAATCCATCATACCTCATCCAATGGCCACAAATTCATCATCACCCCCACTGAGTACTTTACGAAGTGGATCAAAGCCATCCCCCTTACATACATAATCAGAAAAAAAAATTCCAAATTCATTCTCAATTACATCATTTGCTGGTATGGTATTCCACAGTCCATCATCATAGACAACAAATGTTCATTCAAAAACCAAGACATTCATGAGTTATGTGAGCAATTCCATATCCAACATCATTTTTCCACCCCATATTACCCACAAGGAAACAGTCAAGCTGAGGCATCTAATAAAAACATCATTAAAATTCTAAAAAAGATTGTCAATGGCGCTGGCTGCAACTAGCACATTGAACTTAACCTTGCTATGTGGGCTTACCACACCAGCATTCGCATGCCCATAGGAGCCACTCCATTCACCCTGGTCTTTGGAGCAGAAGCCATATTTCCCATCAAGGTTGAAATTCCTTCCTTACAAGTCTCCCTGAAGGGTCTAACAGATGATGAGGAGTATAGACAGTCATGCCTACATGAGCTGGAGATGCTAGAGGAAATAAGACATAATTCCCTGAACCATCTATAGGCATATTAGAACCATCTCTATTGCAGCTACAACAAGAGAGTCATGGTTAGGAATTTTGACATTAGCGATTTAGTCCTTATGCAAAATCCTAAAAATCAGGTTGACAGAGAAAAACCAAGCAAGTTCTAACCAAATTGGTTAGGTACTTATATCATCATATCCTCCTTTGGTTCTGGAGCATATTAGTTGGTGACTCCAGATGGCGAACAACTGACGGAACCTATCAACAGTCTACATCTTTAGAAATTCTATGCATAGCATCAGAAAGTCAAACTGAAAACCTTAAAAATACAAAAAAAATGAAAAATATAAAAAAATTGTCACCCTGATGAAAACCTGGCAAACAAGCATCTTGGTGACACCAAATAAATGAAAAAATGACAAAAATAGTAAAGAGAAATAATTCATCCACAAGTGAAAACCTGGCAAACATGCGCTTTGGATAAGTACCATGGTGGAAACCTAGCAAACACGCGCCATGCGTAGTCAACATTACTCTGCCATCTATTGTCACTTTATCTACCTTGGTCCATAATGAAACACATTTTTCCTTCACTACCATGATACTTTCCATGACATTGCATCCATCCTTTCATGGTTGAAAAATGGTTGACATCAAGTCCTAGACATTGTCCATCTGTCACCCCATGCATATCCTTTTCACATCCTTCAAAATTGGCTAAGTCTTGGACCTAACTAGGGGAAAACTTTTATTATGTGATTGCAGTGGGTATCGCACATGGTATCGATGTAAAATGTCCTGAAAAAAGAAAAAAACATTGTAAAATGTCTTAAAAAAGACAAAAACATTGTAAAATGTCCTTAAAAAAGACAAAAAACATTGTAAAATGTCCTGAAAAAAGACAAAAATAGCATAAAAGTCCTAAAAAAGACAAAAACAACATAAAAGTCTAGAAAAAAAAAAGACAAAAATATTGAAAATTCTCCTGAAAAAAGACCTAAAAATAAAAAAACATCCTAAAGAAATCCAAAAAAATCAAAACATGGCCAAAACACAAAAAACATCCAAATAACTGTCAAAATCTCAAAAATAGAGTCACATTTTGTCATGTCAATCATATTAGTCAAGTCTTTTTCATTCTACGTTATCTCTACACATTTGCTTCATAGGAAAGACTCATCTCTGAGTCCCCGAGACATTAGGTCAGTCCTCTTAGGTTGGTCAAAATAAAATCATGATTCAATCTTTGGTCATCAAGACAAAGTCATTGGTCATGTCGAACTATGAGGTCTTTGAGTGTATGACGTAGGAAAGACCATCTGACGATGAGCTCCTGAGGCCGCACTAGGTCAATTCATTAGGGTTCTTGGCACTATACTGGCACACATGTCAAAAGTCTTCAAGTCAAGACAAATCCTTTCTAAATAGGAAAACTCCTAAAACAAATTACGGAAATCATTTATTCAACATTTCAATCACATCAACCTATCAATATCAACGTGTAGTCAATAGAAGTCAATTCAGTCAACTTTTGTCAACTTCAATCAAATTTTAGTCAAAACAATTCAAATTATCGTAACCAGTCAAACGGTCAAATCTAGGTTATTCTTTAGATATGTCCTTCTGAAGAACAACCTCTATCATTTATTCCTTAGGATGTGTCCTTCCTAGGCATCGTCATTGTCATCTAGCATTTTGAGGGATCCTTTTGACATTTAAGGATCGATCCTCTCGACATCGACACTATTCAAGATGTGTCCTTGAATTTGGAAATCTTTGGCATTTGTCATCTCGGCATCATCACCATCATCTGAAATTTTAAGGGATCCTCTTGACATTCAAGGATCGATCCTCTTGACATCAACATTATTCAGGATGTGTCCTTCCTAAATTTGGAAAACCTGGACATTCAACATTCAGACATTGTCAAAACATGACACCTTGGCATCTCAACATTTAAAGCACTCAACATTCAGACACACTTGGAAAATATTGTCTTGGAATTTTGGTCTTTAAATCTTTCATCCTGTTACTAGCGTCTTCGCGATGTCCTAATCCTAGGATTTAGAGAAGCAGTGACGTATCATGATGGTTGTCTTGTTTTGTCTTCATGACGATATGATTTAGAGGAGCAACGACATTTCATGACTTGTCTTTCTTGTCTTTTTGCTTGTGGTTGGTTATGATGAAAAGACTGGGGCAACTGCGCCCTTAGTATGAGTCATGATCATCCTTGTCTATGACTACTTGTCTCATGTGATGGTACGACCTTGCACACCTTGATCTATATCATATCATGGTGTTTTTTGGCCATTACAAGAATCTTCCCAATGATGATTAAGAGCAATAAATATTAAATTCCTATGGTGATATGTTGAAGGATTTGGTCTAGGAACTAACATGCATCTTCTTTTGTCTTGTCATCTTCTCTCATCCATCTCATGATGATATCCTGTGGCATACAAAAACATAAATGTATACATGATCATATAGGAATTCCACTAGGTCCATACATACATCATCTATATCATTAAACCACATATATTGCATCACATATTAGATCATACATATATAGTCATGCATTAACATAATCATAAACATGGCATCCATTCAATTTAATGGTGAAACTATCTGCACCATTTTTTTTCTTGTCATCAAATTGACTTATCGGGACACCTTCCAAAATTTTCTGTCGCCGGCCCAAAATTTGAAAAATTTCCCGAGGGGGCATCGATACTTTGTACCTTCACTGGGGCATGACTTTAACTTTTTTTCTTTGTCACAATGCGACATGCTACATTATGACAAAGAGGGGAAAAATGTAGAAACATAAAAATGACCTAGGCCTGCAAGCTCTATTTTTACCACTTTCGTCCTAGCATAATTATGACATTTTAATTATGTCCTTGGTCCACCTTCAACTATTAATTAAATAATTCATAATTATTTAATTAATTCATGTCTTTTTACTCTTCATGATTATTAAATAAATAAATTTTATCTATTTATTCAATACGTTACTAATTGTCTAAAATCTTCCTATAATTAAATAAATTTCTTAATTTATTTAATTATCTTTATTCATTATGTCTTCCTGATTATTAAATAAATATATCTTATTTATTTATTTGATATGTCACTAATTCTTAACTCTTCTTATAATTAAATAGATTTATTAATTTATTTAATTATTGGGCCCATTCTCTAAATTAAATAATCATCTTTAATTGTTTAATTGTCTTATTTGACATTTCCCTCATTTTAAATAAAATTAATTATTTAAAATGACCTCACATGCTCACTACCACTTCTTTTTAGTAAATAATTTAAAATCAATTATTTACTGTCACACAAAATCCATATTTTGAATTAATTTTAATTCAAAAATGGTAATATTCTTCCATAAATCAAGTAATTGCTAAAATTATTGATTTTCCAAATCTTATCTTTTTGTCCAATCTTTATCTTCTTGATTTTTGAAATCTTTCTTTTTCTGGCTAATCTTTATCCTCTTGTCACATTTATTTTCAACCATTGATTTGATTTTCTCAAATTGCATCTTGGTCGCTCACTTCAAATTTTTTCCCTAACCCTAATTATGGGTTGTCACAGGAAATCTTGACCTCTGATTTTAGGCTTTCATCAACTTTTAATCTTGGTCATCCGTCCAAAATTGTATTTTCTATAAAATGACAAATTTTCTCTCATTTTTGGACTACTCATGCTTAGACACACACACTTTGTATACTTAGACTCCTTTTGCATTGTCATCTTGATCTCATTGCTTATTGAGTCTAAGGCTTTCTTGTCATAGGCATAGTCCTATTTACATCAATTTAATGTTTATCATTTGCATGATATTATTATAGTCATTTAAATCCTTCAAACCTTGCTTTGGACTTGTCCTTTGTCATAGTTATTGCTCACACACTAAAATCTGAGGGCAACAATCACATATTTGTAGCAAGCTAGAAGGTGTTATGGAGGTGATTCATGGAGGCTTCAAGGATTATCTAGTATAATCGTTTTATTTATTATTGTTCCTTCATTGTGCTTCATAGCTTTCTTTGGGGTTTTATGTCTATGATTTAATCATCTAACCTTAGGAAAATTCCCATTGATACACAACCAACTGAAAAAGATAACTAATGATAGCAAAATAAGTGTAGAAACAAGGGTTTCAATGTTGTAAAAGGCAATTTCAAGTTTAATCTAGGACTAATTCGCCTATAGGGGTATATGACTCCCAGTCAGGTTTTGGAAGGGTCAAATGCAAAAAAAATGCACAATACATAATTCCCAAAAAGCATGAAAAACAACTTGTACTGGGACTAAATCACCCAGAGGGGCATATGAGTCCTAGATTAGGGTTTTTGCAACAATTTTAGAAAATTTTGAGTTGTTTCTAAGTTTGATAACTTGTATGATGTCTAGACTGTTTGTAATTGTACTACTTCAGTGAAATTGAATGATCTATGGTGCAAAAATGCAACCTATATACACTTTCACTAATGCAAATTAACTAATGCAAGACCTAATGTAAATTTAATGCAAGCTAGATCTAGGATTATGATCTACTCCAAATCACAAAATAAAGTGTTATAAATGCTAGGTTCACCAAAATGAAATGAAGAAAATAGGTGTTCCACCTTTTGGGAGGTGGAACACAAACTAATGGGTTTACGGACCTAGACCAGTTTCCTTCAAGTTTCAATGAAGGATACCTTAGAGATCTCAATCCAATGATAGAATGAGGGAAAGAGATCTATAGTAGGGTGTCCTGGGGTGTGATTAAAGACTAAAAGAGGGTTCACCACCAAGCTAGGGCTTGGAAAGACAAGAAACATGCAAGACCTAATTATCAAACCTAATGATATGCAAGACTTGAATAGATGATCTAGAAATGAATGTAAAACAAAACAATAAACTGGAAAAGTACATAGGTGCACCTAGAAACCTATAGAAGCTTGGAACAAGCTCTGAAATGTTCAAAATGCTAATTTTAATGCACATTGGGACTCATATGCTAGGCTAGGTGTATCAGTCCTAGAGTAGGGTTTTTGGGTGGAAACAAGAATCTAGAATTGTTGAATCAGGATCTACAAAAAATACCCAAAAATAGGTATATTGTGACTCATACGCCAGAAGTGGCGTATCAGTCCCATTTTGTCACGAAGTGTCCTAAGAGAAAAATTCTGAAGTGAAACTTTGTGCACCTCTAAAGATGGATCAAATAAGCCTTTTCCCACTAGTTTCATGCAAATAGGTTGGATATCTTGCTCTAGATCTAAGTTTTCGTGAGCCTTGACAACTTTACATGACAACTTTTGCAAATTTGCAATCTTGATACTTTTGAAGGCTTCAAATCCACTTCTTCTTCAACCTATAAACCCACAATCACATAAAGAGAGAGAAAACGTGTTGTTTTTTTAGGGAATAGGGGTTTTTACCTTGGTCAAACCCCATTTAGGTAATTAAACCAAATGATAAAACAATAAAATAAGGACATGAAACGTGAAACATAAAATGATGATACCTTGGATGATGTCTTGGAATAAAAATCTACAAACTAACATGAAGTGGCCATAAAAAATGTAGATCTTGATCTCAAATTGGGTGTGGAACAATGCTTGCAAATGGACCTTCAATGCTACATCAACAACATTAGCTCAACAACATGCTTGATGCACTATGTCTTTGACATGATGATGGATCTTGAATTGCTGCAACAAATAATGAAGAAATTTTCCTTTGAATTCTTTAAAGATGCTCTTGAATGTCCTTGAATACTATTGTGAAGTCTTGTAATTACAAAATTGCTATTAGGAATGCTCTCTTGAAAGTCTTAGGTGAAAATGAGTGAAATAACCTTGTACTTATACTTGTTTATGTCAAATTTCTTGAAATTACAACACTACAAGCCGACATAAGATCTAGGAAGATAAAATCCCACCAAAAATTGAATTTAAATTTGGTCCTGATTAGAGTGGGAATCATACGCCCAAGGTTGTGTATGAGTCCCAGTGGCTCAAAACTAGGGTACAAACTCCAATATAGGTCTTGTTTAAAGTGAAATTCAAAGTTAGGTCCCAAGACCTAGTTGGGACTCATATTCCCAAGGTGGTGTATGAATCCTAGGCCACTAAATATTGAAGACATGACCCAAAATACTGAATGATGATTGGTCATTTTCTACTTTTCAAGATTATCTCTAGAAAAATGCATTTAATAAGGCTTATGGATGCAAAATATGACCAATTAAGGCATACATAAGCCCAATTAATTAATAAAACCCTATATTAGTGTGAAAGTGTTAGGATACACTTTACAACACCCTAAATAAGGCACCATTAAGTCCATTTAGTTTACAAGGGCCCAAAATTTAATGTGAAGGTGTAAATGAATACACTTTACAACACTAAATTAAGGGAAAATTAGTCCTATTTATCTTGAAAGGGCCCTAAACCTAATTTGAATGTGTAAAACACATTACAACACTAGATCAAGGAAAAATTAGGTTCAATTTATCATTAATTATTCCTAAATTAAGTGTGAAAATGTAAAGGATGGTATTTTTCTACACTATAATGTGGATGATATTATCTTTGGTGGAAATGAGGCTATGTGTAAGAGGTTTTTA
The DNA here is from genome assembly GCA_007258455.2 of Sequoia sempervirens. Classification (NCBI taxonomy): domain Eukaryota; kingdom Viridiplantae; phylum Streptophyta; class Pinopsida; order Cupressales; family Cupressaceae; genus Sequoia; species Sequoia sempervirens. The sequence continues at coordinate 540,330,242 of VDFB02000017.1, read as the reverse complement.
GAGGAGATGCAAAAAGAATTTGAAATTTCAATGTTTGGGGAGATGAATTTCTTTCTTGCGCTACAAATCAATCAAACAGATAAAGGGATATTCATTTCATAGTCTAAGTATGTCAAAGAGATGTTGAAGAGGTTTGGAATGGATGAGTCCAAACCAGTATGTACTCCTATGGTGACTGGTCATAAATTGAGCAAAGATGATGATTCACCTAAGGTTGATCAAAGCAAGTGCATATCTATGATTGGTGGACTACTACATTTGACTACTACTAGACCGGATACCATGCATGTAGTTTTTCTTGTAGCTAGATTTCAAGAAGATTCTAAAGAAACACATGTTGCATTAGTGAAGAGGATATTCAGATACTTAAGAGGCACTCTGGATTATGGTTTGTGGTGTCCTAAGGATATTGAATTCGTATTAAATGCTTATACAGATGCTAATTGTGTTGGTTGTGTTGATGACAAGAAAAGTACAAGTGGTGGTGCATTCTTTCTTGGATGTAGATTGGTGTCATGGTTGAGTAAGAAATAGGATTAAGTTTCTTTGTCTACTATGCAGGCTGAGTATATTGTAGCAGCATCATGTTGTACACAAGTTTTGTGGTACATCATCTTTTGATATATTATTTTCACTTGTTTGCATTGTTACCTAATTTTTCTCAATAGGACAGTTGTTATCTTCATTTTGAGACATCAGTTTTTGTGCATAACCACACTTGGCTACTTCTACAATTTTTATCCAATCAGGTACTTGGTCAAAGCTATGGTGCTTCAATTCCTTTGGCAAGGTACTCAGCTCAGATTCATAGATTTCACAAAACAAATCAATGCACATTGAATCCTTAGGTTTGAAGTTTTTGGGAACTTCCAACAAGGAATCCAAAAACCTCAAAAAAAAATCATAGGGTGACTCTCCCAATGTCTTTTCATTTCATACATTTCTTGAACAAAATACTTTTGATCAACATTGCTCAAGTTTCATTGATGTTCAACTTGGAGCTCACTATGATCTACATATTGTAATGATAGATAAATCTTAATAGCGGAAGCATTATCATCTTGACAATCATTTATATTGTTTGATCCATGAATTCTATTTGCATGAGGTGTGCTAGGGTAATCAACACTTGCAACCATATATCCTTTCATCATTGAGTATTTTAGATTGTTCACAATATCCATGGCAATTTGATATGCCTAGTGTAATGTTGCAGGATCTTTATCTCTTAATAGATAACTCATCTTATTATCAAATGCACCAAAATACACAACCAAACATTCAACATTATTTGGTCGCATATTTTTAGGAATATCCCTTATTGCCTTTGCAAATCTCATATTGAAAGCAGGAACCAACTCCTCTGCATTTTTCTAGATTTCCATAAAAAAATTTCTTACCACATTTGGATTTACCCTTTCACCAAATTGTTCTACAAAGGATATCATAAACTAATTCCATGAATCTATAGAACATACTGGAAAATATGAGAACCAATCTCTACAATTTTCCGTCAAAGACTAAACAAAAAGCTTCATGACAACATCCTCATGATTTACCTCATAATCCCCCATCAAATCCATCAATATATCCAAATGCTTAGAAGTTGATTCTGAACTTTGCCCTATAAATTTTGGAAAATGTTTCCTAACATTTTTAGGAATCAAATTTGGGAAACCCTTAATACCACTAAAATCCAATGGCATATACCTTTCAATAGAGAAATTCTTTTGAGGGTATGATAAAAACTATGTGCCCTGCATATCCTTATTTTCTATTTCACAGGGAAACCCTCTTGTATTCATATTCAATCCTTGTCAACTTCATGCAAACTTATCAACTGCCTCATTCACTAATTCAACTATGATTCTAAAATATAGATCAAACATTCGTGCCATAAAGCTTTCTCAAAGGCATAATTCAGAAATAGACATACTTCTTCGACCCATTGCAAATATTATACATTACACATTAGAAGTATGACAATGACTACTACTACTCCCTTTCTTAGTGCTATTTCACCTAATAGGGAACCATTTGTCATGTTAGGTCTTGAATATTTCTCATAAATGTTTTCAAACATAATAATACTTTCTTTAGATTTATGAGAATCCCTGGAAACTTTTAGCAAGTGTGAATCTTTCTTCCTGATTGCAAATGTTGTAGATCTGGAGATCTTCTTCACATCTTTAGTAGTAGGTTCTTTAGAAAGAGTCGCCACCTCTTTTCATAGAGGACTGAACTTCAAACATTACTAAGCTCTTTCAAAGATAAATCTCATTCTGGGTCTTCTCCAACAATAGAGTCACACATATATTCTTTGAAATTTGTTGCAACAAAACCTTTTCTAGGTTAAAGAACTTTTCAACATTTGAACAACATGTTCAGATCCACCAAATGCTTGAATCTATGATATGATAGTTTGCAACTAGAGATACAAAATTCTCCCCAACAGAGTCACCAATTATGTTGGTTTTATTTCTAGTAGAACCTTGAAATCCTCTAAAGGGAAGTTAACCCGTATGTTCAAGAATTATCAAATTCCATGGCCAACAAACAAGAGTTTTGAGGCCCTTACTTCTACTCTTCGGGCTCTGTAAAACCCAAGAGGTTATTCCTTGACATGTTCATGTGATATTACTTGATCAAGAACATTTCCACACACAGATAAATTCCTATAAAGTGCAAATAGATATCATTCATTAAAGATTTGGATGACCTTTAAACAAATTACAATCTATTGCAAGGAATGGAATGGTACTTTAGATTGGTACAATGAAATTGAAAGTTTTTAATTGATTTTTTAATCTCATTCCAAGCCCTTAGTCAGGTGCATTACTAACTCAATATTTAAGATAACCTAATGAAAAGACCAATGCTTCATCTATTGCGATAATGGAGTCACATTTTTCATAACCAGTAATAAGATAGCAGTTTAACTCAGAAATTGATGGGCTATTGACATAATACTTTGCAATATTCAACTCACTATGTCTAAAACACTACTTATCAAATCTCATGCTATTTCCTCCTAAACCAATAACCTTATTTTAGCATTTAATCAATTCTTTGAATTGAATCAAAAATAAATTTACTCATTCAATTAAAACCATTGAAGACAAACAAAAATATCATTAACCATTTTCATTCATAATTTGATAGAAAATTACATACGAGAGCATATACTTTAGAACTATTACTTTCTTATATTACTGTTGCTATTGTAAAACTATTTTAAGATCATTACATACATGACTCAGACCCTAGACTCCCATTTTGATCTACCCATTAGTTCATCTATTTACAATCTTCTCTTTCCTAAGCTTCACTTTTCACCTAGACCATCTTAAGACTCAAAACTCGAACCCCATGTAATTAGCCTTGAAATCCCTTTTTATAGAATAAGGGAGCAACAAGCACCAAGCTAAATTACAGTTACACTTCATTCCATTTCAAAGCTAATTTCCCCTAAATTTAAGATATTCCCCAAATAGTTACATGTAATCATTTGTAGAAAAGGGGAAAGCAAAAGAACAAAATTTTGCATGACTTGTCAAAGAAGACCAATGGAGCCATCAAAAAAGGTACCATTAATTGTTGTAGTAGCCACCAAACTCCATGTCCACATCGAGCAGAAGATTCTCCATGATACTAAACAAAATGCTTCCAAGTTCTCACAAAGGAAAAAATCCAGACATATGTAGAGAAGGACAAAAAGGTCACCAAGGAAACATTATTATCACACAATAGAAACTAGAACCAAGAAGCAACCTTGCTCAATCAAAACCAAAGTACACATGCCCACTTTGTGTCCTTGTAGAAACCAGAGAAGCCACCCCTTCATCTACATCAATGTCCATTAGACTAGCCATGGTGAGAAGGTAATGGCAATAGCCTGAATCAGTTTCAGTCTCACTGTCTAAGGGACCATCCGAGATCTCAATGGGAGAATTATGTCATCCCATGTAAGCCCAAATATACTTATCCTTCCTTCTTGCTTCCCTCATAGATTTCACCGGATATTTCCCTTTAAATTTGGCCAACTCTCCGAGAACAACCTTGCCTCTCAAATGATAAGTACTCTTGACACTAATCTGCATATATTTCATACCACAGGCCTTCATCTTGCCCTTCTCCTTTGGAGTCACAAGAACTCCAGGTGTTCCTTGACATTCTCAAGAGTATTATCATGTGATTCAAGCAAATTGAGTCATCTAGACCTTCGTACTGAGCAAGCAGATACAATGGGATTATTCATTTTCAACAAGGATAAGATGTGAACAATAAGACTTCTCAATTGCAGATAGACCCTTCACTAGTTTCCCCAAAGATTTTGCAGAAACACAACACTCAAGTCCTCACAATTTCTATCAACCTAAAGAGATTGCAGAATATAAAACTCTCACCACCCTTTTCTCAGACTTAGAATTTCTTAGGTTTTGCTTGCAATTGTGAATAAACAAAGGCTATTAACTCCCATTTATTGAGCAACTTAAGAGTGTCGATCATCAATGCTCACAAAAATCCAACACAAGCGAACAAAAAATTAACGGCTAGATTTTGAATCACAATCCTTAATCTCTCAAATGCCTCAAAATTATTGCATCATCTTCAATCATTGTAAAAAATCAATTATTCACGCTATTAGGATCAAATTTGAGTAGTCTTGAATATTCTTTCTATCATTAATGCTCACTCACACGAAGCAAAGTAGCTCTCACATCCATATCCTTAGTTTTGAATGCTAGTCATCGATCTCCTAATGAGATGGCACATTAAATGACTCGGATTGAATCAAAAAAAATTAATTCCCTTGCCATCACTTGCCAATCCATCGGCCAATAAAAAACCTGATAGTCGGATGCCAATTCATCCATCTGTGGGCTCCACCATCCTTCTCCAAGTGGAAGAAGAAATCCACATGTCGTTCACCCAATGACCCCATTGCTTTTAGAAAGCATTATTTTAATTTCCACGAGGTGAGCGAGAAATAGTTGAGATTAAATCTCAACTTCACTTCTCAGACATTTATTTGGAACCCTTAGGCGTTGGGCCTAATAGTGGAAATCAGGACCCACCTCTACAATGGGAACTACGTCAGCAATCCACTGACCCCACTACATTTTATAAACCATTATTTTATTTCCACAGGGTTGGTGGGGTGCGACCAGGATCCAATCTTGAGATCAAACGATTGGAAAAATTTGCACATGCAATAAAATTAGTTTTAAATAGGGACCCAACTAGGTCGACGAGACTTAGAACCTCAAGAGTAAAGACTTAAGACTTAAGTCTTTTAACATGAAATATTTCCACCCGACTTTGGAAGTATTAAAGCGATGGGAAAAAGGTTGGTGACTAGAAAACCTAAACCAGAGGACCAATAAAGATACAATTTAGATGGCTCAAGTTATAACTAAGATGATCGGTAACCGGGAGTAACGAGTCAACAAAGGATTAGAATGCCCAAGGGTTTAAGACCATAAAATTTGAAACAAGGGCTTTTAGACTAAAACCCTAACCCTACCCTTAGCCATAGAAGCAATAAATCATGATCAGGCAAGAACCAGTTCTAAAATTCTCAGAATTTTAGAAGCTCTATCAGATGTCTCTCATATTTGGTTTCCAAGGGCTTTTGAGAAATTTTGATAAATAGAGTAAACTATGTTGTTCAAGTGTTCATAATGTCCTCTGGTATTGTGCTCCGCATTTCTTCTATGTTGATGCTATGCATGTGTAGATCTTACAGGTTATTCAAGGTTGTCAAAGGTTGCTATATTCAAAATTTGGGTTTCTAGATCGTTGTACTGTGCAAGATATTTTCACCAATGTGTGAACTAGTTGTTTAGTGATGTTTTATGTGGTCTAGTATAAATTTATTTGCTCCATGTTTTTCCATGGTTTGGCCTCAGGTTGTGCAGATTTGGGAAGTTGTTTATAATTCTTGTATCTTTTTGTATTCAAGTTTTTACTTGGCTTGGTGCAGTAGAGAGTGAGTTTCATTTATCAGTATGCAAATAAGGGATACTAGTTGTTCTAAGTTGAAGTATTTGTATGATGCATCCTTGGATGAAGTATTTGATGAATCTTGAGTAGTTCATGGATTATTCTAGATTTTGTTCAAGTGAATTATTTTTTTCGAAAGTTTCAGATTGATTTGAGGAAGCGTGTACTTAACAATTATGGTGTTTAACATAGGTGTTGGCCGATCTTGTGTTTAACACTACATGCAAGATTATGAAAGCATGTTGAGATGTGTTGCGATATATTTGGGTCCTAATTAAGGATTTATGTAGGTCACCTTTCATTCCTATCCACCACAAGAATGTTTAGGTGTCGACCTATTTTGAATTTGTATGTATAACAACTAGTTTCTAATATTGGAGAAAGATTTTTTGAGGTTGAGGTTGATATAAATATGTATGGTGTTGTTGTGAGTTGATGTATGAAATAATTAAGAAGATAGATGTGAGATTGATGTGTGTGATGTGAAATTAAGCAAAACAATGTGAATTTCAATGTTAGGGTTCCTAAAAGTAGTGAGTTGAAGGCATCCAAAATCATTCATGTAGGATTGTGAAAGTGTGTGAGCGATTGTGGTGGATTCCTTGTTGCATTGAGAATTGATCTTTGTGTAACATTCTTCTTCTATCTTCTTGTATTCTTTATATGGCAGTGAGCCTTGATTGTGAGCCTTTTTAGATAGTGTGTCCTATTCTAGCAATGAGCCCTTATACCGATTTTTCTATTAATTATATTGTGAGCTAATCGTCACTGTGGTTTTTCCCTCATTAGGTTTTCCACATATATATGATGTTCTCTTGTGTATGGTGTTGTGATTTGAGTTTTTGTTATTTGTATTTCATGTTTAATCACATTAATAGAATAATACTTTAATGAATGCTTGTGGATCTGATTATTGTTGAGGATTTTGAAGGTTTAATTTGCCACAATTGATTCACCCCCCCTCTTAGTTGTATTGTTCATCTCAATTGTGAGTCCTATTTTCCCTCCTAAGATCAAAAAAGTTTACAAAGCTAAAGAGAAAGTGTTTGAACAACCTTCCATGGTTCCTTTTGTTCCTCCCTTACGGGAAAAAAAGAAACCTATGGTTGATAAAACCCACTCCTACACAACCACAACTTGAAAATCATGCAAAGAGAAATAGAAATGCTAAAAAGTGTAGGTGTAAACATCGTGCTATTGATCATAGATTAAAAGAAGAAACTAAAATAGAAAATCAACATCAACCACAAGTTGAAACAAAGCATGATGATCCTCCATCTTCACCACAACATAAACAACAAGAAACGTCTATGGACATTGTCATTAGGCATCTTGCTATGATTAACTTGGATGATGATAATGAGATTGCTAAAATTGATAAGGAAGTGCATAATGCACTAAATTTATTATTTTCCTCTTCCATGAGCTTAAATGATAACAACCATGATGGTCCTCCAACAAAGAGTGACTAACCACACATTAAACCTGGTGATGCTCCTAGTACAACACTTGTTGTCACTTTGGTTAGTTGTCTTCCTTCCACATATGATGAACAAGATTGGGATGTAGATGACCTGCTATAGGTTGACTTGCATGTGCCCTATTATATTTCTCTTTGTGTTCTTTGTGATTACATGTGTGTAATGTGATCCCCCATGCTATGCTACTTGGCATGTCTTTATATGTTTGTGAGCCTACTTTGGATAACCCTTGTCACTCCATTGGTGCAAGCATACAAAGGAAGTGAATCTATTGTGACATTCTTCTATATGTCATAAACCTTTGTCTTGTGTTTTCCTTTTGGGGATGATGCAAGGCGTCGAGACATTCAGGTCTCTTCCATGTTGACCCAAAAGCTTTCCTTTGTTTCTCTCTCTATGTTCCATTCTTACTTTATGCTCCTTGTTCCATGAGATATTTGGGGAATGATGACAGTTTCGAGCTCGATTATATCACTACAACAATGAAAAAATCTTACCCTAGATCCATGGATCCCTTAAATGTGTTATCTTAGGATTGTGTATGGGGGGAAACCCTCCTTTATATGGTGTAGCTCTATCTCAGAAACATATTTTTACATAGGGATTTTTGAATATAGATCTCATGTATTGGTATTTTTCATGTATGTTCTACTTTAAAGTAATTTCTCACAGCATGGTGTTTAGCAATTTCTTTAAAGTGGGAGCATACACGTCCCTACTCATTGTTTGCTTACAAGTGTGGTCTTCTTACTTCATGTGATGTTTCTTCTTAGTGGTGTCATTGGGTTTTATGTCCTTCAAGATTGCAAAATTTCTTGGCATATGGCATTCCTCTTATTGGTGATGCTACGGATTGCACTCCCTAAGTTGTGAATATTTTATCCTCGACTAATCCTCTCTTGGACACAACTTTCTTGCAAGTCGAACCTTTTGCTAGCCTTGTGACCATTTTTTTGGTTCCTTATCAAAATCATCAAGAGGTATAACTTTGGTATGGTTAGTACAATGGAATCCTAGAAAAAGGCACGACTTCCCATTAGCCACTTGTTGGGGGCTCACCTAGTGGACAACAAATTTTTCACAAGCCCGTGTGAGAAAATTTGGTTTGCATAGTGGATAGTAGGTTTCCACTTGTAAACATTTTTTCAAACAAACAACTAAGGCTTGATCCATACCAGATGGAAAAATAGTTGAGACTTGATCCACCCCTTCTTTTCTCTTCTCTAATTTTGGCATTGTATGCTTATGTATTTTGTCTTGATGTTGCATATTTAACATAGGCATGTGTCTCTTTGTGCCTTTGTTGGTTTGTTGTGAAATATTAGATCTTGGGAGCTTGATCATCCTCCTTGACCTTTTTTGTCTTACCTTTACAATTATTATACAATTAGACCTCTCTTGATGCTGGTTTGACTACTTTAGTGTGAGTTTGAGTGTGGGCTCATCCTCTCACTAAAAGTGGGGTCTAAATATAGTATCAAAAAATGTACTATATATTTTCACACTATGTTTGGGTCCATTAATAAATTGGACTTAAATAAGCCTCTAATTCCCTAAATTATGCATTTACAAGCCTAATTAATTGCAATTTCCAAAAGGGGAGTTGTGATTTAATTAATTCATTTATTATTTTTGACACCAAGAAATGAATAGGTCTTGATTATTTAGGTCAGTACCCATTTTCCCTTGGGAGAATGAGTCCCCCTTAAGATCAAAAATTCAAATTTTAAACATGTTTTTGGTGGCATATTAAGGTCCTAAATTCAAGATTTAAATGTCAGATTGTAATGTTTAATTTTTAGGAAATTAGAAAATTGTCTATAAATACAAGGTCTTTTTATCAATTCAAATCCTAGAAAATTCATGAGAAAAAATTAGAGCTAAGATTATTGTCAAAGTTTTTCAAGAGTAGATTTCTCAAGCATTTTTTGTTGCATTCAAGATCTCAAGCATCAATTAAAATTTATCAAGCATCATGCATGTTTTTGGAGCTAACATTGTGATGTAGGTTTCAAGCATTCAAGTCAAATTTCAAGCATCAAGATCAACATCAAAAATGAAGCCATTCATGCAAGATCAAGACCTTGGAGAGATCTACCAAGTTGCAATCCTTCAAGGGTTTCAAATCAAGGGTTTGGTGAGTTGCAACATAGCAATTGTTCATTCATCATTCCTTCATGTTTCATTGTTTCAATTCAAGGTTTAATTACCAAAATAGGGTTTGAACAAGGTGAACCCCCATTCACCAAAAACAAACATTTTTTTCCCCTTGTGTGTTTTGAAAATATTAGGTTGAAGAAGGATTGAAGATCTATCAAAGTGCAAAATTGGAAAAGTTGTCAAAGTTGCAAAAGTTGTCGAAGTTGTCATCAAGCCACGAAAACTCACCTACAAAATTTAATTTTGACTTTTCAACTATGAAATTTAAAGAATTTAGGAGTGTAGACATATGACCAGAGGACTAAAAAATTGATTTCAGAAAGCCCTACAAAGACCCATTCGCCCTTAGGTGAATGAGTCCTAGAGGACACTCAACAATAGCATTTTGATGACAGGTGTAAAAATACTAAACCATCTCAAATCTGTCTGAAAGTTACAAGTTCCATTAGATTAAGGTTTAATCTTCTAATTTCAAGTGTTGCATTGAATTTTTGGGTTTATTTACTATTTTTAGTGTTTCTCCCAAAAGTGTTGTTTCAGTAGATCTGCCTCGTCCTAGATCATAAGGAAAACAACAAGATCTCCTTAAAGGTTACTCACCTAATGGCTGAAAGTCAACCTTGGCTTAAGGGATATCTTTTTCCTAGTGAAATAGAGGGAAATAGGTGCATTATACTCCATTTTTCCCTTTCTATTTGTAGTAAAATTGGTGAACCCCTATTGCATTATGTACCCCCCATATTTTTCCTTTATTTCAACAACAAATGATTTTTTTTTCAACTACTACGGATACCATGATTGAGTTTCGGTCAAACCTTTAAAAAGTCAATTTTTGGACACTTCTCACTAGATGTGCTAATGTGGCAAGTTGCATGATGTGTCACACCTCATTTCATGATGATTCACACCTCCAAACCTTAATCGTCGCTAGATAAGAGGCCAATTCACATTTCCTAAAAGAAAGTGAAGGTCCTAAAATATTACATGCAACCGCTACATGCTCATGAAGTTAGTTTTGTATTTTTTTAAAAAAAATTAATTGAATTTTCTTTTTCATTCATAAAAAATAACCTTTTTTTAAAAAAATTATCATGTAGCGGTTGGTCATTGAACCATAGATTTTATGGGTGTGAAATGCTATGTCTCTTTTTACACAATTAGGGTCTTTCACCTAAAGGAAAGAGATAGATCCCCACACCCAAAATCTAGGTAGTTCACTCAAACTAGGGAATGTATGATGTAATTATGACTAAATTCAATGATCTAAATGCAACTAATTGATAAAATTGATTGGTTAAGAATGTAAAACTATTGAAATGCAACTTTTTTGAAAACACATTGTGTAATGCAAAAACACCTAGGAATGTGAACAAAACTGAACAAAAATGAACCAAACTGAAAGTTTGCACCTGAGATATGGATGGGGACTGAAAATGACTTCTGAAATGCTGTTGATGCTTAAATTTAGGCTTGGTGGGACTCATTCACCATTCTAGGCGAATTAGTCCCAGTTCTGTTAAACTGTTTTGAAACCTGTTTCGGACAAAAGGGTATCCAGAAATGTAGAAAACCAAAATCAAGCCTGGAAGTGGGACTCATTCTCCACTCATGGTGAATGAGTCCAATTTTGAATTTTTGAATATTCAAAGGTGGAAACAGGAGCTTTCAGTCTACAAATTCTGCTTCTCTAGGTATCTGGTTCTGAAATTGTCAGATTTGGGCCTGAAAGTGACTTTTTGTTGATGTTTTGCCTTATCCAATGAAGAGATGAATTGAAAAAAATTGCATTGCAATCTTCAATGATTCCTAAGCCTCCAAGATTTCTAAATCTGAAAACACACAAGACAAGAAAGAGAGATGTTAGATGTTAGGGCATGGGGGTGTGCCTTGGTCAAAACCCTTTTAGGTAATTTAACCAAAATAGAGAAAGAATGTAATGAAACATGTAATAATGGATTTTATTACCTTTCCATGATGATTTACCTTGAATTTTTGCATCAAAACATGAAGAATCTGCCCTTGAATGTCTGAAAATTGCTATCTTAATGACTTGAAATAATGAAACCCTAACTTGCTTAACTTGAGATGGAAGAATGATGGATGAATAATGAAGAATGGTTATGATTTATGGTTTAGAGAGTTTATTTTATAGGAAATTCACCTTATTATCCCATAAATTGGATCCCTAAGGCCGACATGAAGAAAAATAAAACTTAAATCCAAAAAATTCCCACTCAAAAGTAAAAAATGGGCCAAATGGGACTCATTTGCCACCCATGGTGAAATGGGTCCCACAGGGGCCATTTTGCCAGCTAAGATGCTAGGAAGTAAGAAAATAAGGTATATATTGTGACTTTGTCAGTTATTTGATCAAATTATGCCTCAAGATACACAATATGGGGTAATAAGGGCCTATTAATGATGATGCAAAGAGTAATTGGGGCTTGGGACACATAATCCAATGTGAAAGTGTGATTAGATACACTTTTACAACATTAGAATAAGGTCAACAAATCCTAGGAAGGCACAAGAACCAATGTGAATGTGCAAGACACATTACAACACTAGTTTAACATTAAGTTTATTTTGCAAGCCTTCTAGATTAGTGTGATAATGTTATTAAACACATTTTATAATGTTGAATTATGGGAAGTTGGGTTCATTGAGTCTAGAAAAGCGTGAAAGTCCTTTACAAAAATTTACAACACCTTTACAAGACATCATTAAATACATTTGAAAGGGTCCAAGACCTAGTGTGGATGTGGAAAAAACCTCACAACACCAAGTCAAGGCTTCATTACATCTAATTTATCATCAATTATTCACCAAATCAAGCAAATTGCATTTTTTCTACAGTACATTTAGCCTCTACTTTAGTGGGAGGATGAACTTGCTTCAAACTCACACTAAAGTAGACATTCAAGAGAGATCCAAGTGTATAGATGTAGATTACAAAGAATGATAAAGATCAAGAAGGCAGTCAAGCCCCCAAGATCCAATATCCTAAGTCAAACCATCAAGATACACAATCATGCAATGGCAAGAACTAAGAAGAAAAGAAAGATGAAAATGAAAAGGTGGATCAAGCTTTGATCATTTGTCTAGCTAGTTGTGGATCAGATCTAGGTTGTTTTTTCAAAGATAAAATGCATACTCACTCTGGGGCGACAGAACTCTTGGGTGTCCACCAGGTGAGAAGGCCCAAAAGGTCATAAACATACACTCGGCTGGTATATACTCACAAACACATAGGTGGATATGGGGAAATTCGTGCCTCAGAATGGGCTTCCTACTCAACCATACCAAATTTATACCTCCTGATAACTTTAATAAGGCACCATAAGGGAAAATGATTTTAGAGCTCTATAAGGTAAGAAAAAATTTGTATGCTTGACACTCATCGACATTGTTAATGCAAAATAGTGTAAGGTTTGTTCAAAGGGATTTTGCTTAATTCGTGCAATGTCTCATCTTAGGGAACACCATGCTTAATGTTTCCAAGAGAGGATAAGTGCAAATGGTCTCATCTTGTTTCCAAGAGAGGACAAGTGCAAGGTCTCATCCTGGGGAACATTGTGCCAAATGTGTCCGAGAGAGGGAATGAAAAGAAAAAGAAAATCACACAATGAAATGTGAGTGGTGATGTATGCCCCCCACTTTAAAGTGGTTGTGAACACTAGTACTATGAGCAATTTCTTTAAAGTAGAAGAAGGAGAACATGAGAGCTTACTCGGAAAGCCCTATTCCAAGTCATATGTTTTCGAGAAGCTACATCATGAAAAGGGTAGTATGTCACATGTGAGCCAACTTAAGGCATGTCATTCACATCCCAAGATTTCTCTTATATGTTCATGAAAGGTTAATGAGTAGCCAAAGGAGGCAACAACAAGTGACATATGGCAAGGTTGTCTAACCTCTTTCCCCCACTTAGTGTAAAATAAGGGTGAGCTGAAATGATTGATGAGATGAATGGTAGAGTGAAAATCAGTATCAATTAGAGGAATTAGGTGCCCCCCACAGATGGAAGCATACCAAACTCCTTAAGATTTTGTATTGTACTACTTAAATCCTTACATTCATTAGTGAAGTTACCATGAACTCTATGATAGGCGTAGAATGAAGTCTCGTAATAGTATTTCTTATGAGTTCTGGGAGGGAGGATGATCAAGTGATCTTGGAGGAGTCTCAACAAGATACCCTCTTGATCAATGGTAGAAGGTGGTCTTGTGGTTTGTGACAAAGATAACCCTTGCTTAGTATTAGTTGTCATATCTACGCAAGACTCTTTAGATTGTGATATTTTTTTCTTTCCATTATACGAGGGTATAAAATCTAACGGATTCAAATCATGAATGTTTTACGAGATGACATTGACATTAATCGAAGGTGTATTTGTGTGTTTCATGTTTTGTAAATGATTATTTTCAAGACCACTAGTGTCAATGAGTTCAGGGTGGATGACTATTAAGGTTGATTTAGGAGTATGTTGTGTGAGATTGTTGATGTTGAGTGAAGTCTTGGTGGTCTCTATCAAAGGACAATAACCAAGACCCTGAGTGGTTTTTTGTGTGGGTCTCTGGGGTTGCAAATACCTTGTTCTCAAGCACCAAATCCTTTTCCAATATATCCAAGTTGTTTCATAAGCTCATAGCCACTTCCATAATTTTTTTTCATTTCTTTTGAAGTCGGCGGTTGTTCTTGATTAAGTTCTTCTAAGATTTTTGTGTAATTTTCTTCGTTCTCTAAAGTGGTTGAGGCAAAAGCTTTCGAAAGGTCATCCAAATTTTGAGTTTACATTTTTTTTTCTTTGTCCTTATTTGAATATTTGTGGATGATTTTGTACTCACCCATGAAGTCATGTTTGAAATCTGAGGAACCCTAATCATCTTCTAATAGCAGCGTGACTTGTTCAATATGTTGTTGTTTGTCTTTTTGTTGTGCGAGCTCCACTTGTGTGGTTGGTGTTAATGTGTTCAAGGGCTTTTTTTTATTTTTCTTGATGTTTAAGAAAAATTTTGGACAAGTGTCAACGTCAAGTGTGTACATTTTGTTGTTGTAGAGTTATTTCATTTTGTGATGAAGAGTAGAAGGCACACCATCTATTGCATGAATCCACAGTCAGCCTAAGAGAAGGTTATATGAAATATCATTAGGCATAACATGGATTGGTGTTTTCAATGTGGCCATTCCAAATTTAATAGGTAAAGTGATCACACCAAGCAGTTGTTTGCATACATTGTGAAATCCCCTGATGGATAAAGGATCGGGTCAAATGTTTGATTTATCAACACCAAGTCTATCAAGAAGGTTCAATCCACATACATTAAGAGTGGAACCAGTATCCACAAGAGTTCTCTTAATCCCTTTTCATTTGTATTGAGCGATAATCATAAAAGGTTCATTTTTTTTTTGCACTTCCAAAGGAGGAAGCTCACTTTGGTGGAAAATTTTCAGCATTTATGGCTTGAATCATGGCTGTGATATCATGCAGTTGTGTATTAGAAGGGACAAGAACTTGTTGCAAGACATTTTGAATCATGGTGTGATAATGAGGGGAGACTTGAATAAGGTCCCATAATGATATCTTAGCAGGAGTATTCTTTAGTTGGTCGACAAGATTGTACTCCTTTCCACTAGGAGGTCCTAGTAAGATAGGATTAGGGATGATAGGGTTAGGCAAGGGTAGGGTGTTGTGGTTTGTTGTTGTGGTTGTGGATTGTTGCAAGTGTTATATGTATGAGCAATGGTATTATAACTCAGTTGTTGTGATACATTATTCTAAGGTGGGTAGAGGATGAGTTCGGGTTTGTTTTGAATTGGAGGTTTATGTAAGGGGGGTAAAGGATGAGTTGAGGTTGAATAATGTTAACATCCCTTAGCAAGTGAGATTATATATCATTATTGTGGCTCTTGTCTTGCATCACGATATCCTTCCTAGGAAGAGGGTTTTGAGGACAACTAAAAACCAAATTTTCTTGACATTCTAAAGTTGGTTCTTCTCAAAGGACTTCTTCACAAGTAAGAGAGTGAGCAATGGTTGAATTATCTTTCCCAAGAAGGGTTTTGTTAGGTGAAGGGGGAAAACTAAGATTCTCATGACCTTCATGTAATAGCTTTTCTATTATCAAAGTATCGTCTTCACAATAATGAGAAATACTAGGAGAAGAAGAAATTGTAGTTTCATGATCATCTAAGGTTATGTTATGTTGGTTGTGAATGTTTTTTCCACTAAGAGAGGTAAAAGGAGAGAAACAACTAGGCTTCTCAAAACTCTCATTAATTGATTCTTCTACTAAAATATCTTCATCACCAAGAGGAGAGATATTATGAGAAGAACAAGTATGATCATGAGGAATGGCCCAAGTCGTAGTCTCTTTCACTAAACACTCTCATAGGGAGGGGATAGGAAATGTTCCTTAAAATGTCTAAATATGTAAGGTACTATCATTTTTTGGATAAGAATTAAAAGCACATGTAACCATTTCATGCAATGTTTCAACAATATGAACAATGTATACACAAAGATATAAAACACTTTTATCCAATGTATGCAACACCTTAACAATGATGTATATGCAAGAATGAAAAGTACTTTTATCAACCTTATGCAAATTTTTATGGATAGAAATGTTGTGAAAGAAAAAGTGAAAAGTAATTTTATCAATGTTATGCAAAATTTCATAAATGTAAACATTTTTAGATCTAATGATGCTTGTGATTGAAATGATTTCAAAAATGACTACCCTAAATTGATGTTTTTGAGCTAGATGCATAAAACAAATGTTGTAGAAACTTTCTAGACTTATACTATATGATACTAGGAGGCTTAAGAAGCATAGAAATGAGGTTTCTAATGTTGTAATAGTCAATCAAAAATTCTAGATAGGGATTGATTCACCCAACATGGCGAATGAGTCCCATTAAGGGTTTTTTGCAAAAAAATAGAAATTTTGGAAAAAAAATTATATGTTTGATGTTGTATGATGCAGACCTAAGATGGAGATGCATAATTTTAGAAATTTTTAAGGAAATTATATGCAAAAATGTAAGTTAAATGAGCTTTTCACTAATGCAAGTTTTTGAAACTCTAGAATGAAAAACAATGCAAAATCTAATGCATGCAAGCTATTTCTAGGATGATAATGGACTCCAAATCAGAAAATAAAGTATTCTAAAAGTAGGTTCACCAGAATGAACCATATATTTTATGGGTGTGAAATGCTATGTCTCTTTTTGCTCAATTAGGGTCTTTTACCTAAAGGAAATAGATAGATCCCACACCCAAAATATAGGTGGTTCACTCAAAAAAGGAATGTATGATGTAATTATGACTAATGCAATGATATAAATGCAAATAATTGATAAAATTAATTGATTAAGAATGTAAAACTATTGAAATGCAACTTGTTTGAAAACACATTGTGTAATGCAAAAACACCTATGATTGTGAACAAAACTGAACAAAAATGAACCAAACTAAAAGTGTGTACCTGAGATATGGATGGGGATTGGAAATGAAT
This sequence comes from Sequoia sempervirens, assembly GCA_007258455.2. Taxonomy (NCBI): domain Eukaryota; kingdom Viridiplantae; phylum Streptophyta; class Pinopsida; order Cupressales; family Cupressaceae; genus Sequoia; species Sequoia sempervirens. Next base: position 540,313,075 of record VDFB02000017.1, on the reverse strand, counting down.
TATGAAATGTTTTTGACGCTGACTTTTAGGCCTAGTGGGACTTATTCACCATTCTAGACAAATTAGTCCTAGTTCTGTGAAACTGTTACGGAACCCATTTCAAACAAAAGGGTATCCAAAAATGCAAAAAACCAAAATCAAGCCTGGAAGTGGAACTCATTCACCACTCATGGTGAATGAGTCCACTTTTGAATTTTTGAATATTCAAAGGTGGAAACAGGAGCTTTCAGTCTGCACTTTCTGCTTCTCCAAGTGTCTGGTTCTGAAACTACCGGATTTGGGCTTGGAAGTGACCTTTTGTTGATGTTTTGCCTTATCCAATGAAGAGATGACTTGAAAAACTTTTCATTGCAATATTCAATGATTCCTAAGCCTCCAAGATGTCTAAATATACAAACACACAAGACAAGAAAGAGAGATGTTGGATGTTAGGGCATGGGGGTTTGCCTAAGTCAAACCCCTTTTAGGTAATTAAACCAAAATAGAGAAAGAATGTAATGAAACATGTAATAATGGAGTTGATTACCTTGCCATGATGACTGACCTTGAATTTCTACAGCAAAACATGAAGAATCTTCCCTTGAATGTCTGAAAATTGTTATCTTAATGACTTGAAATGATGAAACCCTAACTTGTTTGACTTGAGATGGATGAATGATGGATGAATAATGAAGAATGGTTATGATTTATGGTTTAGAGAATTTATTTTATAGGAAATTCACCTTATTATCCCATAAATTGGATCCCTACTGCCGACATGAAGAAAAATAAAACTTAAATCCCAAAAATTCCCACTCAAAAGTCAAAAATGGGCCAAATGGGACTCATTCACCACCATGGTGAATCGGTCCCACCTAGATGGGAATAATTCACCATGGATGGCGAATAGGTCCCACATGGGCCATTTTGTTAGCTAAGATGCTAGGAAGTAAGAAAATAAGGTTTATATTGTGACTTTGTCAGTTATTTGATCAAATTATTCCTTGGGATGCACAATATGGGGTAACAGGGGCATATTAATGATTATGTAAAGAGTAATTGGGGCTTGGGACATTTAATTCAATGTGAAAGTGTGATTAGATACACTTTTACAACATTAGAATGAGGTCCACATAGCCTAGGAAGGCGCAAGAACCAATGAGAATGTGCAAGACACATTACAACACTAGTTTAACATTAAGTTTATTTTACAAGCCTTCTAGATTAGTGTGATAATGTTATTAAACATATTTTATAATGTTGAATTAAGGGAAGTTGGTTTTATTAAGTCTAGAAAAGCATGAAAGTCCTTTACAACACTTTACAACACCTTTACAAGACATCGTTAAATGCATTTGAAAGGGTTCAAGACCTAGTGTGGATGTGAAAAACACCTCACAACACCAAATCAAGGCTTTGTTAAGTCCAATTTAACATCAATTATTCACCAAATCAAGCAAGTTGCCTTTTTTCTATGGTATGTAGTCGTATGACTTTACCAATAATTTTTTTTGTCTTAGAGAGAAACTTTCTCCAAAATCAATGATTTGATATTCAATCTATAGGTTTATGGGCTTTCTAAGTGTGATGGAAAGGTCAAATTTGACCCAAAATGCTCTGAAAATATGGATACCTTCTAGATCTAGCAACTAACACCCATCTTCAAACCCTTGTATATTTGGCCTCCAATATCCAATTGGGATGAAAAAAATGAAAATTTGACTTTCTTAGGCACTTCGAACATGATGGTGAGCTCATATTTTCTCCACCAATCTCTTAAAATATACCTCAAATACAAGGCCACAATAATAACCCCCAAAATATGGTATTTATATCACACCTTTGTGATTCTCTAGATCATTCAAGGATAGAAGAGAAGAGCATACTCAATGCTTCAAGAAAATATAATATTTTCACTCAATATCTCCTAAAAGACTAACCAAAGACACTCAAATTTATGTTATACCATGTAAGATTTGGCTATGGAGATAGTCACCCAAGATCTAAAGGGCTATGGAAAGCACAAGATGCTTAGAATTGTAATATGACAAGAATAAATTATGTTCCTATCAAAGAATTCAAATAGAATGGATATACAATGTGTGAGAGACCCATGTTTATATATCCAAGGCAAGACATGTGATTAGACAAGATCATGAAAAAAGTGTCTTAATTCTATGACATTAGACAACTAATATTAAGTGGCCTAGGAAACAAGAATTGAATGACAAAAGACAAGATAATATCTAATGCCAACTAAGAATTCTAGAAAGAATCCCAGGACCTAAGTAAACTTAACATGTGAATAGAACCTACTAGGTGAACTAGTGAGGTAAAATACCTTATTCACACCAAAAATTAGGAATATATTGATGCTAGGAAAGAAATATGTGGTTATAGATCATGGAATTAGATACAAAGAGTAAAATACCATATCTATGAAAAGTAAATATTAGCAATCAAGAAAGGTATAGAAAATTTTGAGATCTTCCTAAATATTGAACACTTTACTATTAGAAAAAATAGCCAAGCAATGAGGAATCAAGTGAAGAAAATACCAAATAAATACATACCACAAGGAAGGATTGTCAAATGGTATTTTGAATTTCTAGGTTATGAATTTAGTATAAAATGGATAAAAGGAGAAAATAATCCCCTAGTAGATGTTTTAACTAGAGTATTTGTTGTAGTAATTATTATCCTAAGAGATGATCAAGATTCAAAATTGCCTATTATTCCAAATTTTTTGATAGAATTAATCATTGAATGTGCAATTCCTAAAAAATGGTTGGATAGGTTAAAATTTATAATAAGAGATCACTAGGATTTTGGGTTTGTTGATTTTGAAGAAAAATCTAAAAAAAATAGTTTAAATGAAGCCCCTATCTCCATCCACCTCAAAAATAATCTTACCATGGATCTTCAAATTATAAGATATACATCTCATTTTTTGTCTAAAATTTTAAAGAGGAATGTATAAAAGGTTTACAAATATGGTTGTATTAATAGTCTATCTTTTCATTAGTTTGAAATTGAAGATCTCATGTAAATTTTTTGGAGTTCAACTAAGTTGAGATACTACAAAATTCTTCAAATTTATTAATATTGGATTAAACTCTCATGTTTGTGAAGGGTTGGTTGAATATTTAATGAATCCTAGAGAGTATCCCCTTGTTAGAATTTAATTTTATCTAATCATTCAACATTGGTTTTCCAAAGTTATAATTGAAGGAGAAATCAAGTTATTGCTTTCTAGAGTCACAATATGAATTGATTGAGATATACATCTCTTGGTATAACTCTTCAGGATCAATTTTACATTGAATGAAAGCAAAAATAATATGATGATAATCTTCTCATGCTTTCCAATGCATTTTTATTTTCTACCAAGTCATCAAAATTTATAATAAAGAAAGCACATACAATTTTCAATGCTACGACGCCAACCATATTAAGATCTAACAACATGATTCGTATTTATCTAAGAAGCATGATCCCTATAACCACTTTCAAATGTAAAGTGGAATTCCCTCACTTCCTAGGTCCCTTAAAAGTGTTTTTTTTCTATCACTTAATAATTTTTTCATGATAGGATAGTTCGCAACTATCTACATCCTCATAACATTAATAATTAGGATGCATATCAATAATCTATGATCAAATTTAAAAATTGAATCTAGATATTAATTAATTTAAAGATTAGGCAAGACTACTATAATGCCTCAAGACTACTTCATTGTGAGACATTTAAATTTGGCATCAAATTTCAAGTCTAGTCTCAAAGTCCTTAGAAAAAATAGACATATGTTCTTATATTACACTTAAATTCAAACTTGTTAATAAAAAATCTATAATGCTTGCTTAAATCCATACTTATTCAAGTAATAATTATCTATTGTTGTTTGAAACATCCTTTTTAATCTTAGTAAGATTAACCAAATTTCAAATTGGTATCAAAGCCTTGGTTTTCAATATCTTTCTTATCAAAGTTTTATATTTTAGAAAGTGATGTTTATTTGATTATGAAGTATCAAATATGAATTTGAGGGTAGTTGGGAAGGTTGTGAATGTAAGGCTCAAGTTGAAGCTAGGAGGGCATGTTGAAGTGCATCCATAAGACAATAAAACTGTACCAAGGAAATTAGTCCAAAAACTTAAGAATTTGATAGTTTGAGATTTATTATGGAAAGTAGAAGATCAATGGATGCTAATACATCTAGAACACTTCCTATTCACGATTTTAATGAGGATAATAAAATATTAGTAGATGCAATAAAAACTTTAATTTAGTTGAAATAAGTATTCATCAATTATATCTTGAAAAGGGCATCAAGACTGGAATGCTTACAACTATACACCAATCTAAACTTAATTTATAATTAAAAGGACTGGGGATTAGACCTATATATATTCCATTTATAATTCCTAAATATGTTCAAATATGGAAAGATAAAGGGTTCTTCCACATGCATTTTTCATATGTCAATATAATTATTCATTTGTAGTTCAAATATGATGTAGATGTTAAATATTTAATGACTTTGATTGATACTAGGTGTTGCATATGGAAACAAGCTGTAGTTTCCCAGTTTAGATGAAAAATAGATAAAGATGGTTAATGTGTTGCCTTTCCTAGTTTTAACATTTCCTTTGAAGATGACATATTTGTATTTCTTTTTGGTTTTTATTATAGATAAAAGGATTTGATTTAAATCCTAGTTTTATTTATTGCATAGTAGGTGGTAGATGTATCTATCACCTACTTAATACTAGTTTTCCTAGACCACAAACTTTCCAGAAGGAGTGTCTTATCCTAAAATAACTTTAACACTACTTGGCTATGGTCATCGAATTGACCATACAAACTTTGACATAGGATTCCCAATTATTGAGAAACTTATTCACAAGGAAAATCCTACATATATAGAATTAGATATTCCTCATGAACCAACCTTTTCTAATTCTACAAGATTGAATGGGAAGGTTTCAATAATTGATATTCTTACAAACCCTAATCAAAATTTTATTGAGTTTAATGATATAGATAATAATATTCTCTTAGGATTTATTTTCCTTACAAAGTATGAGCCTTTCATTCTTAATAAGACTCATACATCTTCCATAATTTAGAATCATTCACAATCATTAATTGGGATTATATAATAAAATATTATTCTAGCTACATAAATTTGAGGGTCAACCCCTAATAAGAGGGCAGACAAATAAAATAATTTATAAGTATAATACTTAAAGTTCTTAAATTTGGAACACTAAATCCCTTTTCATAAATATAATGACTTATAATCTAGGTTTAAATCCAAATTACTTTCATCTAAAATTTATAGAACTTGTTTATGCAATAATTAATAAGAGTATTAAACATGTGGTTTGGAATCAAGATATAGGATAAATTATCTGTAATTAATATATACATATATCAATTGTTTTGAGTTTACTTGATTTTAATCTAATAGATCGATTCTTTTCAATAAGATTATAGGTTAAAGATTCAAATTATGACGATTTTTTATTTTTTGATCGGTTTAATGTGTTTCATTGATGGTTGTTTGTTGGCTTAGATGTTATGATTGAAAGTTATAACTTGTACAAAATTCATTTAGGATTTGTATTTAGCCTTTTCTAATGGATAATGCACAAAGAATTTGATGTTATAGTTTATCATGAATTTTAAGCATGTACCATGTCTCTTAGAGATTTAAACATGGGGTCTTTGTTATAAAATCCCTAAGGATTTAGCACTTCATCTCCTTTGGGTTAAATGTTAGGTTAAACTATTTAGTGTTGAAACTCAAATTTGACAAAATCTTGGTAAATTAATTTTACTTGAAATAAACTTGGTGGAAAAACTTAGCTAAATATTAACAGAAGTTTCCAATTTAAAAATATTACAATATATATAAAAAAAATTATAGTGAGTTATTTTTACTCCTTTTTGTTAGACTTAATTAAGTCAAAATGTTAATAGAGATGAATCTTGTGAGTTTTAGCTGACTAGTAGTTTTAATTATTAGATTTTATTGACTTTAAAAATCTAGATTACAACTCATTAATATTAACTTGTACTCAAATCCACGTCCTAAATTAAAATATTTTTAAAAATATCATTAAAAAAATATTAATAAACTTAACTTTGTAATACAATTACACTCACTCAATTGTTCTTCAAAATAAACCCATATAAACATATAAAAATATTCTCGCAAACACTTACATAAGTATCAATATATAAGAAATAAAACCTTGTATAAAGTGTAGTAAGAGCTCATAATTTCTCACTACTTAGACCAAACTCCTCAACCAATTTATTATTTTAAATAAGTATCAATTTATGTTTTTTTTTTTAAGTATAAACCCATAATTTGTGTACTTTTGACATCAAATAAAATAAAATAAAGTCAAAACAATATTATATGCCTAAAGTGGAAATCTTTCATTTGTATTACAAAGTGGGCATCTAAATGGATTTTGTCTTAAGTTCCCAAACCATGTTCCTAGGAATTAAACTATGTGTCCTAGATATTTATTTAAAAATGCTTAAAGTAGAAATCTTTCATTTGTATTACAAAGTGGGCATCTAAATGGATTTTGTCCTAAGTCCCCAAACCATGTTCCCAAGATTTAAACTATGTGCCCTAGATATTTATTTAAAAATGCCTAAAGTAGAGATCTTTCATTTGTATTACAAAGTGAGCATCTAAAAGGATTTTGTCCTAAGTTCCCAAACAATGTTCCCAAGATTCAAACTATGTGCCCTAGATATTTATTTAAAAATGTTTAAAGTAGAAATATTTCATTTATATTACAAAGTGGAGGCATCTAAATGGATTGTGTCCTAAGTTCCCAAACCATATTCCCAAGATTTAAATTATGTTATGTTCTCTAGATATTTATTTAAAATTTGTACTTTGATTTGACATTAGAAGTGAATGAAGTAGTTGAGAAAAATTCAAAGTAATACTATATCCATGGCCCATTGTTTTGCTAGGGAACATGGCATGAGTAGTTGAGAAACTCTATTACTAAAAGATAAAAGAGTAGTTAATAAAGACAAAACATAAAAAATAAATAAAAAATCAGTAATTAGTCAAAAAAAGCCAATAGTAGGTTTTCATTCTTTATAAGGTGATAATATTTAAGATTTAAATTTGATGATTAATTTTTATGATGTTTATTTATTTAAAATTGTTTGTCAAACTAAATATTGTAATTTATTGAACACAATTAATAAGAATACTAATATATTCTTTGATTTTACTATTCCTCAAAATTAAAATATAATATTTTAATTAAAAATAATAATAAAAAATAACTAATAATTTTAATATATTATTTTGATTAACAAAAACTATTTTAATTGATTAATTAATTATTGTTTTGGTCAAATATGCAGGACATATTATTTAGGCTAAGACATTCTTGTTAGGTATTGTGAATGCAAGTGGATATTGGGGAGCGGTGACGTAAGACTGACGTCAGATAAGCTGACTGGACGTTGATCTGACCGGACAGCTGTGCAAGGCAAATGTGGATAAGGGTTGAATCTTAGAATGGTTATAACACGATAATGTTCGTTGAGGTTTCGTCCATTTGGGTGTAGACAAACAACCTACTTCATGTCGTTGACATGGAATATTTGTTAGGTTGCAATAAGGCTGCGGTTCTATGGAAGGATTAGTTAGAATTTTTAAGAGTTTTTATGAGTAGGTGGTTTTATTGGTTTTGTAGTTTAATTTTTTTTTTTAAATTGATGTTTTCATGATTTATTTTTTTTATGATGGAGGGTTTTATATCAAATTCATATTCGTTTTGCAATCTGATACGGGCGCACAATTCATAGGCTAAATCTCTTCGGCTAAGAGCCAAGGACTGAGGGGTATCCATTCCGCCAAGCACTGAGGGGTATCCATTCTGCCAAATTCACCATAGGTTGAACCTCTTCGACTAAGAGCCAAGGATTGAGGGGTATCCATTCTGCCAAATTTACCTAGGGCATGATCCTAACCTCATCCCTTCCTCATCCCTTAAGATGTCAGAGCCTTGCACTCAGCAAGACTTGATCCCTAATGGGCTCATTTAGAACCATTCAACTTCACCAACAAACCAAGGACCCATTGACTTCATGATTTTTTCAGTAATAAAGAATGTTAAATTTATAATTTTATAATTAAATTTTAAAAAATATTGGTAAGATTTAAAAATTTATAGATGAATGATATTTAACAATAAAATTTTAGAAGTTGGTGGAGGAAACTTTTAGCACCATCTTAAAGATAGTACTTTAAAATCTAATTTGGTGGGGGTGACTTTTAGTGCCATCATAAAGGCAACCCCTTAAAATATAAATCTAAAAAGTAGGGACTTCAATTTTCTTGGAGACGGTTCTCATTTATCTCGTAAGATTATTTGTTTCTTCTTGGGACTTCAAATTTCTTGTATAGGGTTCTAATTTATCTTGTAAGATTATTTGTTTCTTCTCATGGGACCCTTGCTCCACAAAAATAGATCTTGTAGTGGCTCCAAGAGACCATATTCAAAGAGGACAAACTGTTTGCTTTAGATTTTAAGATTTATTTTAAGTTATACAGTTTTGTTAATTTTGTAGCTTATTTGTAAAGGCAAAAGTTGTATTTGTAGTATTTTTGTTTTCTTGTTCTGGATTTATTTTGTTTTTTTGTTTTTGGATTTATTTTTGTAGACACCTAAAATTGACACGATGTCATTATCCAACTATTTCCTTTATAATTGATTGAATACAATTGTTATTATTCAATTAATTATCTCATTTTCATCCCCTTATTAATTTAATAATATTTTATTATTTAATTAATAAAATCACTATTTATCACTATTCCCCTGTACCTATTTCTAGCCTAAATCATTTAATCACCCTTCTCTTACAGTCCACCTTAGTAAACAAATCCAATTATTTATTTACCTATGTTCCCCATCCATTTCCTAAAAATTAAATAAATATTTTATTTATTTAATTTATCCATTTTCTCCACCTTTTATTAAGCGGGCTATTCCACTTAATTCATTAATCAGTGACTTGCACAGTCTAATCCTAATCAACCCCTCATCAAGTCATGTGCATCCCCACATGTGTATAAAGGCATGGGCCTTTCATACACAAGACATGGGTCTTTGTTCATGTGGCATGGCCTTGGTACCATGCCGCATGGGTCAAAGTACTTTCTTGTCCATCTTGGGTACTCCAAAGTACCCTTTTCATCTTGTTCGTCCAATTTTCCTAAGGAGAATCTCCACCATTGATTCTCCCCTTAATCCCTCTCCCTCTATTTCCTTCAACCACTTGAGGACACTTGTTATCCTCTTATATCTTCATGGCTCTCAACCAATATGAGCAATTGAGCTCATCCTTAATCTTATCCATCCATTCCTTAAGCAAAAAAATTATAAATTGACCTCAACCCAAGCCATTTTCATATAGGAATTTGAATGCAATCTTATGCTACTAGCATGAGCACTCACATCCAACCATCCATGAGCAAAACACCATTTCTTTGTGCAACAAGGGTTGGTTTTGGTAAAATTGTTTATGTTTTATCAATGTTTGCTAATTCTTATGCTTAATTTGAGTGTTGTTTGTGTTTGAGTAGAGTAGGTTAATATTGCATTAGTTTGCTCTATTTAGGCTCAAAATTCATGCACACATATCTGGCGACCACAGTGTGGCACATGTCCCTTTTTTCAATGCCACCTCACATGTATACAATAAGTTTCACTTTAATATCAAATTTAAAGTTTTTAAATTCACATAGCTCACAAGTGCATACTTGGTTGAAAAATCTATCCTAATTTGAATATCCATCAAGCATGCAATCTAAAATAATTGCACCATGCTAGCCTTCATGGTCATTTAAATAGGACAGCACCTTGTCTAAATGCATAGCTAGGTTGTAGCTAAAAATCTCATACTTAGTCATAATACTATTATCCTCATGTGCAAAGCTCAAACCTTTATCAAAGAAAAAAAAAATTGATTTAATAAGGTAAATGTTATGCCTAAAAACATTCAAAGACCTAGGTATACCACTACCATAAGATTTGATTTGTTCATATTCTCTCAAATTTCATAAGTGATACCACTCACTATAATACCTATTAGCTCCAACATGTTGTGGTGCATCAATATCTTGGTCAACAATAGAACCTCCATCTATGGTAGCAAGACATTCATCAAATTATTTTTTAAAATTAATTATGTTAACAACAATATTTCTTCACTTTCTAGTTTATTTATATCTTCATGAAGGTTTATGTAATAACACATTCCCTATGAGACATTTGGCACATGTCACACCATGACATAGATTCACCATGTATGTGGGAATCATCACCGACATCATTACAATTTTTAAGAAATCCTATAGGCTATGTGTCCTAAGAAAAATGTTCATCATGTTTTTATTTCTTGGATGAGAAGCATGCAAGCTCAAACAACCCATTGTTCTCATCAATACTAGTTGCAAGACTATAAGCATGTTGAATTGCATGTCACTTTTCTATTGGGTCATTTCTAGTGTTTTACCTAGGAGAATGTGTCCCTAGTAATTGCCTCAATGTAATGTATCCTAGAGGGATTGAGAGATCAAGGGAAAAAACTAAGGCCTCTAGTAGCATTAAACCACCTACCTTGACATGTTAGCATAGTTAGTTTTGTCCCATGAGGTGAAAAAGAAAAAAATGTATATTGACACCTTTACATTACTCTTAGATGATGCATTTTATAAGAATGTACTCATTTCTAGCAAGGAAAAATGGTCTAGATTTGACCAAAACTAATATAGGGTACTATAGAGGGACTTGACATCCACCTATAGGTGCAAATGATACATTTGTAGGTGCCAAAAATTGAGAGAATAGGCATACAAATTTTTGGAAACTTTTTTATCTTTGGTATCTTAAGAGACTATTGGGAATTAACTAAGGCCTCTAGTATCATTCACCCAGCCACCCTGACATGTTGGCATAGACGGTTCAATCCCATGAGTTGTAAAAAAAAAAAAAATGCTTATTGATACCTTTACATTTCTCTCAAATGACACATTTTGGAAGAATTCATTCATTGTTGGCATGGTCAAATGATTTGGAGTTGACCAAAATTAAGATAGGGTAATGTAGAGGGACCCAAAATCCACCTATAGGTGTAAAGATGACACTTGTGGGTACATAGATTGAGAGAATAGGCAGACAAAAAAATGGGAGTTTTTCTCCTAGTGCCCTCTTAAGAGACCACCTCAAAATAATAGCTTGGAAGGATCAAGAGACTTGAGAAATTAATTGAGGCCTCCATTAGCATTCTCCTACCCAACCCAACATGTTGGCATAGCTATTTTAGTCACACAAGGTGTGAAAGAAAAAGATATTCTTAATAACACCTTTACACTACTCTCAAATGACATATTTTACAAGAATGAATTCATTTTTGTCATGGTCAAATGGTTTGTATTTGACCAAAATTGAGATAGGATATTGTATAGGTACTTGATTTATATATGTAGGTGCAAACAAGACATTCATAGGTTCCAAAATTTGAGAGAACGAACAAGAAAAAAATTGGTATTTTTTCTCTCAAGGTTTTTAAAAGGCCGCCTTAAAACAATGTAGCCTGGAAGTATTAGGATACTTAGGGAACAAACTATGTTCTTTAGTAGCATTCACCCACCCACTCTTATGTGTCGGCATAGTCAGTTTAACCCCACGATGCATGGAATGTAAAATATGTTAACAAATTTACACTAATATCAAATGACACTTTTTGCAAGAATGCATTCATCATTGGCACAATCAAATAATATCGGATGATGAAAATTGAGAGAGGTTATTGTGGAGGGACCCTAAATCCACCTATAGCTCTAGGAAAATAAATTATAGGTGCCACAAACTTTGATAAATGTTTTGTCATAGATTGGATTTTTTTTTATCTTAGGGATCATTTCAAAATGGTTGTTCAAATGAATTACAATACAAATTTTCAATGAATTTCCTTTATTAAAATTAGGTATTTTTTCCTCCACCCCCTACACTCCACTGTTAATTAATTTGGGGGGAAACCTGTTGAACACTTTGGAAGATTGAGAGGGGGGGTGAATCAATCTATACAAAACTTAACCCCTTCCAGAACTTGAAACTTTCAACACAACTCAAACTCCTTTAGCAGATAAAGATAGGACTTTATGCAAAGTAGTAACATAGAAGAATATGGAAATTTGAATCTTTAACACATTCAACAAAATTTACCAATGAAATACATAGCAGTAATCAAATCAGTAGCAAAGAGAAAGAGATAGATAACACACACATGTACAAGGAGACACCAGATTTATGTGGAAAACCCAATGAGAGAAAAACCATGATGAGAGTTAACTCACAATATAAGGCTCACTGCCTTAGAGAAAGATACAAAAATGACTTGCAACACCAAAGTACCAACTAACTCTAGGAGAAAGATATAGGGACATGATGAGATTCACTATCTCATAGTAGGATATAAAAGATTTATAAGAGAGTTACAAAGACTACCAACACAACCCTTTGTTGAATGAGGTGTTCAAGCTCAATTAAGATTTACGTTCACAATATTTAGCACTATCTCTATTCAATACAAATCCCATACACTCTTTTTTGCACTTTTACACGTCTTCATATTCTTGCATCTGAAATCATCTTGCATTTATATCCACCACAACACTTTAATTCTTCAATTAGGTCAACTAGAAAGAGAATAAACAAAAAATTCAACCAGTTGGCCACCAAAGTATAATGTGTTCCTATCCCAAGGATAGAGAGGACCAAAAACAATCTTAACACTTCTTTCAATGTGATCCAAAATAATTTACACATAGACACACATCAACCTAAGTTGGCATCAAGGAAATGTGTGGTTGAAACATTGAAGCACATAACTCAATTGAATTTACTTGATGTGGTCCTAAATGGGATAGGTCAAGACCCAAATATATCATGACACATGTTCCATTGCTAGTACAACCTCCTAAGCACACAATCCAAGTAAAGGAACAAGCCTTGTTGGCTGGATATCCACAAATAACCTAGAAAGCCAACTAAAGATATAATGTGGCACCAAAGAAGCCAATTAGAAACATGTAAACCACATAGGGATACTCCTTGAACATCCAAAATTACTTCCATACTCTTCTTTCAAACTACCATGTCATCAATAGCCACCATAGACCAAATAGGTACAAAAAAATCTGCTCAGGAAACATAAAATACATAATCGGATGATGTAACATTTATAGAATAACTTGCTGACCACTTGAGCATATGAAATTGGAACTAAGACATTGCATAGATTTTGTGATCACATTCACCAAGTTGTAGGAGAAGAGACATCAATGTAGATAAATGGAGAGAATTTTCTAGACCAATCCAGATAACTAGCAACACTACCAACCTTTTGCAATTCACAAGAATCTCCTCGGCAACACAGGTGAATTAAAAAGATAGGAGTGCAATGTACACAAAGCACTGATATTAAATATCAAACAGCAAGACCAGAGCTACAACAACAAAGGAATGCAGAGCATTCTCCTAAATAGACTCCAATTCAGCTTCCTAAACCAAAAACATTTGAGCAACTTGTAGAGACCAGAATCTTCTTTCAACAACACATGTATTATCAGGAACATCAAGAGAGATCATGAGACATACTATAGACCTTTAGAAATATCTCTCCAACATTATTCATGCTTATAATCCTCATCTTAATTCTTCTAATCCTCATCTTAATTCTTGTATTCCTCATCTTAATATATCATTATAAAATCAACTCTACTAATAGTAATAATGCATTATATGCACATCAATAGTAATGCTTCTTTAATAAGGCATGCTATCCAATCATGAACTTCTTCAACTCTTCTCTTTTTTGATAAGGCATGACATCCAATCATGAATTTCTTCAATTCTTCCTTGATAAGGCATGACATCCAACCATGAACTTCTTCAACTCTTCTTTTCTTTGATAAGGCATGGCATCCAATCAATGTTAGCCCAAATTGAATGTAAAAAAGATAACCAATGCTAAGGACTACAATATATTACTCAGGTGTTGACATCAATTACAACTTACAACCAATTTTTACAACAACTTCCAACAATCTCCTTAGTGTTAACATCAATGGAAATCATCAGTGTTGACACCAATGACAACAACAAAATCTTCAGTGTTGACATCAATGATAATAACTGCCAAAAATCTCCCCCTTTGGAATTGATGGCAACACACTACTCACTCTCCCCCTTTAACATCAAGGACAAAGGGAAAAACACTTTTTCACAAGACAACAAGACTTTTTCTATCTTGAGGAGCAAAGAGAAAAAAGGATATTTTGTTAAAGTAGCAACACATGCTCCCTCTTTGACTGACATCACTTCTTTTTTATACACATATACAACAACTGCACAATTTCTTCAAGAATCCCCCTTACTATCAGCTCCCCTAAAGGGTAGAATACATCAATTGAGGAGAAAGGATGTGACATGAATTTCTCTCCTTGGAAAGATGCACCTTTTATGCATCTAGTTAGAACAAGGAGGGGAAATGACCCCTAGCTTCTGCTTTAGATACTCAAAAGTATCCTTTGAAAGATCCTTTGTAAAAATATCTACAATCTGATCCTTTGTAGGAACATACTCCATTCTGACTTCATGTTCTGCAACTTTCTCTCTTAGAAAATGGTACTGGATTGAGATGTGTTTAGTCCTTGAATGCATTACCAGATTTTTAGAAATGTTAATATCACTTGTAAGTCACATAGTATAGGAATAGGTTCATCATACATCACCTTTACATCCTTTAAGGTTTGCTTCATCCAAAGCACCTAAGTGTAGAAGGATGTTGCAACAATTTATTATGCTTCTATTGTGGACAAAGATACTGAATCTTTCTTTTAAATGAACCATGAGACCAATCTATCTCCCAAAAGGAATGCACTTCCACTTGTACTTCTCCAATCATCAACAAAACCTACCCAATCAACATTAGTATAGGCCCTATGAGAGAAATTTTGATCCTTTTTGTACCATAGCACATAATTTGGAGTACCCTTTAGGTATCTAAAGATTCTTTTCACAGCCTTTTCATGATATTTTTTAGGATTGGCTTGGAATCTAGAAACCAAACATACTACATGCATAGCAAAACTGATAATTGCCTCCTCATATTATTGATCTATTCAAGCATCAATTGGTATACTTATACAAAAAAATGTTTCAACAAATAGATAGGAATTGTAGCATACTATTATAGATAATTATGGTACATTAAATCATCTTGTATGGACAAATATTTGCTTCCAAAGAAATGCAACATATTTCAACAAGCCTTCAATATTGCTTCACTAACCTAGATCAAAACACTGTCACTGATATCTACTATATCAGAAGGTATAAAGAATTGAAAACATGGATATGATACCTTCAAATCGTGATCAGAAAGACCTCTAGACCACAAGATCAAAAATTTCTCTACGAAGAGATGTGGACCAAAAAGCCTTGACATTGCCTCAAAAAAATGTACATTGAATGTCTACACAAACTTTTGAAACTTACTTCTCTGGGACTTTATCTTTAAATGTGGTACACCAAATTGGAATGACATCAATTAGAGTAGGTATACCAACCTTCACACATTACCACCTTCCACTCAGAACACCAAACAAGGTCCATTTATGCACATTAGATCTATACACTAGCTGATCTAATTCAAACCATCCTTCATGCTGAAATCTTCAACACCTTTTTTTCTTTTGGGGGGAAAAAAAGGTTTTGTAAGTGGCATCTCCCCCTGAGATAATACTCTATCTTATTTTATCTTGGAATCTTGTGCAAAGTGCACAAGAGTAGAATCATCTTTCTTCTCATGGTCTTCATTCTGGATATTTTCATTTTCCCTCTTTTGTTGATTAAGGGATTCATCCTTTTTCTGATACTGAGAAGATGGATTCACAAAACCATTTCTAAAATAGTATGTCCCATATTATTTTAGTTTTAGCACACAACATTGTGCTCTAGAACAAATTTGTTCCTCTCCACCTTATATTTGTACTCAATAACCTTGTGACCATAGTTGTTGTAAGTAGATCAATATCCATGAAATAAAACAGTATTGTTTCTTTGAGGTATAAAATACCTTCTTCCTATATTGTTACTCCTTCTTTGTCTAGCTCTACAATCAACAGCCTTATGCCAAAAAATATTTCAAGAAAATAGTAACCTTGAAAGAATTAATTGGACCTCTTTGGAGCATGCTATTTTGTTGATGGAGGACTTCTAAAACATTTATGCTTCTATTCAGATCTGGATCCACCTTCTTTCTTACCATTATGAATATTCTTTTTATCTCTAGAGGCATTCTTCTTAGAGTCTTTAGGGCAGGCTCTTTCTTCTTTTGTTTCAGTCTTTTCATTTGATTTTGAACTATCCAAACCAAACTTCTCTCATTCATCAATTTGTTCCTTTTCTCTTTTAATGGCATTCCTTAGAGTGGTATTTTCTTGCTCAAGTCTTAGACATTCACCAATTTTGTCTTTAAGTTTGATATTCAATCAATATTTTGTCCTCTTGCCTTGTTTTACTTGAATTCTCAATTTTTCAAATTCTTCTTTTGATTCTACAAGAAAGTTTTCATATTTCTGATTTAGACCTCTTGCTTCATTCAGGTCTTCTAATGCAAACTAGAGTTTTCCTTCAAAAACAATCCCCCATTCATTTGAATTGAATTCCCAACCTTCAAGTTCCATATATTCCAAATCTAGATCAAAGGAAAATATGTTTTCATCGCTTAAGGAGCTTGAATCCTTACATATCTCAATATTATACTTTATATCAGTAGTATTGAAAGCCATAAAGAGAGTTTCATCATTTGAATCATTGTCCTCATCTTCAGAGGAACCATTTCTCTCTTTGGAAAAGAGACCCCTCTTGATCTTATCTCTTCATTGTTGTCATTTGATTCTTTATAAGGACATTTGGATGCAAAATGGCATATTCTTCCACAATTGGAAAATTTAAAAGGTAACTTACCTTTGTAATTTACAGTGCCTTTCTTTAGTCTTGTCACAAGGTTGGCTTCAACATCATCAAAATCTTCATTATGACCAGGAGCCTCATCTTCAATCTTTTTGTTGGATTTGAAAGCAACTTTTTTCTTTGGAACATCTTGACCAAACTCTCTCATCTCAAAGGTACTAGTAAGTGTGAGGAAAATGTGTGACAATGGATATAAAGTTTCATTTAATGTAGAAGGATGCAAGATAATAAAATCAGGGAGATTAGTTGCAGAAGGATCAAGGATTGAAAGCAATATTTATAATCTAAGTGAAGTGAATGGTCAAAGTTGCATGATACCTGACATACAAATGAAGGAGTTTAGACAAGGAGAGGAGTTGCAAAGAACAACTTGAGCAAGTAAAATTTTCTCTCATGTCTCAAAAAGAGCAATTTGAGTACTTGAGCCAAAAATTGGGAGTGGTTGCTCGTACCTCATATCACTAGATTTTAGTGATAGGGCATGGGTCTAGGGATAGCTTTACAAGAAGATTTATTCATCCCTGGAAGAAAAGGAGAAGTCAAGTTAGGTATAGTTGGTTTTTAAAATTTCTAATAACTTGATGGTTGCATTTTTTTTTTGGGAACATTCTTTCTCTTTGCATGATATGTCAAAGGGGGAGAACATTAGTAGCAACAAGGTGTCCAGATGGTGTCCCTTTGCCATTGATGTCAAAGGGGGATAAAGTTAAGAAAATGCTCTAATAAGAAGTTTCGGTCTACCCTAAAGGGGGAGAGTATCATCAATTGCTCTGATGCTCTGATAAAATGTATGGGACTGCTCAAAGGGGGAGTTCTAACTACAAATAGTTGTGTGCCCAAGGGGGAGAATGGTTGTTGTGTAGATTGGTCAATGTTGATATTGGTGTAGAGCATTTAGTTTTTCCATCAATGAAAAAGGGGGAGATTGTCAGAATTTCAATTGTCCTTGATGTTAAAAGGGGAATATCATTGATGTCAAAAGGAGATCTAAGTGTTATCAGATGGGGAGTTGTTGATTTATGTCAAAAGGGCTTCATAAGGATGTCAAAAAGAGAGACTAATTAGCATTATGATGTCAAGGAAGAAAGTGTTGAGGAGGTGCAAAAGTTTGGGCTTCAGGCCTTAGGCTTACCTTATATTGCTTTCCAGAGAAGAAAAGAGTTAAAGTGTTTGAGCTAAGTCTGATCGGACTTTGGACTTTGGGCCTAAGGCTTACCTCATACTGCAAAGTACAAGTCTTCAAACTTCGGTCATACCTCATATCGAATGCCTCAAAGGAATGAAGAAGAAATGAGTTAAGTTTGAAAAGGAATTGGGCATTGGGGTTAAGGCTTATTCCTTACCTTGTCGGGCATCAGAGGTTGGCATTAAGGTTTACACATTAAAAAAAAGTGAAGTATGAAGTATGAAGTACGCGGGAAACCCAAACCTTGACACTCGAAAAGGTATTAGTGTTCATAGGTTGGAGATAAGGCTTGCATCTTATTCTAATGTTAAGGAAGGAGAACGATGGAAGCTCAAAGGCTGACACTCGAAAGGGTTAAAGCTTGTGAAGGAAATGTTTAGGCATAATAGTTCAGTAGGAAGGCTTACGCTTTAACACAAAGGATTGTAAGTTTGGTATGTTGGAAGAGTGAACCCTGAAATCTGATGTCTCAAAGACTTTTTGGGTTTCCATGCTTTGATTTTTCAAAGGTTAGTATGATGGTTTGTGATGGAGTGAAGGAAGATAAAAGGATGACACCATTAATGCGCAGGTGGCTATAAAATTTGGAACAGATCAAGCATGCATGTATGGGCATTAAATGCAAAGAAACCCTAAGATTGTGATACACCAAATATAGAAAACTCATTGAATGAGGTAGGTGGTTGTTTGGCTTGAGGAGAAGAAACTTTTCAGTGAAGGAAAGATGAGTTAAGCTGATAAAAAAGTAGTTGTTTTTGTGAAGAAAAGGTGTGAAAACCCTAGCAGAAGACATCATGTTGTAGAACAACTGAGTGTGGTTGAGGCATGCATATGTTGTGAGAAGGATACATAGACTGAGCTACATAAGATATCATCTAGGATATGCATCTAGTGTGAAGTGCAACAAGATGGAGTAGAGAAAAAGGGGAGAAGAGAAGTGAGAGGGATGAGTTGTTGAGATTATAACAACAATAGAGCTAGAGGAAATTCTTGCAAAGAGGCAAAACAAAGAAATGAGTTGTTGAGTGAACATCAACAAAGAAGGAGCAATTGTAGTTGTAGAATAGATCTGTGACATTAAATTGGATTCATTTTGAATCATTTGTAATCTGGAGTTGTAGCTCCATATTTTAATTATAAATTTAATTGGTTGGTGCCATCAGAAAGTTGAATTGGTGCTCAGTTATGGAGTGGGTGCTTCCTTAGATTTGGTGCTCCTAAAACAAGGGATTGGTGTCTCCTTACGGTTGGTGACCTTAAAATTTGTAACCAGTGAGGTTCTATCGTGAGGTTGGATTAGGATAGTAGATCCTAGCACCTATTCTCATTGTGTTTCTTCCCATATTATATTTTCCACGTATGTTTCATGTTATGTGCATTTGTCTGTGTGATGTTTACATGCTTGTTTAATCTACATTAAAAGGGTTAAAATAATAATTTTTAATTGATCTACTAATTCACCCCCCTCTCAATAGATAGTTGTGTTCCAACATAAATTTCTAGGACACACTTAGTCAAGAGAAAAATAACAACTAGTTGCATTTATTCAATGCTTGCAACCCTTCAAAAAATGGTAAAAATTAGGGCTTGGAATGCATAATTTTGGAAATTAGGAGCTTCGTTAGGTCCAATAAATTAGGGGGACAAAACATAATGTGAAATTATAAAGGGTGACAATTTTCTACACTATAGTACATCCTAGACAATTCAGTTTAGTTGAGTCAGTCTAATATATCACTACAATCTTGAGAATTTTATATTGGCCATATCTTACATCCATTATTATAAATTTGTGTTCTTCTTTTCCTCTTGTAGAAGGTTTTTTTGGTTTTTGTAGGTGATCCTAGAGGCTTGAGTCCTTGAGTGACTCTAACATGGCATTAGAGCTTTAGAATTGCAAAAACCCTTCTCAAATCTGAGGGTGATTCAATCTTGAGATTTTGTAGGGTGCACATTGTGGTGAAATGGACCTCATAGTTGAGTCCAGAAGGCCCAAAAACCCTTATATTTATATAAAATATTTAGTATTTTAGCAAAAAAATTAGGCTATTTTTGGAGGGTTTGGCAAAAATGTTGGGAAAATGTCTCTCAACCTTGCAATTACATAAGGTATTGTTGATACGCCACCAACAGGGGGAGCGGGGGGTCCCCCTCGTGAGGGGACTGGTGGGATCATCCCTTAGTGGGGGATATGAGCAATGTGTGCCCTGGTGAGGGCTTAGGGGCAACGCCCCTGAAAGCTAAATTTTATTTATATTATTATTACAAATTTGGACTTTTCATCATCAGGTCTTAGATCTTACGATCGATATTTTATTAGCTTGTCTTGACCTAGAAGGCAACCCTGTTTTATGAGGGCTTTGTATTACAACTATATATTGTGATGTATTTTGAGAATCTGACAGCAGTCATGTTGCCTCTAGATATCTGGTTGGTGATACTCATGTAAGAAGCTTGCTCTGCAACTATATTGTAATCTTTGTGATTTTTGAATAATATATTAGGTGGCTTTTGGAGTGTGGGGTTTTTCTCCCATGGGGGTTTTCCCCACGTAAATCACTGTGTTGTGGTATGCATGATATTTATGTTTATTTCTATTTAAGTTTTTGTAACTGAAAAGATCTATAAAGTTTTGCATTATTCTCCTCTCAAGATTAGTGTAGGAAGTTGTTCCACTACCTTAGCTTCCTTACAAAAATTAGCAATTTTTAGTTCGTACAGTGTATGGATCCATACAGTCCATATAATAGAATTTCATTGTTGGCATTGGGTTTATAATTTTGGCATATTCTCTAGCATATTCCAAAGGAATCAATATATTTTTGGGCATATTCCTAGTCGTTGTCACCTGCACAAGTTTGGTGTCATCCAAAGGGTACTTGGTATGAGTCTACAATTTTTTATTAATAAAAATTTGATTTTAAAAAAATCACAGTGAAAAGTTTTTTTTTCTTTTTTTGTTTTCAGTGGCACCAAAGTGCTCTAGTTCTAGCCCAACAAGCTATGTGTTCAAGTTACAAGCTAAGGGCCGTGATTTAGGAAGGTGCATGGAGTTGACACTCTACTCAGTGCTCCATTAGTGGCACCATCACCCACTTGTGTGCACTTTATATTTTTAAAAAACTTTAAGACTGATAGTGGTCAAGCATGAGTGACTAGTTTTTTCAAATTCTTAGGTGTTAATTTCATTCTATATGCCCTAATAATAGGGCCTTTTTTATAACTCCATAACTTTACACTCAGTCAAAGCTCAAACAGATATCATGGAAATCTTCCAAAGTCTCCAAAGGTATTTTTCAAACTTCTGCCCTGTGAATTCTGCCATTGAAGTCAAACTCTTTGGTTCCCAAAGTCTGCCTGTTCTTCCAGTTGTCTCCTACCTTTTGCATCTGTAGCTAAAGCAGCCGAGTAAAGCCGCAGGCTTCTGTTCCACTTTTCCAAAGTCTGTCCAAGAGCCTATGAGCCCTATTTCAGTGCCTGCAAAGCTGAATGGCCTGGAGAGCTGGCAAGCTCTGTGCTTTTTCTTCTGGAATGCCACAGTGGTATCGCACCATGTTTGAATCTTTAGCTCGAAGGACCCTATTTATGAGGATATTGCTGTAATTTTCCATCTTTTGATCCAATTCCTTTTGGCATTTCCTTGTAGTATGGATGGGAAATCACAATTCCTCGCATTTCATAAAACATTAATTACATATAAAGTGCCACATCATATTATTGGGGGGATTCTTGATTGATTGATTTAGGGGGGGTATCTTGGTGCATTCTTTTAACCAATTTTCTTGTGATCTTCTTTTTCCATGGATCATTTTAAGGTTCCTTTGCTAAAATCATATAACTATTCAACATGGCATAAAAATACATGGAGTGTTCTAATGAATGAAGGTCACTCTCTATATGTTGAAAATAAGGTACCTGAACCTACATATGCATATAAAAAGATAAAATATATTATTGAACATGCCAAATCTCTTGGATATCTTTGTTTAAACTAGTTTCTCAAGACTTATTATTTTAAATTGAATCATGTAAGGATTCTCATGAAGCTTGGGAAAATTTTAAAACATTGTATGATACTACAGATGAAGTAAGAGGCTATCAAATTGATAATGAATTGATGATCCTTGATCCTAAGAACTTTGAAAACATCTAGGACTACATCACTAAGGTTAATGATCTAAGAGAGCAATGTAAAGCATGTGCAATTGATAATAAAGACATTTGGTTGGTCTATAATACATTAAAAAAACTTGGTCCTAATTAAGCTGCTTTTGTTTCTAGCTTTCATACTCATAGGTTAACTATGGGGTCTACATATACCACACCTTCATTTTCATCATTTTTTTAGATGTTAATGCATGAGAAACAAAATATTTTCTTGATGGGTCTCATGAAGTCATCTAAATCTCAGGAATTGTTGTCTACGGGTGAAAGAATCACCACATATTGATAAGAAATAGAATAAATCAAAGAACAATCAACATTCATATCAACCAAAGAATAAATCCTCTTCCACAGAAAAATCATCTAAGAAGGAGAAGTCTACTTGTTCATATTGTAAGAATTTTGGACATGATGAACATTCTTGTTATAAGAAGGATATTGATGAGTTGAAACATTCTCTTAAAAAGAATCAAATTGAAAATTTCCTTCTAAAATGTCTAATTCAACTTCTTCGTATTCAAATAGTCTAATAAGGTAAAAGGTCATGTTGGTTTGGTTACTACATAATGAAATAAGGGAACAAACATCTCTTTGTGCTTTTTCAAGTTGTGGATCAGGGAGATGGCTTCTAGATTCAAGAGCATCTCATCATATGACATCTTCATAGTCTATATTCTCTTCTTTTGAGCCTTTTACTATGTCACCTATTTTGATGGGAAACAATACATACATGAAGGTACTTGGAAAGGCGTTTATTGCTTTTGGAGAGGGCAATTTCAATGATGTTTTTTGTGTACCTCATTTGGTAAACAATCTTCTTTCTAAATATCAGATTACACATGGTGGAGATGGGAGGACTGTGGAATTCACTCTTGATTCAATTATCATTAGAGACTTGGAGAGTAGAGAGATTATTGCTACTAGGATGGTTCATCATTCATCTCAGTTGTACACCTTTGTAAATTTTTCTTTTGGTGACGACATTGTTCCTTCGGATGTTGATCACACTTCTAGTGTGGACCATGATTAAAAGGGGACATTTGGGTTCTTGAAATTGGGAGTTCTCACATTGGATCTCGTTATTGATCCTTGCATTTCATATCCTCCATCTTTTTTTTCTCATGTTGGCATCGTTTTGGCCTCTTGTGATTCAATGTAGTGGGATCTACGTCATCTTCCAACTACATCTACTTAGGATGTATACTTGATAGATATTTTTGGTTTATTTATTGAGTTCCATATTTCAGATTTGGGAGACATCATTGGTTACATACATCTTTTTGTTTGATGGAGATGATCCTTCTTTAGTTGTTGTGAGGGAATACTCTGACCCTCTATTTTATTCTCTACATGATCACCCTTCATAGTTTGACGTGAGTGTTGATGCTTTTGGAAAACATTTGGAGGAGGCTTCTTTTTCTTAAGAGGAAGCATCTTTATCTTTGGATTGTGTTCTACATCTGTCTCTAGGAGATTTTGGATTTACATCTTCATTTGTGTGGCTTAGAATTCCTATTTGGAGTGTGTCAACTTTCGACATCAACATGGAGACACTTAGCATAGTTCCAAGACATCACATATCATTCTTCCCACATCTTCCTTTCAAGAATAGGAAGACATCCTGCATATCATCCTGGTTTTATTTATTCCTAAGGGGAGGAATGGTTTTTTGTCAATATTGGATCATCTTCAACATTCAATTTCAAGCTTCTACCATTATAGAAGACTTTCCATTAAGGGGGGTTGCATGGTCTCTCTTCTTCTTTCTTATGGGGGGTCATTTTCCTTGTATGGGGTTTTGTCCCTCCCATTCATCATTGAGAGTATTTTGTATTCCATCTCTCTTTTGGTGAGGAGTTCTTTCCCACTGGGTTTTCTCCTTTTCTCCATTTGCGAGATATTGCATTGCATATATACATGGGTACCTAACATGGCCTCGCAACCAAGGCCCATCTTTGCATTATTTTAAGGGGGGGTATTGGTGTAAATAGGTGTTTTACCTATCTAGGTCCTATTTACATGTTAAGTCCACTTAGGTCCTAGGAGGTAATATTTTTAGATAGTGTTAGTTTTCACTAGATCTTATCTTATATTTTGGCATTTAATGTGTGTGTCCTATATCATTTAATATTTGTTGAGGTAGTTTTCTCATTATACAAGATTAAGACACATGTCAAGATCTTGTCTAATCTTATCTCACAACTTGCCTTTATAAGCAAGGCATCATTTATACATCCTAGACAATTCAATTGAGTTGAGTCAGTCTAATATATCACTGCAATCTTGAGTATTGCATATTGGCTATATCTTGGATCCATTATTGCAAATCCGCGTTCTTGATTTTCCCTCTTGTAGAAGGTTGTTTTTGGTTGTTGTAGGTGATCCTAGGGGCTTGAGTCATTGAGTGACTCTAACAACAATATGTCCAAAGGACTAATACAAATAATGCGTAGAGGTCTTATGCTATTCCTGTTAGGTCTTACATTAAGGATTTAGCCACTAGGTGGTGTCACTATCATGCACACTCCCCCTCAATGACATCACCTAAGGCCAAAAATTGATTTGAATTTGGAGAGTTTAGCACAACATGGAGGTTTGATATGTGATTGCTAGGATTCTAGCCTAGTTCTTAATGGTCATAACTTATCTTCCATGTGATAATTAGATAAATAAACTAGAGATATTAGTGAAATGCCCATGAACTTCAATGTCCTTTATTGCTAAAATAATGAGTCTTCTAGTAAGAGTAAACAATATTGGTTATTATATAATAAACTAGGAATTTCACTAGTACCCAAACTCTTCTAATAATTTCCTTAGCAATAATAATTATTTTATAGCTAATTTTTTAGTCATCCTATGATTAAATAGCTATAGAAGGTAACATTTACATTATTGTTGCATCCATAATGTGATTGTAGATAATATAATGATCATAAGAAGAGAGATTATATGATATTTTAATGTTCACATAATTATGAATGATTTTTTATGACTCTTTTAAGGAAAAAATAGCCATCCTTATAAAGATATAGTAATGAACCATAAAAAATTTAAGCAAAAGGTGAGCTATCCTTTCCAAGTTTGCTCCTTAGATAGTTTATTAGGGAAATAGCCATCCATTACAAGTAGGTCTTTACACCCAAGAAATTTAAAGTTTTTAAATTAAAATGAATCTCATAAAAAAAAAATTAAACACTCAAGAGATAAAATAAAATATAGTAGTTGAGGATGCTTTAGATTTTTATACAATTCCACTTTGCCTTGGATTCGTAAGAGTTTGATATCTTTTTCCCTTGGCTTTTGACTCACTTTGTGGTGCTTGTGTCTTTATAAAAAAGAGATTGACTATTTTTGTCCATTTGGATATTGCAAAATTGAAAAGTCTTAGAGATCAATACTAAACTCCTTGGATGGTTTTTAAAACCACCTATTTATTTCATTAAAACAATCTTGTAAAAATCAAAGATACTACAATAAGAATGTTAATGTAAAATATATTTAATTTAGACTAATTGAAACAACTAGTTAATATAGTCAATTTTTTATGACAAATAAATATAATAGAACACAATTGATGAAGGGTACTCCCCTTACAATCTGAAACTCAAAACAACAATAGAGAATTGCATAAACAAAATGCAAGAAGGAAGCAAAGATTTTCTATTATCACTGAAATGAGAATGAAATTATAACATTACAACTGCAATTGAACATGGGCTTTTTTATTACATAAATCTACAAATCGGAGCCACAATCTACTATGCTTTGCCCCCCTTTGTAACCCCATTCGCATCCTTTATCTAGAATACGTAACCGCCCTAGAAGCTTCTACAAAGTGTAACCCCCAAAAGAAGATTTTTCAAAATTTTAGTGTTATTTTGTAGTGCAACTTCGCAAGGTCATAACTTTCGATCTGACTGTTGGATTTTCAAATATAATACCTTTTCAGAAAGCTCTCGAGAAGGTGCTTTTCCATTAAGCATTATCTAAAGACAAACCATTTTGGCTTTCTGCCAATTTTCAGGCCCATTCAGAGCCTCTAAGTGCCTCAAATTTGACTTCGAATATTTTAATAGGATTTTTGGAAATTGAAATTTTAATCTCACAAATGACAAATGATATTGAAGTGATTTTTTACCATTGACTTCAATTCACCATTCTAGAGGTTTGTGTAAGATTTTGTGTCCAACCGTGCATAAATGAAAACTTACTAAAAATAGTAACTTTGCCAAATTTAGCCCTTATTGAAAAGAAACAATATTTTTTGGGCGATGCAAGATTGATCTTACACCCTGAATGTTCCTGCATCAACAATTAGAACCACTTATAAGAAAATTATAAATTACTTTAAAAAGTTTGAATACAATGACCACACCTCATTTGAGTTCTCCCTCATTAATTGTGATCATAAGGAGCATATTTCCTTAGAGATTGTATTGGATCTAACTTTTATGGATCATTTTTTTTTTTTTTGCTCCCCTTAAGTGTGAGGATATTTTAATTTCATTTCCAATATCCATGGAAAAAATTAAGACACAATCATTAAAGGTTGATTGAGAGTATGCATATAAAACTTCCCTTTCTCCATGATCACTCTCCAAATTTATTTATAAGAATTCCAAATGGATTTTTCTTACTAATATAGCAGCGAGATTCTATTTTCAGTGTTTAAGTGGAATTATACTCACTTTCAAGTGTATATGATTGGATTCGATCTTATCAGATTCCACTTAAACTTGAGAAGAAAATTGTGTTGATTCGTAGGAGGCGTTGATGGACGTGGATGTGGGTAATGGAATGCAAGTGAGAGGCAAGTCTAGAGGGTACATGACAAGACATAAGGACAAGAGAAATAGTATACAACAACCCCTGCCAACACACCCATCAACATTAAGAAAACATCAAATTATGAATGAAATACTTGTGTGCAACAACCCACACAACCTCCACCTTAGTGGGCAGACAATATAGATCAAGTTCAACCAACATTCCCACTGGTGACTTTATCACATGTTTCTCCATCTTCTGTGTCACAATACCACCTCCAATTCTACCACTGATGTGGACAACTGCACCCACAACAAAGCAGGGAATCCTTTGAGTGATTCTGCGTTAGATCCTCAAGACTTCATAAATGATTTACAAAGTTCTTCCATTGATTTGGACATTATAATGGAAGGAGGAGTGGGTGGATGAATCGACCTGATCTACAACTTGTTGACTATGATGCAAGGAATAAATCTGCTGATCCTCAATATTCTTCCATAGAAATCAAATGTACAAAGTTCTTCAGATTCTCTTCCGTTCTTATATTCTCCTGGCTATAATCTTTTCTCTAATCAATTTTTCCATAGGTTCTAGATTGAAAGAGTTCAAAGCAAGGCAGAGAAACAAAAATGTCAAACAATCCACTTATTGCTATGAGATTTCGACAATCTATAATGCTCTCAAAATTCTTCTTATCTAATTTTGTTGTTTCCGGATTTTAATTGTGTTTGAATCTTTTTATGCTCTTTATCATCTTGATGATGGTTCATAGAATGTGATCCGAAACGTTGATGAAAAAATTCAAACATGATCAAAATCCAAAAATAACAAAATTATAAACAACCCACATTCAAATATACCCTTAATTTGAAATTCACAGTAATCAAACTGTTTAAATATTACTTTTTAAATCAAATGGATGATGTTTATTTTGAAACAACACACCATTTGAATGATTTACACCTTCAAAATATTATATTGTCTATATAACTTAAATGTCTCCTTCATAATGTGTATCTTCATTCTTCATCAAATTTCCAACTTTCACTCTCCTCTAATGAATATATTTGATGGGGATTTTCTCTGAATTATATTAAGAAAATATATAAATAAATATGTAATTTTTAATGTGTAAATTGTCTCTCAATCATTTATTTTACAATGACATCTATTTAAATTCATTTTATTTTCTCATAAGTTTATTAAAAATATTAATATTTTTTATTGTTAATATATTTCATTCTTCAAATTTTAAAATTTATTTTGTTTTCTCATAAGTTTATTAAAAATATTAATATTTTTGATTGTTAATATATTTCATTCTTCAAATTTTCAACATTCACTCTTCTTTAATGAATATATTTAATGGGGTTTTTTCTAAACTATATTAGGAAAATATATAAATAAATTTGTTATTTTTTTTTAAATAACTTAATGTGGAAATTGTCTATAAATCAAGATTTTTTTTAGTATGGTATCTATTTAAAATTAATTTTGTTTCCTCATATATTTTGAAAGACATAGGGAAAAGAAGTGTAAGAGATGCCCCAATAAGGGGGAGTGTTGTTGATGATAGTTTCTTTTGTTGTTGATGCTTTTTTAGAGATGATGTTGCCTTTAAAGCTATTAAAGCTCATATGTGCAAAAAGGGTGGTCATAGTTAACTATTTTCAAATTTTAAATATTATCCTTTGATCTACGTCCAATATGGGCAAATATACGTCTATTGTGACCTTTAAAATTATTTGAAAATATTTTTCCTTTATTGTTGTTAACATAAAAAAGACCTTTACAAATCACCCTGATGGCCCCACACAATCTTAGGAATTATTGGACAAATATGCTAGCATGGCTTGAAATAAGAAACGTGACATCATTTCAAGTTGTCACTGCTTGACATTGTCCCAAACGTAAGAACTCATGATAATAAATGTTGGAATATTTTTGGTGTTGTCATTGATGTCAACCTCTAGTATAGTTGGGGAGACTATTGGAGATTGTTGGTAGTGTTGTCATCAGTGTGAAGTATGGATGTTTTGTGGTTTGATGTCACATTGATGTCAAGCCTTAGTGAAGAGATTGTTGCAGTGTGTTGCACTATGTTGTCATCTGTATTATGGTTTGATATCAACCTCTAGTGTATTCATGATGAGAAGGTGTTGTAGTGTTGAGTAGTTGTTGCTAATGCAGCTAGTTCACTTGGTTTCTAAGTGCTTTTGAGAAAATTTGAATAAAAGAGTGTGCAATGTGACAAAGGTGTGTTCAGTGTTGTGCTCTGCATATCTTCATGGTTGAAGATATGCTTGTGTAGTTTGGATGTGATGATCAGAGGTGTTCATAGGTGCTATATCTAGAGTTTCAAGTTTTAGATCATGGGGAAGTGGAAGATGTGTTTGATATTATGTATGCTTTTATAGAAGGTTGTCTGGGAGAAATGGAATTGCTCTGCATTTCTTTGTGTTGTTGTTTCCTATCTTGCAAATTTGGGAACATGTTCATATTTCTTGTATCTACCTTCCCTTGAAGTTTTTGGTGTTCAGTTGGTTCGCAAGTTTGGATTTATAAGTTGTGTTCTGTGGCAGTGTGGTTGGCTGCATAGAATGATGGTGTTTTCAGTTACAGGCGGTTATGGTAGTGTTGCAGAATATTTTGATTTTGTTAGAATATTTTGATGAGAAGCGTGTATGTGGTCGCTTGTTAGTGTTAGTGCAAGTTTGGTCGACCTGGGTGCTAGTGCTAATTGCGAAGATTGTTTGTTTATTGTAAAAGTGTGGTGAAACATGTCATTGTATATTTGGGTCCTAGTTAGTGGATTCCTTCACTTCTTTCCACCATAAAAGTGTTTGGTGCTGACCTATTTAGTGGATGCACATTTGAGGTGCATACGTTTCATTGTGGTTGACATGGAAAAGGTTTTTGAGGTTGTTGTTGGTATAAATGCAAGGTGGGGTTTGTGTTGAGTCATGTGGAAAGTAAGAGATGCGAATGTGATCAAGTGTGGTGATTTGAGTGAGAGCTTAATGCCTATGACTCCAAATGTAGTGAGCAGAAGGTGTCTACATTTTCAGTGTGCTTGAAGTTGCTAGAGGTAGTGAGCCGAAGGTTACAGATGGTAGAGAGTTGCAGTGATGGATCTTCATGTTGCTCTAAGATAGTGAATCTCCTGTAACAATCTTCTTCTATTCTTATTTCTTCTAGGTAGTGAGCCCTTGATAGTGAGCCCTCAACAATGAGCCTTTCTTATTTTTTAGGCAATGAGCCCTTGGTAGTGAGCCTAATTGTATTTGATCTTTCTATTCATATATATATGAGCTAATCCTCATCGTGGTTTTTCCCTGCTTAGGGTTTTCCACATAAATCCGGTGTTCTATTGTGTTTGGTTGTGTTTACATTGTTGTTTCATATGTTTACATTTTTCTAATGCTTAATAAGGATTTAAATGTTGATAATGGTTTGAAAGCTAATGAGGGATTGAATGTTTTAATGTATAAATAATTCACCCCCCCTCTCAATTGTCCTATGCATCTAACAATAAATTGGCCCACAATATTACAACATGTGAAATTTGGGTTCCACCATGTACAACAACTTCAACCACAAAGAAGAAAATTGGGCCCATATTGATTAGGCTCCACATGCAGAATGGTTGCATTATTGTAGGCTCAAGAAAAATATTATTTTTAATCTTGTGACAATCCTGAGATATGTGTGTTGGAAGACTGAAATCACTGAGAGGGGGGGTGAATTGAAGTGATTTATGAAAGTCACAAAACTTTTCAAAAACATGAATTTATGTTGGTTTTGAGCCAAGAAGACAAATGACAGTATCTATTGCAAACTTGACATTTAAATCAAGACACCAAATGACAATTCAAAGAACAAATTTTACTTGTGCATAAACAGTAGTGTATTTGCATGCACTAGGAATTTAAACATGAAACTTTAACAGAAGGGAAATGTAACACTTTCACATGTATCAGAGCTCATTCTAAATTAGAACTTTTTATGCATGAAACTTGACATATATATATTGGAAGATGTGAATTCAATATATATTTGGTGACACATTTAAAAACAAACAGATAAGAAAACTCACACACATATAAACATCACATAACACCAGAATTTGTCCTAAGTGGAAAAACCCTCTTGGGGAATAAAAAACCACTCAAAAAATGTTTCCCTTATTCACTTAGAGCACCAACTCTTTCACATTCAGGAGCACCAACTCCACAAAAATTACAAGCACCAACTTCATGAGATACATGAGCACCAACTCCTTTTAATGCATAACATATTATAGCATTCTATCAGAGCCCTAGAAGTGCAATGTTTGCAACCCTAGAATTACAATAGAATACTATGAAAGATTTTCAATAAGCTCAATGAAGGATGTTGTATGAGAATGACAACATCTTCCTCAAAATACAATAATCTGAGTATCAATATAAAGATTTTCAATGCAATACTAATTTTGCACAATATGTCTGAAGCTTCGTATTCCTCTCTCTCAGGTAATCCAGAAACATTCCTAAGTTCACCATCTTTTAAAGATACTGCGACTGATAACTTTTGTATGCAGTTTGAATAATTGTAGACCAGCTCGAGTTAAGAGCTTTTAACAAGTCTAAGCAAATGTA
Source organism: Sequoia sempervirens (assembly GCA_007258455.2). Lineage (NCBI taxonomy): Eukaryota > Viridiplantae > Streptophyta > Pinopsida > Cupressales > Cupressaceae > Sequoia > Sequoia sempervirens. The sequence goes on along the minus strand of VDFB02000017.1, from coordinate 540,281,236 downwards.
CCTTAATCTCAAAACAAAAGAGAGTATATTATGTTGCAATCTGAGAAGAGATGCCCAGAAACCCTAATGGGTTTATTTTAACCATAATCAACAAGAGTTAATCTCTTAAAATACCCTTAATGAAGATATTCCAAAACCAAGATTTTACTCAAATCCATACAGATTTTACATTACCTGATCATGGTGGAAGATAATTGAATAAAATCCATAAAAACCTATCGAGTAGTTCCATAACTACCCAGCTGAAGACCTCCATCAACAAGCTTTGTTGCTTTCCTTTCCAACTTCCACAGTCAGCACTTAACCTTCTTTCCAGCTTCTACAGTCGACACTCAACCTTCTTTCCAATTACCACAAAATGCAAATATGTTCAACAAGCTCAATATTACATATTCTGCAGACAACAAAAATATCCATGGCATCTAGGGTTGCATTCAAAATGTCTTTTTCCCTATTTTTTCTTTTTCTTCAAGTCTTTTGAAGACTTTATCAAAAATAATGATTCTTTGAAGTCCAATAACAAAAACTCAATAATACGCATGATTTAATCAGACATCATAATGATTTTGAGTCTGATGTCAAAGTCTTCTGCCATGGATGCCAACACACATTATTTCCACATCATAACCAAACATACGCTACCAATGCCAAGTCACCAATTCAACAATAGATGACTTTCAAAGTCAAATACATTCATAATACCTTGCACTACCAGGTCATCTAATGAATAGAGTCGATAACATGTTTTGTGGGTTGTAACTCAACACTACCCGATACAAGCATTATGCTCAAAATATTGATTCCTTAATATCATTTCCAAGATTTTAAAAAAATTCAATTCCATTGAATTCAACTAATTCCTTTTTCACATGCTTAGAATACTCGATACTCTTTAGGATTATAAAAACTTTTTACAAGAAATGCCAATGATATAAACACCTTTTCAAATGACCATTCCAATGGAAGTCAATAATAAATCAAGGCCCCTTATAGTCATATCAAATACCAATGCAATGTGATCAAATATCAAATAATAATGCTACTCAAAACCAGATCACTCTACAAAGTTATGAGTAAAACTCAAAACCAGATCACAATAAAACAGTGTCATAACTTGTATGTTATGAGTAAACATAAGATGTCATGTGAAGACAACTTGTAAAAGGAAAAGTTAAACATACCACAATCTGAAAGTGATCAACTTGGATATACCTGAGACTTGTAATGATGACAAGTCATATATACTTGAATAACCATCATGAGATCACAGTATATGCTTTGCACTGGAAATAAAGCCTTCTACTCAACATGATTTAAGACACCATGTATCAAGTATTAGAGTACTTATGTATCAAATGTGCCTTGGAGACAAAACATTCCCTCTGCACAAGCCAATAAGCATAGTGTATGCCAATAACATAAATGTTGCCTTCATCAAAATATGACTGAATTCATACCAACACTTATCACCTTAACATATAACCAATGGAGAGAATACATACAAGTGGCCTAAGACTTGTAATCCACATCTCTATGCAAACATATGATGTGTCACACATATCATTGACTTGTCTACCCAAAAAAACAAATGTATACCTCAAATTTATCTATTCAATCACCAACAACCATATACCTATGATACCAAAATACCAATCACCTTGAAGAATTAAACTGCAAATCAACCTGACAAACACTATTAGCACCATCATATGCAAATCAAAATCAAATCTTGTAATAGTATATCAAATATCAACTAATGTGAATAAACCAAATAAACCAATCTGCATATCATCACTTTTGACATCAAGGAAAAACCATAAACAATTGAGAGCCAACAATGTGAACTAATAAAATTTCTCTATTTGTTGATAATTCCAACGTTATATCCACCTAAGTGTTAATGGCTCACTTTACACATGGAAGCCTTTCATGTGCTCGCATGTTGAAGGAACTTGGTTATTTTGAACCTATGTTAAGAAACTCAATCATGACACAATGAAAACTTGTCATCTATAAACCACCAAGGAAAATACTATGAAGGTTGAAATGGTTCTTATAGTAACACTTGGTGATACCTTACATAGTCGTAACATTACATGTGAGCCCTCATTGAGAACTTGTGAAACAAAAAGATGTTGTGATAAATAAACAAGCTAAAACCTTTAAGAAAGGTGTCACAATTTTGCAATATCACGACCTTCAATCAAATATAAAAAACAAGTGTGCAAAAAAACAATTTTGCATGATAAAACAAGGGATTTTCATATGGGTCAAGCATGGAAAGTGGTGGGGTCAAATTTTTAAAATCTTGGATGAGGAACTTAAGTGACTTAATATAGTATGAGCATTTAATTGAAGGGTAAGTCACTAGAACAAAGGGGATAGAGTTAATTTATGTATAAAAGGACTTCAAAGGGAAACTTAAATGACTGGGAAATTGTTGAAGAAGTCGCTTTCAAATTAGAACAAAAAGTAACGGTCTAGGGCACAAACCATAGGGTTTTATGCTTTAGGGATTAACATTTAGGAAATCATGGATCAAAACCCTAGGATATTCAGATATCATGAGATTAGTGTCATGTGTTTCATGCTTGCAACATCCTCATTGATGTCTCTTCTTCATAGGCCTCCTTCACCCTTTTCTACATTAAAATAAATTTCATCCTATGTGTTTATGCAATTATTTTAAGGGGTTTATTATTTACACACACCTCACTTTTGTGCTCCTTGAAGTGCTCACCCCCTATAATATTTATTTTTATGATCCTTGTAGTGTGTGTTCCCTATAACTTTGGTAGCATATGAACCACCTAGCATAATGCAACTTGCTAGTCTCAATATATCCTACCTCTTTTGGATACTATTTATGGGACCACCCTACAACCTAGTTTGTAGTGCTAGAGATTAATGAGTGTATTGTATAGTTCCTAGCATAGTACATCTCACTAGCCCTAGAACCATACTTTCCATTCCTTTCTAGCAATCCATTGCTAGAAAATGACTCTTTATTCCTTAATATTCCCTCTTCTCTCTCTTTCTTTTATGTTTATTTTTGTATGTGATGTGTTTGCTTATGATTTTTTGATTTCCCTAACATGTCTACTTTGCAATAATTTATGTATCTAATGTTTATTTCTTGTGTAGGATTTTTATTCTCTAATAAAAAATA
>VDFB02000017.1:540237595-540273188 GCA_007258455.2 Sequoia sempervirens | reverse complement strand
AGATTTAAATGGCTTACTGACTGATCTGTAGAAGGTTTTGAATCCTCACAACTATGGGGATTAGTGTTACCATTGGTTCTGGGTTGGATAGGTTGATGCGTCTGAGGATCTACACCGATGCTTCGAAGCTTCTTCTTCAAGTGGGTGTTCCAGTAATTCTTTATTTCATTGTCAGTTCGACCAGGAAGTCGCCCTGCAATCAAAGACCACCTGCAACAATAGAAAAATATATATTTAAAAATCTCAATATATATATATATATATATATATTTATTTATTTTGTTAATTTGTACAAGCATCAATATGAAATCAATACAAGTTCTTGCGAGTATGATGAGATTAAGATCAATTCTTTTGAGCAACCACACTAGAAATCATTTATGAAAGACCAAGAGTGATAACTAGAAATCCATTTTATTTAGAAACCACCTCTACATTAGAAGTCAATTATGGAAGACCCAGAATCACAACTTAAAGTTTCATATTAGGGGAGAGGACCCAGTAGTTGTGCATCCTAACTTCATGCTTTTAATTATCCTACATGGAAATTTCAAATCACTCCCAATTTTTTACAACAGCTTACTTGGCAAGTCCCCTACTTATAACTTTTGTTTTAGGGACACATCATCAAATATGATGCCACATCTGCATGCTTTTTGTCAAGGTGTCCAAAAAGACCCATAAAAAAAGTGAGACCAATACTTGTGCATTCACATCATGGGTTGTTGAGCACTGATGTGGCATCACATGATTGGTTGCTTTTTAGATCAAAGGAATACATTTTGTTTAATTATGGGTAGTCAAGTCACAACTATTGGACATTATATAAACAACTACTATCACAACTATTGAAATATGCTCAACTACTGGATCCTCTCCCCTATATGTCCCTTTGAGATTTCAACTTAAGTTTCCACGATGAAAATTCAATGCCATTTAAACTCAATTCTTGAACAATTTTCATATATTCTCAAACCCATTTCATATTTATATGTTATGAGCATGCATTTGGAAAATAGAATTTTTGAATCCAACTGCTAGTTTTTCAAATTTAAATAGGCTATGGTTTGAGGCAAAAGTAAAGTTAGGGTGGTGAAATAGAACGGCATACCTGTTGCCCAGAAGAGCATGCAGCTTGATGATTATGCGGTCTTCCTCTTCAGTAATATTGCCCCGCTTGAGGTCAGGCCGCAGATAGTTGATCCACCTTAGCCTGCAACTCTTGCCACACCTCAAAAGACCTGCGGCCCAACAACCTGTTAGCTTCTAGTGCTAAGAAATTGTCATCTGGTGATACTGTCTGTTCACATTTATCATTTCACTGTTTAACAAATTACCAAAACATCACTTACTGTAGATAAAGAATTTGTGACAGTAAATAAAGCTGCCTAATACCCGAATTGAACTTAAATTATCTGAACTATGCTTTAATAAAAGATTAGGTACTTAACCAATTCTTTTCCTAATGCAGGCTTGAATTCTAGGACTTCAGAAAGGAAATAATTAGTGGATGGCTAAGGAATGAATCAGAAGCCCTTTCATCAGAAAAACTTTATATTGAAAGAGAACGTTTCTTGCTTGGTAGAATCACAAACATGGTCAAACAATCAAAATTATTTTGGAGATTAAATTTATTTTGGTGGTGGAGGAGGAAGACGGGTATATGTCATAGCGCAAAGATGATTTTGTGATTTTTTAAAAATTAATCATGTGACGAGGTTTTTATATTATAAGAATAAGACAGAGATCATGTTTTGGATGATTTTGATGATATGAATATTAAATTTTTGACTATCAATTAAAGAGATATCAATCTAAGATTCCTATTCCCGTATCTAATAACAATATGATCTTTTATATGACACAATAATCCTCTATTAAAAAATCAACCATATGAATAAGAACCTATTTTCTAATTATTTCTTTTCTGAAGTCAAAAATTCAAACAATGATGCACTCTTGATATAACCAGCTTTCACAAGACAATTTTACACATAATTATTGAAAACACTTTTCATCAACAAACAATCTAAGTCACATAAAGACTAAATTCAAACAATGGAGGACTCTTGATCTAATCAGCTTTCACAAGACAATTTTAAACTTAATTATTGAAAACACTTTTCACCAACAAACAATCTAAGTCACATAAAGATTAAATTTAAACAATGATGGATTCTTGATATAACCAGCTTTCACAAAACAATCTTACACATAATAATTGAAAACACTTTTCACCAACAAACAATCTAAGTTACATAAAGATTAAATTCAAACAATGATGGATTCTTGATATAACCAACTTTCACAAAACAATTTTACACACAATTATTAAAAACACTTTTCACCAACAAACAATGTATATCTCGCCTGCCTTGCCCCCACATATTAACTCTCTAGATTTGTTCTCTATAACCCACCAAACCAAATTCACAGAGAAAAGCCAGATAGAAAGAACAGAACGAACACTGACAATATGAAAAGCTTTATAAAGAAGCCCATCCAACAACGTATGGATTCCAGAAAAAAATCATCTACACCATGGGAAGAAAACATCTGTTCCAAAGCTAGAGGAAAACAAATGTTCATGAAAAAACATGAAAAAAAAAAAACATTCCATACAGTTTTGAGAGTATTCCTAGCATTAATGGAAACATTTTGATAACCTGCAGCTTTAGGAAGAGTCCTCCAACAGCCTTCTCCATGAGCTTTGATGTACTGTATGAGGCGGAGGTCCTCTTCTCGTGTCCAGGGACCTCTGTTGAGTCCAATCTTCTCACAGCAAGGTGCTCTACCCATATCTAGTCTCACACACAAACAATAATAACACCACCAGTGGAATAATAATGTATTAGATAGACAATTAAAGAAAGGAAAACAATTCCCTTATGGGCCTTTGCATGCTTTTTGTGCCCGGCAAATAAAGGAAAAAGGAGACGACAAACACTGCGCAGTTGCGCTTTCCTGATTGACATGAAAATAGTGTGCAGTGCCATTAAAAATAAATAAAGAAAGAAGCACAGGAAATGGGTCTCCCCTTGCAGTCCCCCCATAGTGAAGGCACAAGTCAAGCTTCTCTGCATTGAATGCACTATTACTGGATTTGTTTTTTTTGGGGGCACCATGATTCATCGCAGATAATGTGCCATGCTACAAGAGTGATTTGAGGAAGGGCCAAATTAAAGAGGGAGATATGTGAATGTTAGGGCGATGATGAAGGCCACATTCAAGGCAATCAGTCCAGCGTGGGTGTAGGACTATTGTCCATGGAGAGTGGACTAGACAATTAGTCACCCCCATTCTCTCCATTTTAAACTATCTTAATGCCCTCCATCTAGGGGATTCTAAATTTTATAAGAATAATTGTGAACATTATTAAGGTAAATTTAGGTCATTGTAAGTGAGACATTAGATTAGATTATTGTCTATTGGTGGTCAAGTCATTTGGTTGTAGTGGCGGCTACCGGGTTCAAACTCTTGTTGGGTCAAAGTGCTCACAAGTCTTGTGCCTTCATTGGGCCATTGTGCTCACGGGTTTGGGAGTTTGTTGTGGATTATTGTTCCCATTTCATAGGTCCGGTCAAAAGCGTTTACCCCTAATAATATGGGTGCATTACACCTTTTCAAAATAATAATAATAATAATTGCAAATCATAATATCAAAGTATTATGATTTTCAATTAATTAATAAATATGACCAAAGGTGCATTCTCGGGGTTGCATAGACGTTTCCTCATATTAGTGTATGAGATTTTTTAATCTAGATTGTTTTTGTAATTTATTTTGTAATGATGAAATTAACATAATTATGTCATTTTTCATTTAATTTTGTGTTTATTTTGGTGAAACGTCTTAATACAAAAATATATCAAGCCACATATTCTTATGCTTAGTTTGGTCAATGATTGGGTTCTCATCCATCTTTATATACCTCATTTTATATATATTTTTGTACAATCTTCATTTACTCATCATTGTTGCATCATTATTCACACTTACTTTCATATATGCACTCACTAAAAATAAAAAGTTTACCTTGATAAAAAAAAATGGAGGAACACAAACTAACTAGGTTAAATCTTACTAGCCTCTTAGATAAATATATAAAAACAAAGTGTCTTGTCTTACCTAAATATATATTTTTTAAATTAAACTAATTACATTCCCTTAGGAAATATTTTATGCATTATTTTACACATATGAATTGAATTAATTGAAATGAAAATATGGTATGGAAAGGAAATGCTCTTAAATAAATGAGAATTAATTGAGAGGGCATTCTTCGTTCGAAGGTTAGTGATTCAAATGTTAGACTTGAGGTAATGAATAGAAGTAGACTTTAGCATAATCAATATTTTGATAGAAAAACATCAATTCTAGAATGCTACTACAAAGATGGAAAAGACCATCCACTTGCATTCACATCCCTTACAACTATACACAATCTTCCATGTAGTTCTAATTTAAAGGAAATATAAGTGTGTTGCTTGAATTTAATTTTGAAAGAATCATCACCAAATAACTTGTGTATTAACTTGTGTATGGGACAAGGGGAATATTAGGAGCCTAGTGAAATGGTTGGACCCCTTTCAATGTCTTTTAACTTTCACAAGCAATTAGAGAAATTTTGCATGTCCACCCATCATAGCATGCTCTATACTAAGAATGTAAGTGAATATTATATAAAAAATAATAAATTATAACACTAGAAACAAAGGGGACTTCTATTATGTGTAGTAATTTATGAATGGAGAATGAAAGAAAGTGGAGTCGCCGAAATTACCAAAGAGAAGGAAAAAAAATATTTTTCAAAACTACAAAGATGAGCTAGAAAGATTTGAGATAATCAAAATTTATACAAAAGAAGAATTAGAAGGGGTTATTGCCTTTTTGATAAAGAAGAAGCAACAATAGGCATTGTCCTAAATGTTATTCAAAGAATAAATAATATTTGGAGAAAGAAAGAATGTAGAAGAAATAGTTTCTCTTTCTAAGAAAAGGGAAGATAAATAATTTAGAGATTTAAAATTTATTATTAAAAAATTACAATAAAATCTATTAGAGGCACTGATGTATAAACAAAACCAATATCCTATAGATACTAATCTAACAAAAATAGAGAAGAAACAATGTTAAAGAAATAAATTGTCTCAAATAAATTCTTATAAGACCATAAAGAGTTGACTACAAATTACCAAAGTTCTTGTGAGAAGCCATGATAAGAAAGAAATTTTACCTAGAAGATGTTAAACACCCAAGAGGATGATCAACAAACTAGAAGAGAGTATAGAAGAATTCATAAAGTAATGATCAAATCACTGTGAGTAAATATTATTCGAGCTCATAGCATTCATTGTAAAAATATAGGATCTGTAGGTTAGTATAAAAATGTATTCTTCAATAGACATTAAAATGTCTATTTGTGAAAACATCAATTAACAATAGGTCATTTGATTTTTCAATTTGAAGGATCAATTTAGCACTTTTACAAACCTTTTAAATGTTAAATATTCCTCCACAAATTGAAAGATGTCTCTATAATTGCAAGAGATTCCAAGCACGAATAAATCAATAAAAATATATAAAATATGCTAAGGACAAAGTCAAAGTAAATTTTGGCAATTGATGAAAAAAATAGGTAAAGAAAATATACTAACAACAACCTAAAAAATGCTAAGTGAATGGACAATAAAAGAGGTACAATAAATGAAGTAGAAATCATAAAAGGCACAATTTTTATCTCTACACTTGCCTCAAAATTACTATTTCAACCTTATGGTTCACTTTCTAGTGGCATCATATTGACCTAACTTTGAATTCGAAGGAACACAAGAATGAAACTGAAATTAAAAGAATTAAGTTCAAATTTTATGTTTCTCACCCCCTCTACTAGTCATAATGAGCCAACTTAACAAATTTCTATGTGGCATGTATTTCTATGTTATGGTATTTAAAGACATTTAATTTCCTATGGGAAAAATTAGAAAACACTTCAATTTCTAAGGAAAATAAAGATTTGGATCTACAAGCATCATCTAGTTCATTTGTATTTTTGTGTATGTTTTTAGTATTATTCATCACTATTAATTTGACCCACCAAAGGGCTTTGAATTAGGATAATTTATTTACTTATCAAGTTAGAAAACTCCTGAATAATATCTCAAAACCTCACTTTGACAATATCATATTCATCAAGGTAAAACAAAATAACATTTTCCTTGCAAAATCTATCAAATAATAATTGTATGGTATAGATCAATTTATCACATCGAATCAAGTTTGTATCACTCAAGATTGACCTTGTGGAACTCAAGGTTGAACCATAAATTTATGGAAGTCTATATAAAGTCTAAAACATTCATTAGATTGATTGCATTAATTCCACAATAATTTGCATACATTTGTTATAATTATCAAACCCCTCTTTTATATAAGTTAATTAATTTATCAATAATTTCTTTTATTTAGTTAGCTACATGGATTTATGTAAAATATACTTCATTTCCTTTTTTTTTTGAAATTAACACTTTCTTACACTCCCTAGGGTATATCCTTCTACACTAATATAAGAGGATAAATTTTTTTTAAATATTAAAATAACTTACACCAAAGAAACAACATAATAAAATTATTCATCGTAACACAATAGGGTATCTTGAGAAAACCCTTTCAATAATAAAACTAGCCTCCAAAATCTAAAATAATGTGTTTAAAATTATCAATAATATTAGTTATAATAATCCAAGTTTAGAATCATCATAGGAGATAACACCAACATTCAAATTTAGAGTATAATTCCAACTTAGCAATAGGTTTACAAAATATACCATATAAACTATATTGTAAGAAACTAATAAATAGAGAAATGAATATATGAAAAGTTACTAAAATAAAATTGCCAAAAAATAAGTTAATAGTACTCAAAAGTGGCACCTAAATCACCTAGTTAAATTCCAAGAACCAAATCCTAATAAAAGTCATAATATTTTTTCTTAATGCATGTCATCATTATCCTCCCAACTTGAGCACTCTAATTTATCTTATTCAAATCCTCCAAAGATTATTTATTACAATCATAGTGACATGTCATAGGTTGGAAAATTTCATGGTCAATATGTTCAACTCACTCATTTCAACTCTCTTACATGTCATAGGTGCTTTTACATTCCTAATGTGAGAGGCCATAACTTTTTATATGGGAACCTAATTGAGCCCAATTTTTAAAAATTGAAGAACTTAAAGAATTCTACATCACCATAACTCCATTTAGCTAGTTAAATCCTATTTCAAAAAAATTTAAGGTAAAAAATAACCTTTGTAGCCCAAAAAAATATTCAAATATTAGGATACAAGTTTAAGACACCTTTCCTAACATTATCCCAATTTTTGAACATCTTAAAATATCAAAGAGAATGCAAAAATTATCAACTATTTACTAAATTTTGAGAAGCTTGTAGAATTATGCCACCATCAAAACTTCTATATGCTAACTAGATTGTCCAAGCATCTATAATAGTCTCCAAAGTATCTGCCTTTGCTAGCAATACCCTACCATATTCCACCATTTCATGACAAATTATATTATACATTAATGTGTTTTATCTACACATGAAATATCAAATTCTTTTCCAAGCCAATGAAACTTTAACTATTACAATAAATTGTAATTACTCTCTAATTTATCTCAACATCTTAAGACAATATTGGAATCCAAATGGAATACTTATAGAAAATTATTCATTATTCACTTTTCCTTATTGTGGATAAAGTGAGTCACTTACTCATTTGACTCACTACATCATCAAATAAGTTAAACATGTAACTACCGGTAGACCTTTTTTATCAACATCCCATAAATGAATCCACATATCCATGTACTTCCATTAAGTTTTTTCCTCTATAACATAACCATGATCACAAATAAAATATTGAAATTCCCTACAATATTTGAAGATTCTCTTCACTTCAGCCCAAGGATTCCCATCCAACATTAGTCATGTAATGACTCAAGAATCACAATACATAGGCAATGATATGTTTAGTGTAAAATATAGTATACAAAAGACTCCAACCTACACAATAATAATCCACTAAACTCATCCCCACCTCTACATTTCTCTTAAGACACTACTTAACTAAAATATTTTTTCTAATTGATATAATGTAGACATAAAAATACCTAACATTAAAACCTTTGAATTAATCTTTTTATACCATATTTGAGGAGAATAATTTAACACATAGAGGGATTTCATCAAATAAAAAACTAATTTTTCCTTATATTTCTCAATGTATTTCTCTAGCTTTAACATCTAGATATCCTCTAAATAATCATTCAAGAAATATATCTTCACATCCATCTAATCAAGGTCAAGATCAAAAGAAACAACACAAGATAATGATGTCAACTTTGCAACAAGAGTGAACTTCACCAAAATATACTCACTCAACTTGGGAATAATCATAGATAACCAACTACAATTTATACTTTCTCAATGCTATTGTCAAATCCCAGTTTTATTTTAAACATCATTCTAACCAATAGAATTCCATCCTTTAGGAAACTAAACCAAATAGCACGTATATCTCTTCCTTAATGTGGCCATATTATAATACATGTCTAATTTTCATGACTCAAACCATCCATTTCCATCACCTCTTTAACTATTATAGGGTTGTAAGTGTTAGTCAATAAAGAAAATATACATCTAAGAACAATAAACTATACCTTTCTGGTTACCTATTCTACATACTAGACCCCATCAAGAGAAAATGTTGAGGTTATACTTCTTCTAAACTCTCTAAGATATTTGAACTATCCTCCTCATCTATTATAACCTAAATATTTAGTTTAGTATTAGGTGTGTCCTTCTTGATATTTAGTTGTAGCTACATAACTAGCTTCCCATCCTCCTTTTGTTTCTCAACTATATTGGATGGCTTAAAACCTAAAAATCACATTTTGATTATAGAGAATTTTTTTATTCATAGGATCCCAATGTTTGTATCCTTTCACACAAACACCATAATTGATATTTAGATATATTTCATATCCTTAATATCCATTTACTATATATCCCTAGGAACATGAGCATATGCCTCATAACTAAATACATGATGTTAAAGTGAGAGATTTTATATATCTAAACTTGCATGAGGGTTTCTCCATAATCAATAATGTAGGAGATTTGATGATATAACATGTAGCAATAGCCACTTCTAACAAGAAAAAACATATTTGAATCCAAACCCAATACACATTTTCTCTAAAATCTCCATCCATATATTACTCATGTGTTATGGAACTCTATTCTACTAAAGGTGTATGGAGCCTAGTGGATTCACATATAAATAAATAACTTATCATGTGCATGCATATTAGGAGGGTTTTACTATAAAAATGTGACCTGATATATTACTTCAATATTTGGGGGAAACACAATAATATAATTAATGTGATATAGGTAGATATTTTAAGATTGGGAAGCATTTATACAATGGATTTGATGTCTTTAAGTGGCATTCCAAATTATCTATAGATCACTTTCTATAACTTAATTAGATGAGATTACATTCATTGTGTTGGTCTTTCCCCTATCATAAAACTATCGTTTTTATACCACATACTCTTGAAATTTTTTAGAGCTTCATGATCTTCTACATGCCTACTTGGGCATGTGCACAATATATGGGACTCCAAAAAGTGGCCACCCCAATTTTTGGCCCCCTAGAGACCATAACATGAATGCATTCTAACATTCTTGCATTATGCTCTCTTGACATTAAAAAAAAACTAACCTCACAACTACATTTTTATTCCAACCCCTTAACTAAACCCATGGTCTGCAGCTATGTTTGGGTGTGTTGGCATTATGATATAGGCCTTTTATTGCCATTTGTCCACCTTTTATTGCCATTTGTCCACCAAATTGCTGCCAAAATGCTGCCACAACATCACTGAGATCTAAGAGGTAACATTTTTTTGTTTTTTATTGTAAAATGTTGATTAAATAGATATATTTAATTAATTATTTTATTGTATTTTATTTAATTTCCAAGATTTGATAATGTACCTCCAATTGATCAAAAACCTTCTAAAGACCACAACAAACCTCTCCTTTAATGCCTTGACATCCTCTAAGAATGCAAGAAAACATATTATTTCAAAACAAAAAATAAGAAGAGAGAACTTAAGGCATTAATTAGAAGGTTGAAAGATCTAATAGCAACAAACACCCATTGGCCCACCCTCACCAACTCACAAGAATCCATTGTCTCTCACATAGTATCCATGAGAAAAAAAATCAAAAGTTGGTTAAATAAGAGGGAAGAACTAAGACAATTTTATTTAAAAAATTATATTATTACTAGATTAAATATTTTTTTCTTAAAATTTGGCTTGTGTTCATTGTTGGTCAAATAAGAGGAAAGAACTAAGACAATTTTATTCAAAAAATTATCTTATGACTAGATTAAATATTTTTTCTTAAAAATCAAAAATCAATTTTATTCAAAAATCAAAAGTTGGTCAAATAAGAGGGAAGAACTAGGACAATTTTATTCAAAAAATTATCTTATGACCAGATTAAATATTTTTTCTTAAAACTTGACTTGCGTTCACTGTTCACTAATCCATGATCCAATCAACCCATGGTGCTTGTAGGTGGTTCCCTATCCATTGGTGCCACCACCAAGGGATACAAAATAATTTTTGGGATAGGTGGTGGATGGTTTATTTTCCCATCCTCCATGCAATAACAATGATGTACCACAATAATTTAAGATGAAGATCTATTGCAAGTTTTTTCTCAATCAAATATCTAATTACTTTGACATGTAAGATTTCCATGGTATAGGTGGGGGCACAATGTACCAAAAAATAGGCACTGAGACCCCTAGTTAGACCTGAGTTTGAGCATGTCATTATCCCTTCTATTATGAAGGAGAGTGTTGAGGCAGAGACTCTAGATTCCATTAATTTATTTATTCAGACCCTTATATAGCACACTAGGCATCTAGCATAGGGTGATGTAGTTGATTCTTCCAAGCCTCGACATCCATCTCACTTATGTGAAAACTAATGTCACTTTGTGTTTATGGGTATGAGGATGATTATGATGCATGTGGCCAAGACACATCTATAGTGGATCGAATGGTCATGATAGATATTTTGTTGAATGAAACATATGGCATGGATAGGTAAATTTCAACAAGTTTAAATTCAATTTCTCAAATTTTATTTTGAAATGTAAGATTAACTAAATCACTAGATTGATTATAATAAAATTTTAGAGTTAGAGGGTTTACCTTGTGTTTGGCATCCCTCCACCTCCCAATTGCATGATGATATTGATTCCATAGGTATGTAACTAGTAAAGAAATAATAAAAATGCTACATGTGAATAGTTTAACATTATATGAATTTCAATCTTATAACTCTCAATGGATGTTGAATAAGTTAATGTTGGGCCTTAAACATCAACACCTACAAGTCAAGGTGGTCCTCGATCTTTTACTAAGGTGATCTTATCTATTTTTAATCATTAATAGTTTATAAAATAATGTTAGGTATATTTTGGAAAATTGAATAAAATTGTTTCATTTTCAAATGTTGAAACCAATTGATACTCCTCCTAGTATTCATACCACAATGTAGCATGGTGTTGCCACAACAATATCATCTTTGATTGTTTTCATAGAGGTATGAGCCAAATTAGAAAATTTCAAATTATATTTTATGTTTAAATATCTATTAATGAAAATTTTAATGATATTCATGTGTAGTTTAATTTTTATCTTGATGCTTTTCATGCAAAGCTTCACAACTCTAGCTCTTGAACATGCCCTTGTTATGGAAAAAGAGAGGAAAAAAAGGGTTTAGAGTGATTATGAGTATGTCTTAAATGATTAAATTTTTATGTCATTCTATAATTTAATTTTATATATTAATGTGTATACTTTTTATTGTATCAAGTTTAGGTCCATAATAATTTAGAGAGGAGGTTGAGTCAGTGGATTTGAAAGCAACCATAATTGTATGCCTCTCCACATCTAATCACAAATCAAAGGCATCTCATGATCTCTTCTCTTCCCCTAGAGGGAAGTGATTACATTAGGGCCCTTTGTTGTATACCTATATGGTAGTTTTGTAGATATATTTTTGTATTACTGATACATGGAATTATATGCATATATAGATTTCTTGTACATTTATTGTACTTTTAGTGACATGTGTAACATCGCATGCCTATATATTTTTGGTTAAGAAAAATCTATTGTATGCTACTTATTTTCTATATGAGATTAAGAAGAAAATTGTTTTATATTTCCTTTCCTTTGGTATCAAAGAATGACCAATGTGTTTGATCAATGAGAAGAGAAACACCTATTTTAATATTAATGATTTTTTTGATAGGAATTTTTTTAGTTAATCTTATTTCATATAGTTATGGTATGCATTTCTAGAATGGAGGTGGAGAGAAACCAATATATGAAACTACTAAAATAAAACTACCAAACCATAGGTTAATAGTACTCAAAAGTGGTGCCCAAATCACCTAGTTAAATTCCAAGAACCAAATCCAAATAAAAGTCATAATATTTTGTCATTTAACATGTCATCATTATCCTCCCAACTTGGGCACTCTAATGTATCTTATTAAAATCCTCCAAAGATTATTTATTACAATCATAATGGCATGTCATAGGTTGGTAAATTTTCATAGTCAATATGTGTAACTCACTCTTACAACTCTCTTACATGTCATAGATTCTTTTATTTTCCTAATATGAGAGGTCATATCTTTTTATATGGGAACCTAATTAAGCCCATTTTTAAAAAATTAAAGATCTCAAATAGTTATACATCGCAATAACCCCATTTAGCTAGTTAAATCCTATTTCAATCATTTTTAAGGTAAAAAAATAACCTCTATAGCCCAAAAATTATATTCAAATATTATGATGTGAAATGATGAAAAATAGGGTTCACCAAATATGGAACAAATATATGGGAATGATGGACCTATTTTACACTATTTCATTAGGAAATGAGATCCCCACAAAGAATTGACTTACAACCCTTAGGTGAGTCAACTCAATGTGGGAATCTGTTGATTTCCTTATGATTGAGGACAAGGGTATCAACCTGAATAACACTTTTGGGAGAAAAAATAAAGAATAGAAATCAACTCAATTATGCCCATTAAAACTTGAATAATCAATTTAAAGCATAATACAAATAGAAACAAACAAGTTCCAGTAGATCTAGAAATGGAAAAGTGATGTGTACCTATCACCAAAATGTAGATTTGGGAGGCTATCTGGGACTCATTCAGCCATAGGAAAATGGGTCTTTGTGTAGAGGTTTGACTTAGCTCTCGAGATCCTCTAGTGTCAATTAGTAACTTCTATTTGATTTGGGTTTCAATGTTAGAAAGTCGGAAATGAGGTTTGTAGGTGAGATTTTGTGAATTGACAACAATGTTGACAACTTTTTGCAACTTTGAAAACTTTTCCAATTTTACTCTTCAAGATATCTCCAGTCTGTCTTCAACCTAATATCTGCAACACAAACACAAGAGGTAAAAATTGTTTGTTTTTGGTGAAGGGGGTTTGGCTTGGTCAAACCCCATTTGGGTAATTAAACCTTGAATTGAAATAATGAAACATGAAAGGAATGATGAATGAATAATGCTATGTTGCAACTCACCAAACCCTTGAATGGACATTTGGAAGACTGAAATATTGATCTTGATCTTGCATGAAATGGCTTCAATGGATGTCGATCTTGATACTTGAAATATGACTTGAATGCTTGACTTGGATCTTTGAAACCTGCATCATAATGTTAGCTCCAAAAACATGCATGATTGCAAAAGACTTTGACATGATTTTTGAGATCTTGGATGCTGCAATAAATCACTGATAAATATGCTCTTGAATGAGCCCTTGATCATAATCTTTTCTCTCATGAATTTTCTAGCTTGCTTCTTGATTCTTAGGATTTGAATGATAAAATAGCCTTGTATTTATAGGTATCTATCCTTAATTTGTCAAAAAATAAACATCACAAGCTGACATTGAAATTTGAATTTGGGGACATCAAAATACCACCAAAAACATATTTTAAATTTAGGTTCAAAGGCCTAGGGAGGACCCATTCACCCACAAGTGAATGGGTCTCAAGTCCCTATTCTTGGAACATACATTGCTCAAGGTAAAGTATGTGTTGGCATTAATTGTTGTCAGATTTCCCCTTTGGAAAATGTAATTTATTAGGATTTATATGTATTATAGGGCTTATTAAGGCATGATTAAGTCCAATTTACTTTAGGGGACCCAATAAAAGTTTGAAAATGTAAAGAGTGCATTTTTCTACACTAATTTAGCCCCCGCTTTAGTGAGAGGATGACCTTGCGTTAAAACTCACACTAAAGTAGACAATCAAGAGAGTTCTAATTGTACAACTATTGGAAAGATGAGACAACAAAGGTCAAGGAGGATGATCAAGCCCCCAAGATCTAAGATCTCATGGTGGACCAACAAAGGCACAAGGATACATATACCTTTGTTAAATATGCAGCAGCAAGGCAAGATACTTAATCATACAATGTCAAAGACTTAAAGAAAGAAAGAAAAAGAAAAAGGGGTGGATCAAGCCTCAATTGTTTGTCCAACTTGATGTAGATCAAGCCTTAGCTTTTTGTCCAAAAATTTTATAGGTGGAAACCCATTTTCCACTATGCAAACAACATGTGCTCACACGAGCTAGTGAAATCCACTATCCACTAGGTGAGCCACAAAAAGGTGGCTGATGGGAAAGTCATGCCAGGTCTATAGGCTCCCATATACTAACCATACCAAAGTTATACCCCCTAATAAATTTGATAAGGAACCACACAATATGAACTTTGAGCTTCATAAGGCTAGCAAGATGCATTATGCTAGACACTCATGAACAAACATGGCTCTACTAGCAATCAAGGTGTGTTGTGCTTGGTGGCCATTAAAACATAAAGACTCCACTAGCAAGCAAGTTGTGTTGTGCTTGGTGGACTTGATACATGCAATAAGATATTCAAAGGGGTTTTGCTTAGTTCATAAAGGTCTCATCTTGGGGAACATCATGCCTAATGTCTTTGAGAGAGGACTAGTCAAGGATAAAAGATTCACATCTTAGGGAATGCCATCTATAGCATCACCACTAAGAGGAATGGCATATGCCAAGAAAGGTCGCAATCTTGAAGGACATCAAACCCGATGTCACCAAGAAGAAGACATATCGTATGAAGTAATAAGATGACACGAAGAAAAATAATTTATAATAAAAAATTTCAAAATGATAATGCCAATGTATTTTCCCGCTTTAAATAGATTTCTAAACACCATGCTATTTGCAATTAATTTATAGTAGAAAAATGACAAATGCTAAAAAATTATAAGGAAGATGTGAGAGATTATTTGGAAAACCCTATGTCAAGAATACGTTTCTAAATGAAGCTACATCATGAAAAGGGGTTTCCCCCAAATGAAATCCAAAACACATTTGGGATCCACAAATTTAGGGTTACTGTATGTCTTTCCTACAATGTTATTATAGAGCTCAAAAATGTCATCATTCCCCAAATACTCATAGAACTGGAAGAATGACACATAGAGAGGAAAAAAAAAGAAAAGATTTTGGGTCAACATGGAAGAGACCTAAATGTCTCAATGCCTTGCATCATCCCCAAAAGGAAAACACAGGACAAGAGAAAAGATAAAGGTTTCTGATATATAGAAGAATGTAGGTACAAATAAAGGAATGAACATAAAGAAATGTCAAATAGAATGGTATAGGGGATCACATTACGCACATGCAATCACATGAAAAGAACACAAAAAGAATACAAAGAAAATACTAGTAAATCACATGTGAGTCAACCTATAGCGGGTCATCCACATCCCAATCTTGTCCATCATACACAAAAGGCAGATAACTAGCTAGTGGGACAATGCCAAGTGTTGTACTAGGAATATCACCAAGATCAACACATGGTGAGTCACTCCTTTTAGGAGGATCATCAGGGTTGTTATTATCTAAGCTCATGAAAGAGGAAAATAATAAATTCAGCTAATTATGCACTTCCTCATCAATCTTAGCAGTATCATCATCACCATCCAAGTTAATCACAATAGGAGTTCTTATGGTAATATCCATGGAAGGTACTTGTTCTTGTTGTGGTCAAGATATAGAATTTTCTTGTTGCAGTGAAGGTGGAGAATCATCATGCATTTCTTGAGTTGTTTTTTGATCTTGAGGTGTTGATTCATCTTTTTCTTTTAATTGATGAGCAATAGCACGATGTCTATGCCTATGCTCTCTAGCATTTTGGTTTATTTTTATATAGTTTTCAAGTTGTGATTGTGTAGGATCGGGTTTATCAATCATAGGTTCATTTTCTTCTCGCAAGGGAGGAATGGAAGGAACCATGGAAGGTTGTTCAACCAATTTCTCTTTAATTTTATAAACTTATTTTATCTTGGGAGGAACAATAGGACTTATTTGGTTATCTCTTTATCTCTTACAAGAAATGGGTGAAGTATTTGCTATGGTTTGGTCTTGGTTACTTGGAAGGCATCTTGGTTCAGTCATGGCCTCATCAATGATGTGAGGCTCAATCATGCGTTGAGGAATATTGCTAAGGGATATTTTTTCTATACGCTTTGCCTTAAACTTTTGATAATATTTGGAAAAGAAGTCCTCATGGGGCCTAATAGGTTCCATAGGTTTGGACCAAAAGAAATCCAACAAGAAATTTCCATGGGAACACATAAGATTAAAGCCACTATGATGTGCATTAAAGATTTGATTGTTAAAGGGAAACTTCAAGCATTTGTGAATGACCAACAGGACGAATTTCATGGAGTGAAGCCATGGATAGCTTGACTTCACATGAAATTGATATAACATCAGGATGATGGAGAATGAGACATTAAATTTTTTTGGTCCAACTTGTAAAGAAAGAGTTATCAAACCTATCATGGGGCAAACAAAAGCATTATGTGTTTTGATCCATGCTTTTGGTTGTTCATAAGTATCCTACTAAAGTTCATTCACAAACAAGAATTATTTAGTTATCACATTCTCTACATAGACGTGATCAATTAGTATCCCATTAGTAGGCTTGTCATTGATTCTTCTAGCAATGTAAAGAGGACCATCGGGTGCATGTTTAATTATATCATTTTGTGAGAAAGCAATGTCAAGGGACATATTGGTTTGTCCTTATGAGGTTGAACTTCAATGAGTCCAATCATACTATCCATAGGATTTTCCTTATTATCATTCAAGTTGTCATTATTCGTGTTAACATTCATCACATCATTCTTGGTTTCACTAGCTTTGACAAAGGAGATGTTATGATTTGGCATAGGATTGGTAAATATTTACAATTTTTGGTTGGGAGGGGAAACAAAATTATTACCTTGATCATTAACACCACCAATTTGAATATGATTAGAATCAATGAGGTCTTGCACAATATTTTTAAGACCCTTAGAATGTTTTGTATCATGTCCATTTTGTTGATGATAATGGAAAAAGGCATTTTGTTTAAAGTTTGGAGGTAAAGGTTTAGAAGGATCAGGAGCTCTAACAAGAGGTAAGGAAATTAAGTTCTTGTTTAAGAGCTGCAACATGATGGAATGAAGGGTATCAGGTAGAGAGGTAAATTGCCTACTCCTCTCCCCAAATGTATATGGATTTTTTGTCTTTATACCAGCCACTTGGGAGTCAAAATGTTGAGTTGATTGAGGAGCATTGAGTTGTATAAATCCCTTATTTGGTTTCTTTAATGATTGGAAGTTGGTTTGAGGCATGGATTCAAATTTTTCAAGATAGATAGAGGGAGTTTTCACTTCATGACTACTAACCAAATTTTGGTAATCACGAAGGGTTGTACACAAGTGTATGAAGGAGGGAAATGTAATCATCCCAATCTTATCTTGAAGCTTATGTTGCAAATTTTCAATGAACATTCATTATATATCAAAATCAGGGATCCTAATGTTGATTTCTGAGTAAAGAAATTAATAATGTGAGATAAAGTTTGTGATCTGTTCATCATCCTTTTTCTTATATTTCATTAAATCTGCTAAAGTAATCTTAGGACCCATGTGTATTTGGAAATCATTGAGAAAGGCATCAATAAGTTTTTATTGGAGGTAAAAAATGGGCTTTGAAGGGGCTCAGAACCCTTTACATCAAAAAGCAACTGATAAAAAAAGATAACATAAAGCAACAATCAACCCAATGACAACCAACCAGCAACATCAATAAGTTCATTGAATGAACATATTGAATTATTCGGTAAGGAACAAAACCATTCCAAAGCAATGTATTTCAAGGATCTAGGGAAGATTTTAGCCAAGAGTTTATCCTTAAAAATGAAGTCACTACATAAGGTTGTGTATGTAGAAACATGGCTAATAGGGTCTCCTTTTCCACCATATTTCTCAAATCTAGGAATCTCTATGCCTTGTGGGATTTTTGTTCTCAATATCTCCAAGGATAATGGGTTTCTTTTGACATATTTTGAGGGTTGGCTATTTTTTATTTTGATTCAATGTAGCAATTTTTTATTGGAGGGATGAAACACTTTGTAATATTTGGTTAAGGACAGAATCATTTTTTGTGGATTGAGATGGAGATGTATATGTATTTGGAGGACAAGTGAATTGTAAATTTGTGAGGGGAGATGGGTTAGGAGATATAAGATTTGATTGCACAAAGCTAAAGGGATTCTCATTGGAAATACCTAAGGTAGTATTGACATTGTTAGTGGGTTGTATGGTTGTAGTAATAGTTGGATTAATGTATGTCAGAATAGAGGTAATGATTGTAGGAGGAGGAATTGGATATCCACCTTGACTTTGAGTATATCCCAAAGTTTGAGAACAACTAGCTACAGTAGGAACATGTTTATTAATGATATGGGATAGGCTACACACAATTTCCATTCCTCGTTCATTATCAATCATTCTCCTCATGTTATCTATGATAGGAATTACCAACATGACAGGAATTGTGGTACCACCAATGTATTTAGAACTCACAAAGTTTTACGGTTTTTCTAATTCTTCAACTATTTGTCTTAGTTCTTCAATTCTTCATCCATTTGTCTTAATTCTTCAATTCTTCATCCACTTGTCTTAGTTCTTCAATTCTTCATCCACTTGTCTTAGTTCTTCTTGAGGGACATTAGCAACCATTGATTCAACATTAGTAACATTGGTTGTTGGTAAGGAGTTCATAGGAAATGAGGTGTCAAGGGTATAGTCCATGATGGGTTGACTTGTGTTAACACTATGAGTGAAAGAGCTAGAGAATTCAAGATCCACAACAGATGTGCTAGCATAGGATGGTATGAGTCTAGAGCTACATCTCACTAGAGTATTGGAAATAGGACACCAAGTTTTAAATCTCATACAAGTTTCACCAAACTTAAGGTGCACCCAAAATGGAGAATAGGCAAGGAACAATCAACAATAGGAAGTGCATTGCAAGGAGATAACAATTTCTAGATTTTAAACAAGATAATTTTTTGATTATACTATGCAAAGACCTAAGTAAGAAACAAGATTCAATTTATTTATCTACTGCAAAGGATAAGTATATTGTAGCAATATCTTGTTGCACACAAGTGTTGTGGATGAGGAAAACATTGAAGGATATCAGAGTGGTGTATGATGAGCCTATTTCTATCTTTTGTAAAAATACAAGTGCAATAAACATTTCAAAGAACCTAGTGATGCATTCCAGGACAAAACATATTTCAATCATATATCACTTTCTGAGAGAGAAGATTGTGGAGAATGAAGTGAAGCTTGAATATGTACCTACAAAGGATTAAATAGATGAAATATTCACTAAGCCTCTTCCTAAGGATACTTTTGAGTATCTCCAGGAGAACTTGGGGATCATTGCCCCTCCTTCCTTGAACTAGATGCATATGGATATGTATCAATCTAGTGGATCTTGTGATCTATTCTTTATTTTGGACTAATGTTGGTGGCTACCTCTCAAGGAGAGTAGGTAGTGGCATTGTTTTATTATGGAGTGAGTGTTGTCATTATGAAAAGGTATCTAATTTGGTACAATTTTGTGTGTGCTCCTAAGGGGGGGTATTTAGAGTACTAAAAGTATATTGCAGAATAGTGGTGAACAATTTGTCTAATAAGGGGGACAGTAGCAAGTATCTTGGTTCAATGTCAAAGGGAGAGAACAATGGAAAATATTTTATCATTTGTCATTGATTTCAAAGGGAGAGAGAGAATCATGTGAAAAGTACAAGGTATTAGGGGGAGAAATTTGTGTATGTTGTCTAATCATTGTTGTCAAAGGGAGAGTGAAGCATGTGAAAAAGAATAAGTTGAAAGGGGGAGATTAAAATGTTGTGTAAGTTGTATAATCAATAAAAAAAGAAAAGAGAGTTATCTTTGATGGCTTTCCACATCTTGTGTTTCCATTAATGACAAATGGGGGGATTGTTGCAAGTATGAAGGTGTTGTCATTGATGTTAACTGTGTTGAGAGAGATTGTTGCAAAGGTGCATTCTGGTTTTGCTTCACATTTCGTCTAGGTTGAAGATATGCTTGTGCAGTGGATATCTTGGTTATAGGAATTCAAAGATGTTATATTCAGAATTTTTGGTGATGGATCATTCTACAAAAGAATTTTTGTTCACCAATGTGTGAATTATGCATTACAGAGGTGTTTGGGAGAAATGTCTTTGCTTCATGTTTCTCCATAGTTGTGTTTCAGAACTTGCAGTTTTGAGGGAGAGTTGAATTGTTGGTCTCTTTCCTATGTCGAGGATTCATGGTTTGGTGTTTTGGAAGATGGTATTCTGAGTTACAATGTGTGGCAGTGTTGTCTAGATGTACTGGGCTTGTACATTCTTCAGGTAAAATTTGTTGTGAAGGGTTTTGTTAGTTTTCAGGATGTTTTTGAATCATGTTCAAGTGAAGTTTGTTGTCCAGGAGTTCTGGATTGATCAAAGGGAGTGTGTATTTAAAATTTTAATGGTGTTTGCATGGGTAATAGTTGACTTGGTGTTTACACTACATGTGAATCATCTTTGAAGTTTGTGGAAGCATTTTGAGGCATGTTAGGACATATTTGGGTCCTAGCTAAGGATTTGAATGGTCTACCTTCATTCCTATCCATCGCGAGAATGTTTTGGCACTAACATCATTTGAATTTGCACATTTGAGGTGCATTGTTGACCTTGGAGAAGGTTTCAAGGTTGATGACGATATAAGAATGAGTTGAATTGTTGAAGGAGGTGAAGATAGATGTAAGACAAATGTGAGTGCGAAGTATGTGATGCAAGTGATGAAAAATTAAGCAAAGAAATGTAAAATTTCAAGTGTTGGATTACCAAATGTAGTGATTAGAAGGTGTTTGCAATAATTCAAATAGACTGTGAAGGTATTGGAGATATTGTGGTGGAATACATGTTGCATTGAGATCATGTTCTCTATATAACATTTCTTCCCTATCTTCTTTTTGTATTTTGGTAGTGAGCCTTGGTTGTGAGCCTTTCTAGACAATGTGTCATATTTTAGCAGTAAAACTTTGTACCAATTTTGTTATTACTTATATTGTGAGCTAATCCTCACCATTTTTTTCCCTTCTTGGGTTTTCCACATAAATCTAGTGTTCTCTTGTGTGTGGTGTTGAGTTTTTTAAGTTTCTATTATATGCTTTTCATGTTAAAACTTCATAACAAATTAAGATTTAATGAACACTTGTGGATCTAAATGTTAATGATGGTTTTGGTATTATGATAAGGTACAAATGATTCACCCCCTCCTCTTAGTTGTCTTGTTCATTCAACAAAATAGACTTTTGGACTTGATCCAAAAGTCTATTCGAGACTCAAAATTCTCAAAGGGAAAAAATGAAGAAAGGAAAGAGGAAAAAAAGAAAGAAGTTAGGAAATTGGAATGGACTTGGACCTTAGTCCAAAAGTTTGATAGAGAGCCACATTTTTGAAAGGATCGAAAAGGAAAAAGAAGAAAGGGAAAATAGGGATTTAGAATGGATTTTTTCCCTAGTCCAAATGTTTGTTTGGGACCCGAATCCTCAAGAGGACTCTAAGAAGAAAAGGAAGAAAAAGGAGATAGCCATCTTTGGACATTTTTTCAAAATGGATTTTTCATATAGTTTGTAAAGGGGGTAATGCAACTACCAGAGGCCTTCTTGAGCATGATAACTCATATAGGATCTCTCAAATCAGTTATAATTGATGGTTCATGCAAGAAAAAGAGGGGTGGCACAAAGTGAACATTTTGGAAACTTTTGTGGGATAAATTTTTGCTAATCATATTTTCTTAGGGCCTTATCAATCCATTGGGCATGGAGTCATAAGGGTAACTACAACTATCTTTTCTTAGAAAACAAAACATGTGTAGGCCTACACTTGGAGGAAAACAAAGGGCACCTAAGAACATGCATTCCCTTAAGGAGTTAGTGTAGGGTGTGCAAACACACTTCTTGGAAAGCATAAACAACTAAACTAATATTTACATGGAACTACTCAAAAATTTAAACTATAAAAAATTACTTTGTCAAAGATAAGCCTTCTAAAAGAGTTGATCTCTTTTAGGCCATAGTTTGATTCTTCATCCAGCTGCAACCATTGAAAACAATTGCTTGTATGCAAGCGGTTGCACACACTATATGCATGGTGAAGAATCAATTCACTATAAACCTTGTCATTGTAGGGGATCTATATAATGCAAGTGTCAAATTCATCTAGCAATGGTGCCTTAGGAAAACATACAATAGTAGAGGTGATTTTTTTTGAAAACAGGTCAACATCTAGGATCAAACCTTCTATAGAGGAGGGAAAACCATCCTTACACAAGGGTGAGTTTTTGTCATAGCTAGTGACCTTCTTGTGGCATGAACTAAAACCAAAAGAGAAAGTTTCCAACTCACACAATGATGAAAAATATGCCAAGCTTGTTTGTTGTTCTACACTGGGAAGACCTTCCTCATGCACTTTAAATGAAAATCTTTGAGGCTTTGGCATATCTTTAATTTGAGAAACAAGAACATTAATCTCTTGAAATATGTGTGGTTTCTCAATGGTGGTATTTTTGGTATTTTGGTCCCATGTGAAACACTCTAGCTCAAGAACCTTATCTCCAATGCCAAAGATTACATCTTCATCTTGAATGAAGATCACATATTCAACATTGTTACATTTAGGGATAGAAAAGAACCAACATACATCATAATTACAAGCATTGATACACACCTCATCAATGCATACCTTGGGTTTGTGAGACATTTCAAGTGAAGAACTAAATTCTTCAAGTTGTCTCTCTATGTTTATTTCTTCTTCTTGGCAACTAGTTGCAACAAAATCAAACTCTTGGCATGATGTGACCACTACACTCTCTACTACCACAATCTCACATATATGTTGCTTGCAATTTTCCTCCTCAAGGGATGATGGTCTAATATCCAAGTTTGAACAAAATGCCTCTAAATTATCCCAAAAGATGTCCTTTTCAAACCTTGCTTTATTTTTATGTATAAGATGGATGGTTTTCACTTCATAGTAGCTCTCCTTCCTATTTTGCAAGACAAGGTTGACTACAACAAACTTGGGTCTATATCCTAATTTTTCCACCATGTCCATTACTACCACAAAATTTCTCCCTAGGATCTCACCTTCCACAAAACTATAGACCTCATTCCCCCACATCAGAGGGTAAGAAGACCCGTTGCTTCAAATCATTGGATTCATCCTCACTTTGGCTCATCAAGTTGGACTCTTTTTTTTCTAAGGCTTATACTAATGTAGGCATGGGTCATCTCTCCTCATTATCAATGAAACAAGGGAGATCATCAAAAGAGAGGGCAATTACTCCTCTTTATCATCTTCCTCACTTGTCCAGTGTCTTGTTGCTATGATTGGTCATCTTCAACTTTTTCTTCCAGTAGGTTAAAACACTCATTTCCTAGAGCATATGAAGGCTCAAAAACAACTGCCTTGCTCTCAACCCATAACATCTCACTCCTTTTCTCTTTTGTCCAGCTGTCATCTCCCATCAAACTCAATATCCACCATTGATTTTCATACAATCTTGGAGACTCCATTTCCAACCAATCTCCATCAACCACTTGCCAATCTATCCTTCCTTTAGAGGTCTCATTTAATTTGATCCTTTGATCTTCTCATTGCATCCTATCCCTCCATTGGACTCTCCAAAAAAATATAAATTAGAGGTCCCTCAAGCTATTTACAACTATTGGTGTAAATAGGTAATTTTTGTAACTAGTTATTAGTGGGGTCCTATTTACATGTTAAGTGCACTTCGCTCCTAGGCACATTTCATTTATTTACATAAGATTTTATCTTTTTAACTTATATTAAATATTAGAATCCTAGGTCATTTAATGATGGCTCATGTTATTTAATAATCACACCATTCATTTAATGTTTAGCATTTGGTACTTCATCACACCTTGTCTATATAAACAAGGTCATTATACACTCTTGTATGGTACCTCATCATCATATTTGATAGATATTAATATCAAGCAAGCTCATTTCTTGCATACTCTCTTGTAGAAGGGTTTCATTATTTTTGTAGGTGGTCTTGGGATAGAGCTAATTTTCAACTCCTTCATGGTATCATAGCATAGCCTTACAAATTCCTTCTTATATTTAAGGGTAGAGCTATTTTCGATGAGATATTTTGGTGAATTTTAGTAAGGTTGAGTATGCTCTTCACTTGCACCCAATGGTGATTTGGGAATAAGAAAATATTGAAAAAAAAAAATTGAGGGTTCCCCTTTATGAGTTTTCATTGCACGTTAATTTTGGCTCTTTTTGGATGTAATATTCAAAGTTCACCATTAACTCTAGGGCATATAAGAAAGTCAATATTGGCTTTCATTTCATCAAAATATGACATATTTTTCTAGATCTACAAAGGTTTCAAGTTGGGAGGTGGTTTCCAAATCTAGAAGGTAGATGATTTTTTAGAGCAATTTCAGTCAAAATAGACCTTGCCACTACATCTAGAACGCTCAAAAAACACCATTTTCATATGAAATACTTCATATTTTGATGAAAATTTATTTTTGGCATTTTTTAAAAAATTAGGTGACTATCTTAAATTTGACGATCAAATGACCATCACGGAAGATTGTGTTAAATTTGACAATTAAAAGGATGTCATACTAGCACTTAGCCTAGTTTTCTAGCTTCCAGTCACATGGGGACCACCCACCAACTCTTTAGGAGCTTAATTTTGGCCCCTCAAGCCTTAAGTGGGCAGTTTTTTAAAATCACCATAACTTTTGACTCAAGTATCAAATTTTTGAAAACAAGATATCATTGGAAAGATGGTTCCAAACACTTTCTAGTGGTGCATATATTATTATCAAGTTTTACTCTTGGAATATTTTATTTTTGTTTGTAGTCAGATCTTCCATTTCAACCTCTGAGCTCATAATTGTGTTCTTGGATCTTTATTTTTCGTGATTTTTGTAGCATTGAAAGGGTATTGAGGAGCTCCATCATTTTGCACATGCATTTTTCTAATTTTAGACCCAAGTATCATTTATTCATATTTTGACATATTTGCATTGTGGTTACTTGGACATCTTGACTCTTGGAGAGGTTTTTTTTTTTGGGAAGGATTCATGTGCATTATACATCATGTTTGGGGGTTTGTAATTGTTGTTGAAGGTTTCTTTCTTTGTAATTTTGGAGATTTATCATAGTTCATTATGGGGTTTTCATTTCATCCATCTCTAATTATGTTGTAAAGGGGAAACTATAAACAATGGAGAGATGACATCATAAAACATCTCAATTGGATTAATTTGTTGTCACATTTGTATGATCTTGTTCTCACTCATCGTACTAATGGTAAGAAATTTTCCTAGAATTGCAAAAGGGATTGTGTCTTAGGAGTGATTTCTATGCATGTTGATGATGACATTTTGAATGTTATTGTTCATTTTGAGTTTCCTCATACTCTTTGGAATAAAATTTGGGAGATATATGGAGATCCTAATACTCAACCATTCCTAGATGATCTTGTTTTAGATAGTCTTGTGCCTCTTAATTCTTTTAGAATGGATACCCTATGATTATGATACTATTCAAGAGTTTGAGGATTTTGAGTACTTTGAATCTTCATATGAGGATGATAAGGTTTCTTCAAATTCTCCTTCTTCTCCTTCAAAGGCAATTATTGCTCTTTCACCTTTATTGATTCCTTGTGCAAAGTAATTGATTGAGGCTCTCATTATTCTTGTTCAACAATACCATTCATCTTCTATTGGTGATTCATTGAGAACTTCTAGTGATTCATTCCAATAGGTATCTCATTCTCTTCTTGATTGGGATTCCTATTTATCAAACATTACATATTTGTTTCTAGAATCTCACATTTCATATTTGGAAGACATATTTGAGGGTTATTTCTCCTCTGATGACATTCATTACACTACTATTTTCAAAGCATCATTTTCTTTGGACATTATTCAAAATCAATTTTTGCATAGTCCTATTTTGTCACCTTATTTATTGATTGGGAATGTACCTTATTTGATTGTGGTATCTTCATCTACTTTCTACAAGGAGACAAGTGAGAATATTTTAGAGACATCATCATACAACGCCATGCTTCTTTATTTCAATTCTTATCTAGAATTAGACACATTCCTATAAATTTATACTTCATTTTATTTTTTCCAAAAGGTGGACAAGTTGTTTGTCCATATTGGATCATGTTTTGTCTTCGGGCACTTACCATTTTTGCAAGAGATTATACATTATGGGGGGCTACATATTCTCTCTCTTTCCCTCTTACAGGGGGTTATCGATTGTATATTCATGATAGATGTAGTCCTTGGGGGTGTCATTGAGTCATCCATACATCATCATTATTTATATCTTTTCTCTCTTTTGGAAAGGGTTTTTTCTCGTGTGGTTTCTCTCTTCTCAATTTGTGAGAGATTGCACTTACATTTGTACATGGGTACCTAAAATGGCCTCATAGTTGGGACCCATCTTTGAATCATTTCCATAATAATATTCTCCCTAAGTTGCACTTAAGGGGATGTGTTGGTGTAAATAGGCAATTTTCCTAACTACTTATTAGTGGGGTCCTGCTTACATGTTAAGTCCACTTAGGTCCTAGGCATATTTAAGTTTTTTAGATAAGATTTTATCTTTTTATCTTTTATTAAATATTAGTCCTAGGTCATTTAATGGTGGCTCATGTCATTTAATAATGACACCAGTCATTTAATACTTTGACATTTGATACTTCATCACACCTTATCTATATAAGTGAGGTCATTGTACACTTTGTATGATACCTCATCATCATATTTGATAGATCTTAATATCAAGAAAGCTCATTTCTTGCATACTCTCTTGTAGAAGGTTTATATTGTTTTTATAGGTGGTCCTGGGATAGAGCTAATTTTCAGCTCCTACAACAACAAACTTTTGATTGCACTATTATGTTGTTAAATTGAGAACTAACATCAATTATCAATTTGGGAAAATCCACTTTAATTAGTGCAACTTGGAGATTTAATAGAGGCATTATTGTATAGTTATGTTATTTATGAATCTCTTATATGTCTAATCTTGAGTATTTATTTTTTTATTGTGATTATGTAATTTATCTTGTTTAGGTTGCTCATTTGTAGCATTTTCAATTCGACACATTTTTTGTATGCCCAATGGGATCCACATTCATTTTTACTAATCAATTTCATCTATTTTGAGTGTTTTGTGCTCACATGTTATAGTTTGGTATTTTCATTTGGCATGCTCCAAACACAACACTAACTTTTTTGATAGTGAACTTATTGCCTAGGCCATCAAACTACTAAAATGTACTTACATTATTTGTCTATGTAGGATTAACCATCCTTGTTCCAAGAATTAAGTATTTAAGTAACTTCATATTAATTTGATGAATGCATCTAGATAAAGATGGTTTCATAGTACATCAGGAATATACTAGTTTGCATTTAAAAAATACATTCTCATCATTTCTCCTAACATTTTATCTTTCTTTTGTGATAGAAATCAATTTTGCGGGGTAAATATTGTCAAAATCAACATTCACCCTTTATACCACAATAGAAACTAGATTAAACTTGTATTTAATAACTAATTGAAAGCTATTTTGTGCAAGGATCCTATTTCTACATATCTATTCTTGGTTCAATAGTTCTATCCTTTATGTAGCAATTATGGGATAGGTATATTTTCAACATTTTAAAAAATTGACATGTTGGTAAATAGATTTGTCACTGCAGATTGTATTGTGGTCGCTCAATGGGAAATGAAAAATATTATAATAGTTAGATAAGTTGTTAAAATACTAATGACTTTCATGTATGTTTGAGAGGGACAACTCCCTCGTATGATGAGGTTTTTATATTTTTTTTGTTTTTAATCAAAAGTGCATAAAGGAGAAAAAATAAAATTGAAAGAAAGATTGGTTTGCATAAACCCTTACCAATAAACATATGAACATTAATTTGGAATTCCCAAATTTATTAACAAGGGGTTCACACAAGCTAGAAACTACATTGCCAAACCTATATGATGAATTACACAATAATATATGTTTCTATATGTAATATTACTTAAAGAAGAATGAAAAATATAAACATACAAAGAGGTATGGTGTATCAACATGCATTTAAATCAAGATACTAAGAAACAATTATGTTTCTTTATATCAATTGCAAGGTTGACGAATGGTTTCCAAGAACACAAATGAGATTACCAATTTGACATATGAAAATTTAGTAATAATAACTCATAAATACATTTAGAACATATAATCTAAAAGCCCTCCTTATTATTTCTATAAAATTATACAACTCCGAAAAACCTTCTACATGGAGTTTGAGCTCAACAGTCTCCAAAAGTTTCTTAAAAATTTCCCTTAAAAATTCTCCATACAATAGCAAATAGCCTTGTATATATAGGCTTGCTTCATGTAACTGCCTTGTAACTATTTTATAGCAACTTCTTGAAATATTTGAGAAAATAATAATAAACTTTATTTTGGTTAGATTTCACTCAAATTTTCTAAAATAAAGCTTATTTTCTAGCTTTTGATTACAATAATTGACATAAGTCACCTTCACAAAAACACAAATTGAAATTGAAAATTTGAAAGAAAGAATAAATTATTGGTCTTATGGAGGTGGCACCTCATCTTATTCCCAACCATGAATCGTCTATAAGATTAATGCCAACTCTTGATGAAAACACCAAATTGCCCATCTGAAAAGCAATTTGAGAGCAGCCACTATTTTTCCTTGCCAACCCATTTTTCCCCACTATTTGGATGGACCACTACTACTTTATTGGTTTCCTTTCAGATGATTTCAATAGCATCCTCAATAAATTATGGTGGAGAACAATTTATACCAACTGCAACAACCTTTTCACTTCTTTTATACAATCTCAAATTGTATCACCCTAGGATACATATCTATTATCAAAAGAACTAAAATATAACCATGTTGGAACTTAGATGTTGTCTTCCTCCAACAATTCAATACAAGCCTAGACTTCTGATTATTTGGGATAGTCTCAAAAACCAGTAAATCTGATCTTGTATCAACAAGAACTTTAATAAGATAAGCACCAATTAATATATTTGGACTCTAATATGATAACTCAGGCCATCAAATTCCCTGTTTTTCTTAGACCCTTCTTAGCTCCCTTGATGTCCCCAACCTTCACCAATGAAGCAAGAATGCATATATGGTCTGCATCAAGTTCCAACTCATCTAATACTTTATTCACTCTATTAATGTTTGAAAAGTTCATCCAAATTTTGGAAGTAAATGAATAGGTTGAAATATTATCAACCTTCATATCTTGTATGAAAGATAATACTTTCTCTGGCTGACCTATTTTCTTATAAAGAGTCATCATGGAAGTTCCTTTGAAGCAAAACCAGATTCCTTAATCACTTCGATAAGTTCCTCTACCTTTTCAGTTATTTTATTTCCTGTGTAAGAGTTTAGAAGTGCACCATATATTTATTTGTGTTCTTGGCTTTCTTGGGAAGATCTTTAAAATATTTCTGAACACTGTTTATGCCATGAACTTTAGCTATCAAGTTTAAGCGAATGGGAAAGTTGCTCAAATCCAATCTAAGTTCTCTGTTGCCATCCATCCATTCTGAAACCTCAAGAGCCTGCTTGTACTTGCTAAATTTGCAAAGCACCTTAATAATTTCTTCAAGCTCTAATTTCCTAAGCATATGTCCCTTCTTCCTCCAGTTATCCAGCACTGGGGCATCACAAAACAAAATACCAACAAAGTGATGTGATCTAGTATAACGCCCACATGTAGCATTTGTACAAACAAGTTGAGGGATCCTTGCCATTGTTATTCATGGCATATCCAGTAATCATTGTATTGCATGAGATCATATCATGTTTGAGAAATTTTATCAGTCTTTTTGCATTCTCTATGCTCCCATGTTTTGTGTACACAGGCATGGCTGTAGAGATCACGATTTTCTTTTTTATTTGTTTTTCCTTTTTGATGAATACGCATGTCTATTAATTACTAGCACTTGCACCAGGAGGGTGCAAGGGTTACGCCGATAGAAAATTATATTTTTATCATCAATTGATGGAAATATTTATATAAAGTTGAAGATTTTCTAGTTAATGATTTCTTATTCATTTGTGCACAGAGTTGAAAAACTGTCCAAGCAAGATTGGTAACTAACAGTTGTTGGTTGTTACAATTACAACTTATGATCAAGAATTTGATATTCCAAATGACAGTGGTTCTAAGTTTTCTCTAAAGGTTGTTGTTGAATAGGATATAATGGATAACTAATGAAATTTATTAGGAAATATCTTGCAATCACTTTACAACAACAAATGGCAATCAAGCACAAACAACCTAAAAGTGTTGACATCTTTCAATACATACCATGATACAATACCCTTGTAACAATAACCAGATATGCCAAGCAAATACAAGAGGATTGTGTACCGGTGATCATAGCTTGGTTGATGGAAATGTCAGACATATGCAAAAATAAGACACATTATGGTCCAATGTGATAATGCAATTCCACACAATTGTATAACGACTAATGCAAGTAGTAGAAATATATGTAACAATACTCTGTGCCGATTTGTTTTTCAGTGAAAAGAAAAGTAGACAACCAACCAGCTCGAGAAGATAGGCCTCAAGAAGGCACAATATATTACTCGCTCATTGAAATATTTTGGGGAAAAGGGCATCATACATGAATTTTATCTAAATCTGATTTGCTTTGCTGAACTCCTCTGTTAGTATACAAGATTACAAACCTCCACTTGTACATATTGGATAACTTAGGAGACAACAAAGGATGTTTTGTCAGTTGTTTGTAGGCCTTTTCACTCATAGATGCCTTCCTAATGGTAGTAAAAAATGCTTTGTAGCATCATGAATCAATTTCTCAAAAAGGAACAAGATTTTTTTCCCAATCTAAAGTATTTCTCACAAATTGTTCAAATCCTACAACAGTATGAATTGCACTTCAAACCCCATTTTATTCAAACTAGTTAGCATTAGAAACTAAA
Organism: Sequoia sempervirens; assembly: GCA_007258455.2. Classification (NCBI taxonomy): domain Eukaryota; kingdom Viridiplantae; phylum Streptophyta; class Pinopsida; order Cupressales; family Cupressaceae; genus Sequoia; species Sequoia sempervirens. Next base: position 540,241,528 of record VDFB02000017.1, on the reverse strand, counting down.
TGATCAATCTTAACTCAAAGATTATGCACTATAATTGCATATACTTTGGAAGACCTCGACCCTAATCACTGGATTTCTTAATTTGTCCTACAAATAAAGGAAATACAATATGATAAATTTTCAGATTTTAATTGAAATTGATATGTACATGAGTTCAAGTTTTGAGATTCTTTTTAGCCGGAGATAGATTTTTGCAGTGTTGTTTTAAATGTAAAAATATTGGTTCATAGAATTAAGGTAGGCAGTTTTATAAATTTATATTTGCAAAATTAAAGGAAATCCTCGGCCAATCATATAGATTGAACTGGGCGAAAATTAACTATCAATTAAATTAATATGTGACGAGGTTTTTATATTATAAGAATAAGACAGAGATCATGTTTTGGATGATTTTGATAATATGGATATTAAATTTTTGACTATCAATTAAAGAGATTTCAATCTAAGATTCATATTCCCATATCTAATAACAAAATGATCTTTTATATGACACAATAATCTTCCATTAACAAATCAACCATATGAACAAGACAATTTTACACATAATTATTAAAAACACTTTTCATCAACAAACAATCTAAGTCACATAAAGACTAAATTCAAACAATGGAGGACTCTTGATATAATCAGCTTTCTCAAGACAATTTTACACATAATGATTGAAAACACTTTTCACCAACAAACAATCTAAGTTACATAAAGATTAAATTCAAACAATGATGGATTCTTGATATAACCAGCTTTCACAAAACAATCTTACACATAATAATTGAAAACACTTTTCACCAACAAACAATCGAAGTCACATAAAGATTAAATTCAAACAATGATGAATTCTTGATATAACCAGCTTTCACAAAACAATTTTACATGTAATTATTGAAAACACTTTTCATCAACAAACAATGTATATCTCACCTGCCTTGCCCCCACATATCACCAGAAGTATAACTCTCTAGATTTGTTCTCTATAACCCACCAAACCAAATTCACAGAGCAAAGCCAGATAGAAAGAACAGAACAAACACTGACAATATGAAAAGCTTTATAAAGAAGCCCATCCAACAACGTATATGGATTCCAGAAAAAAATCATCTACACCATGGGAAGAAAACATCTGTTCCAAAGATAGAGGAAAACAAATGTTTATGAAAAAACATGAAAAGAAAACCATTCCGAACAGATTTGAGAGTATTCCTAGCATTAATGGAAACATTTTGATAACCTGCAGCTTTAGGAAGAGTCCTCCAACAGCCTTCTCCATGAGCTTTGATGTACCGTATGAGGCGGAGGTCCTCTTCTCGTGTCCAGGGACCTCTGTTGAGTCCAATCTTCTCACAGCAAGGTGCTCTACCCATATCTAGTCTCACACACAAACAATAATAACACCACCAGTGGAATAATAATGTATTAGATAGACAATTAAAGAAAGGAAAACAATTCCCTTATGGGCCTTTGCATGCTTTTTGTGCCCGGTAAATAAAGGAAAAAGGAGACGACAAACACTGCGCAGTTGCGCTTTCCTGATTGACATGAAAATAGTGTGCAGTGCCATTAAAAATAAATAAAGAAAGAAGCACAGGTAATGAGTCTCCCCTTGCAGTCCCCCCATAGTGAAGGCACAAGTCAAGCTTCTCTGCATTGAATGCACTATTACTGGATTTGTTTTTTTTGGGGGCACCATGATTCATCGCAGATAATGTGCCATGCTACAAGAGTGATTTGAGGAAGGGCCAAATTAAAGAGGGAGATATGTGAATGTTAGGGCGATGATGAAGGCCACATTCAAGGCAATCAGTCCAGCGTGGGTGTAGGACTATTGTCCATGGAGAGTGGACTAGACAATTAGTCACCCCCATTCTCTCCATTTTAAACTATCTTAATGCCCTCCATCTAGGGGATTCTAAATTTTATAAGAATAATTGTGAACATTATTAAGGTAAATTTAGGTCATTGTAAGTGAGACATTAGATTAGTGCATGATTTTTTAATCTAACATTTAATAAGATTGTTTTTTTAATTTATTTTGTAATGATGAAATTAGCATAGTTATGTCATTTTTTATTTAATTGTGTTTATTTTGGTGAAACATCTTAATACAAAAATATATCAAATCACATATTCTTGTTCTTAGTTTGGTCAACGGTTGGGTTCTTATCCATCTTTATATACCTCATTTTATACATATTTTCATATAGTCTTCATTTACTCATCATTGTTGCATCATTATTCACACTTCCTAAAGATAAAAAAGTTTAACCTAGTCCAAAAAAAATGGAGGAATACAAACTAACTAGGTTAAATCTTATTAACTTCTTAGATAAGTATATAAAAGAAAAGTCTCTTATCTTGTCTAAATATGCTTTTTCAAAAACTAAACTAATTTCATTTCCTTAGTAAATATTTTATGCATTTTATATAATATATATAGGCTTTGGCCTTTTGCTTAAAAAATATATATATTTTATGCATTGTTTTATAAATATGAATTGAATTCATTGAAATGAAACTATAGTATGAAAAGGAAATGCTCTTAAATAAATGAGAATTAAGGAGATGGTGCCCTTGGTTCAAAGCTTAGCAATTCAAATGCTAGACTTGAGATGATGAATCGGAGTAGAATTTAGCATAATCAATATTTTGATAGAAAGCATCAATTAGAATACTACTACAAAGATGGAAAAGACTATCCACTTGCATTCACATCCCTTACAACTACGAAATCTTCCATATAGTTCTAAATAAACTTGTGAAACCGAGCCAAGGAAATAGAAATGTGTTGCTTCAATCTAAATTTGAAAGAATCATCAACAAATAACTTGTGTATTGGACAAGGGGAATATTAGGAGCCTAGTGAAATGTGTTACAATTTTCAAGATCATAAAGAAAAAACCAAGAAACTTCCACAAAATGCATGCACACAAATAAGCCTAATTGTTATTATCAAGAGATGATAAAAGAGTTGATTTGAATGTACAAAGTAACCTTGCTTATATAGGCAAGGTGGTGAAGGTAGGAAAGTAAAAAACAATGACTAACTACCTCATCAATTATGGAACACTTGTTAACTCACATGACAAGTGTTCTAGTGAGTGGCAAGTGACCATGCAAGAGGTGTCTCACAAGTGAAGACACGTGTCTCAACCACATGAGGTGACACAAAACTCTAGAAGTCCCCAAGTGGAGACTTAAGAAATATGAATAGGACTCTATCTAGGTATGCCAAAAGCTAACTAGTTTGATAAAGTCACTATTTACACCAACAAATGGTTGGACCCTTCAAAGTATTTTAACTTTCACAAGAAATTAGAGAAATTCTGCATGTGCACTTATCCTAGCATGTTCTATACTAAGAATATAAGTGAATATTATATAAAAATAATAGATTATAACACTAGAAACTTAGGGGATTTCTATTATTTGTGTAGTAATTTATGAATGGAGAATGAAATAAAGTGGAGTCACTAATATTACTAAAGAGAAGAAGAAAAATATATTTAAAAAATATAAAGATGAGTTAGAAAGATTTGAGGCAATCAAAACTTATACAAAAGAAGAATTAGAAGGGATTATTTCCTTTTTGATAAAGAAGAAGCAACAATAGGCATTGTCCTAAATGTTATTCAAAGAATAAATAATATTTGGAGAAAGAAAGAATGTAGAAGAAATAGTTTCTCTTTCTAAGAAAAGGGAAGATAAATAATTTAGAGATTTAAAATTTATTATTAAAAAATTACAATAAAATCTATTAGAGGCACTGATGTATAAACAAAACCAATATCCTATAGATACTAATCTAACCAAAATAGAGAAGAAACGGCCTTAAAGAAATAAATTGTCTCAAATAAATTCTTAGAAAATATGTTAAGACCATAAAGAAGAGCTAACTACAAATTACCAAAGTGCTTGTGAGAAGCCATGAGAAGAAATCAA